>CDLV01000004.1:3600000-4061474 GCA_001244265.2 Microbotryum lychnidis-dioicae p1A1 Lamole | reverse complement strand
CGTGAAAATCTTCCATCACAGCACCGGGAGGGGACCTGTGCAAGCTTGAGGGCGGAGTTCGTTGCTGACGAATACGCATTACGATGCCAGTGTGGAGGCCAGGATTGGTGGGAAAATACCAGAAGTGCCTCGACGCTCGTACGTGCTTGCCTCCTTGAAGACATGATGCGACTTTTGGTCTTGACAATTGCTTACACATCATATCTTCGGTGTCCTCCGCACTTCAGACCGCAATTCCTGGCTGAAGAACGACATCTCGAAAGACAAGAAAAAGCGCTGCACCTACTGCAAGAGCGTCTATGAACCCTATAAAGGGGGGATTCTAACCCTTCACGTGAGCCTTTTCGAATTTGTCAAGCATGGCGAGCCGGCGTTTCGTAGGTGTATGTGCCGTAACTGATGATATTTTTGATCATGGAAATCGCGGCAGTCTACGGATGTTCAAATTGAGCGAGTCAAAATCCAACATGTCGCGGCGGCTTCGTGCGTCGTCGACTTCCACCCTCGCTCGAGCTCGAGTCGCTGTCATGGTCGGGTTTCATCACACCCGCCACTTCTAGGTATTACTCAATTGGGATCTATTTTTGTGTCCTGTCGTTTCGTAGATCCGTCTCCCCTTTCCCCCCAAGTCAGTTTTCTCTTTCGCATTCTTTTCAGCAATCGATCGCAGGCCTGGCTTGTTCAAAAAGTTGCTGTCAGAAATGAGTGTGCCTTGAAGAGGAGGATGGACTTAGCGCCAAGCAGCGAGTCCAGTCTCGCTCACTATGAGAGCATAGTCTCAAGGTATTGGCGACATTTAAGCTTGAGCTGCGCCTGCTCTCTTCTACCCTCTGCTGTTCTCCGCAAGTATTTCTCCCGAGCACTCGAGCCGATCGACCTCTGCGAATTCAGTTGCGATCCGCCCGGTTACAATACTCGAGTCGTTCGTGTTTCCCTGATGCCTTGAATTGTCCTGGGCCACAAATCCTTGTCAATCCCTTGATCATGACTTTGCGTCTGCAAAACGTTGAGATCGAGTTGGTGGGAACAAGTGAGGTCCTCGTGAATGTGCCGAGCTCGGCTAAAGGAATGCGACCACCTGCCAAGTCTGGAGTATTGCGCCTCGGTTCGACGGGTTTGGGGATGAGTCCCGAGGTTGAGGACTACTTCGGGACGATGGAGTGGGCACGGGGTGTCGGGCCAAGCGTTGCGAAACTCGGCGGGTGGTGGACGTGTCCGATCGCGACGTGGAAGGCGATCGAGGCGTTTGTTGTGCGTCCGTTGAAGGAGCCACAGTGATCGGGAAGGGTGAGGATGGGGTTGTGAGTTCGGGAGTGGAGCCAAGTATAGGCAGAATTAGGTCGTGGTGGGTGGGTTGTGCGGTGAATGGGGTTTTGTTTTTGTGTTGTTTGGGGGGATGGTTGGGAAACGCTGCAGGGCGGCCTGTCGCAATCGCCACTTGGAGCAGAAGGTTCTGACGGCACTGCACACGATTCTCAACGGAAGGGAGGAGATGAGATGAGATGAGATTCAAGAGAGATTCAATGCAAGAGAAGGTCAAGTCTAAGCTACGAAGACTAGAATGGCTTTCACAACGGGCGCGGCGCACCTCGGCGCACGAGGGCGCACGGCGGAGGCGCTCTGGGCTTCGAATTCCTGACCGATTAGTAACCGAGGACGGCCCAGAACGGCCCCCGGCGCCGTCAGAGAAGTTGATATCATGAGGGTCCATGGCGATGTGGGTCGACTTGCCAATTGTCAACAACGGGACTTGGGTCCTGAGTCGCATTGTCCTCGGGCGTCTGCTTTTCCTGTCGAGAGCACGCTTGTCCCACCACTGACCACTGCAGACGTGAGATTGAGCGAGAATGCTGCAGTACACGTGCGGCCGCGCGCCTGGTGGTCGCCATGAGGCCCCGCTTGGACCCCGCTCTCAGCCGCGCCGCAAAGGTTCAGCCTCACAGGCACCAGCCGGTGCACGCGCGGTGACCAGGGAGGCGCACCCGCCTCACCTCCTCTGCGGGCCTCCTCAAGGCCACCTCGCGGCTTCATGACATGACCACAGCATCGTTTCAACATTGCAATGAGTGTTTCCAAGAGTGTTCCCAACTGTAATCACATCATCACAGGGGTGCTTGAAGCGTGTCAAGCGAGGTGTGTGAACACGAGCCCGACCTCATCCACCTCGGCCCCCCTCCCCCCTCCCCTCTCCTCCCCCTCCCGACCCTTCTCCCCCCACGACCTCCTCTCCAACCTCCTCGGCTCAACAACATCTACAATTCGCCAAACCCCGCCCCACCTACACCTCCAACAGGCAAATCGCCCTCCGACCCACAAACAGGCACGTGCACCTCGTGCTTCTCTCGTGCCGCGACTCTCTACCACTCTCTACCCAGACAGTTGCCCTACCTTCTACCCTGATCGTAGCCCAGTTACCCACACCTGGTACCCTCCTCGTGCAGCGGCCCCCTCCCCAACCAACGACTTGGACCCCGTGTTTCCTTGCAATGGCAGACCACATTACCCAGATGCGAGCGGACTACAATGCCATTGAGGATCTGTCAGATGAAGCAGCCCTCCGACCTCTTGCTTTTAAGGAATTCGTCAACAAGGTCAAAATCGCCATGACCGATTTTCAGAACCTCGGAGCTCCGCTTCCGCATTGGCTGTTTGCAGGCATGCTCGTTCGGTCGCTCCCAGCCCAGTATGACTCGATCGTTGGGAACCTTGCCTCCGACATCGACATCCACATGGTTTGGAACACGTTCTATCCGAAACTGCTGATGAACGTCGAAATGGCTGATTCCCGAAACAAACAAAAGGAATCGTTATCCGCTCGGATCGTTGACGATACCAGCCTGGTCGCCCGTATTTCCACCACGGCGCAAAAGGACTACTCCAAGTCGTATTGTTCGCGCTTCAAAGCACTGGGACACGAGCGTGGTTGGCGTCTCTGTCCAAGCAGGAACAAGGATGCGAGCGCTCCCGCTTCCTCGGACTCAATTTCGAACGTAGCTGCCATTGGTGTAGATGAATCTGCATTGATGACCTACACTTTCCCTTATTCGCGAACGATGCCACGTTTTCCATGGATCATTGACTCGGGTGCTAAGGTCCATTGCGTTGGAGACAAGTCGGTCCTATCGGACGTTATCTCTGAGCCTCTCAAAATCTCTGTCGCCGATCAATCTCAAATCGAATCTCCCGGTCATGGCTCAGTGACGTTTCTTACCTCATATGGCGCTCGTATCATCATTAAGAGGGTCTACTACATTCCCGGTGCTCAATGCGGTTTTATCTCCATCGACCGTCTGTTGGAATCGATGACGTACGCTGTTGGTCCCCAAAGCAATCTCATTTTTAGCATCCGCGGCAAGTCGATTCTGCGCTCGCTTCCTGGTCGGGGTTTGTCATGGATGCAGCTCCCGTTCAGCCTATCATGTCATCCTCATTGCCTTCAATGGTCGGAGCCAATCGTCTCACTGGAACCTGTACGTTGATGGAAGCACACCTGAAGTTGGGCCATCAATCTCCTGCGGCGATCGTTTTGGCCGTCAAATCCGGGGCTATCACTGGCATCACTCTGAAGGACGAAAAGGTTACTCCTTGCTTCTCGTGCATCCAGGCCAAGTCAAAGCGATCACCCTTCTCCAACAAGAGTACCGAAGCGCCTCATGCACTCTACCGCGTCTTTATCGATCTCGGGTTTGTCGAACATCCCAATCGAAATGGCGATACTATCTATCTCGCTATCGTGGATCAGTATTCGACGGCTAAATGGACGATCGTGCTAAAGGACAAGAGGGCTGAGACGATTATCGAAGCATGGTCGAAGTTTCAAGCCGAGTCCGAGCGTCAAACGGGTCAGAAAATCAAGAGGGTCAGATCGGACGATGGTCGTGAATTCAACAACTCATTGTTTCGGGCTCTTCTTGAAAAGCAGGGCACCATCGTGGAATTCACGGCCCCCTATACTCCGGAGCAAAATGGTCAAGTAGAGCGACTCAATGGATCTCTCATGGGTCTCGTTCGATCAATGCTCCTCGACTCCGGTCTTCCCATGCGATTCTGGTCAGATGCTCTGGCCGTCGCGACATTTGTTCTCAATCGTCGACCACATCCTCGTATTCAAGGAAAAACGGCAATCGAAGTCCTTCTCGGCAAGAAGCCTAGTCTTGCTCATCTTCAGCCATTCGGATCTACGGCGTTTGTCCACGTTCCCAAGGAGCGTCGCTCCAAGCTTGTGTAAGGCGCCGCTCCGCTTACGCCTCACGACGACCTCGAGCCGACCTCTGCGGCCTCACGCTTGCCCTCGCGCGCGGCGCCGCCGCGTCTCTTGACCTTAGTCCTTTTAGTAGTCTTTCTTCGCCTGCGAATTACACCGTTTGATCCTTTCAGTTTGGACTCGGAACCAGTGAGGCTCGAGAGCAATCTCGTGCCTTTCAGCTTGCACCTCGCTCCATTCAGGGAGTTTTCATCGGGTACTCCGGTGAATACAACTACCGTGTCTGGGTCCAATTGTCGAAACAGGTCTACGTTTCGCGTCACATCACATTCCTTGAGACTCCTTCCGTCGTCACTTCGTCTCAAGATCATGCGGACGCTTCCGATCCCGTTCATCATTCTCAACCTCCTCATCCTCCGCCAGATGTGTTGCCGTCTACACCAACTTCACCTGTTGTGGATCTAGCTTTGCCGGATCCACAGCCTCCTCCGGTGGTTCCAATTGAATTCGGTCAACAGGGGGGGGGGGGGATCTTGCAGTCGTTCCTCGTAAGGATGACGACAATGACGACAACGATGGACTCGACGATGGACCTGATAACTATCATGACGCAGAAGAACCACTCGACGGTGAGGCGGAAGTCGTTCTCGCTCCTCGTGAAGGTTACGCCGTCGTTCGCACTGTTCCAAATCCTGGCCAATTCGAGAATGTTGATCCTTCCAACATCCTTCCTGCTGGTTCTCGTCGTCGACCTCAACCTCCGGAAAATATACTTCCCATCATTTCGGCTATCATGGTCGATGTCTTGGATACTCCACCCATGTTCCACAACAAGCTTTCCTACGATGCCTACTGTGCTGCCGTGTTCGCCGAAGAAGACATCGAGATACCTAAGACATTCGAGGAAGCCATGAAGTCACCCTATCGCAACCATTGGAGTGCGGCAATGGTCTCAGAACTTCTACAATTTGATCATCATGGAGTCTTTCAGGAAGTCAAGTGGCACGAAGGAATTCGGGTACTCGGCACGATCTGGGTCTACAGTATCAAGCGCAATGCAAACGGCAAAATCATTCGTTTCAAAGCTCGTCTCGTTGCTCAAGGATTTGCTCAACGCCCAGGCATCGACTACCATGACACCTACGCTCCTGTCGCTCATTCTTCGACGATTCTGTTCTTGATTGCTCTGGCTGCTGCTCAGGGCCTGTATCTCGAACAGTTCGATTTCGACTGCACCTTTCTCAACGGCAAGATGACCGAGGACCGAGGATGTCTATGATCGATACCCAAAAGGATGGAATCGTCCTCAACCCCCTGGCAAGTGCCTCAAGCTCGTGGGTTCAATGTATGGCACCAAACAGGCGCCCCGTGAATGGTATTGAGCCGTCAACGATCTCATGGTGTCTCGAGGCTACATGAGGGCAACTGCCGATGCTTGCCTCTACATCAAACATTCAAGCACTTCGTTTGCTATCATTACTCTCTATGTTGACGACGGTCTCATCGCGTCCAACAATCAGTCCTTCTTGGACTCCGAGCTCGCATCGCTTCACAAGGCCTTCCAGCTCAAGCGTCTCGGACCCGTCTCCTACTTCCTGGGCTTCGAAATTCATCGCACCAAAGATTACATCCTCGTTCACCAAAGCAATTATGTCCGCACTATGCTCGAGAAGTTCGATTTCGCTTCTTCATCCAACTGCCGTGCAGTCACGCCCATGGACAATCGCCCCTCGCTTCGAACCGACGCTACTCCGTTTGCCGATGTGTCATTGTACCAATCGGCTGTGGGTTCCCTCCAGTACGCGTCCACTCGATTTCGACCCGATATCGCAATTGCTGTTCGTGCCGTTGCTCAAAAGAACTCCTGTCCAACTGTCGACGATTGGGCTGCGGTCAAGCGTATATTTCGCTACCTCAACAGCACCATCGATTTGGGAATTCTTTATCGAAACAGTTCCACAACTCAATTGATGGTCTACTCCAATGCCTCGTTTGCGGATGACCCGGAATCTCGCAGATCGGTGGGAGCCTATGCATCAATGCTCGCTGGCGGCGTTATCTCCCGGCAGTCGAAGCAACAATCTACATCCACTACCGAAGCCGAAATCCTCTCTGCATCCTCAGCCACTCGTGAAGCAATCTGGCTCCATCATTTAGCTGGTGATGTCGGCATTCCACAAGCACAGCCTACTATCATTCAAGAGGACAACGCCGCGTGCATCCAGATCGCCAAGGATCCGGTCGATCACATGCGAACCAAGCACTTCGACATTGCTCATTTGTTCGTTCAAGAACGGGTTGCTTCTGGCGAGGTCGAACTTGAATACTGCCCTACCCACGTCAATGCCGCGGATATTATGACGAAGCCTTTGGGATTTCAACGCTTTGATCAACTTCGTGCGCTACTTGGAATGGTCTCGTTAGTCTCTTTAACCGGTGGAAGTGTTAGAAGTGGGGTCTGAGAGCCGAACTCATTGCTATTAGTCTTGGTTAATACTTTATTCTGCGCGCGCGCCTATCTTTGTCTTTGCGTCTTTTTTCCTTCTGGGCTCCTTCTCCACGCTATTCTCATCATCTCACTCGTGTATCTCCGAGCTGAGTCGTGGAGTACCTCTTAGTCCTTGTTGCAACAGTACAGGCGAATCCGATCATAGTTGTACAGTTGAACCTTCTTCGATCTTTTGACTTCAGACCCCCCTGAGACCGCTATACTTCTTGAAGCCCCTTAATTCTTTGACACGCGTCGAACAAGGCCTCCGATGGCACAAACATCCCGCTCAATCCGAATGATTCACGTGGTCCAAAGGGGGAATGTAACCCCCTGCCACCAAGGTGCTTTGCGAGTAGAATCGTGCTCGACATCTGCGTTCCTGTTTTGCAATATTATCTATGGATGAATTTGAATGTAATACTTTGTACTGCGCGTTGTGAACGACAGGAGTGGGGCGAGTTTCGGTGGGATTTCTACGGCGGGGCTATAACGAAAGCCAGCCTCCACAGACCAGACAAGATCACTAAAGCTTCAGTAGGGTGTTTTTGACCTATTTAAAATGGGTGAAATCTCGTAAAACTTTTGTGAAAAATCGGGGCTGCCATCGAACTCCCTGGATGAGGCTGGTGAATGCATTATGCGATGGAAAATCAGGCAGGCGCTAAAGTTGCCAACTGGCGTCGGGTCCAATACAGCACAAGGAGCGCGAAACGTGGTGACGGCTTCTTTTGTGAAACTATATAGACCCGCTGATCTGAGGGCGCGCATATACTTCTTCGTCACCGCCGTTTTGGACGCTCCATATCGTGGAGAATTACTTGCCAGGATTTCACAAAAGTGGTAGCAAGGAAGTTCACCCGCTCACGACTCGGAGACGTCACCGATTACCGACTGGAGCCTAGCCGCATCAAAGCGTCAATTCAGACAGGTTCCAAATTCAATACATCATAACGGCAAGAAAGGATCGTCTACCCGGTCGAACCCGCAAATCATACCCACTGACGCTAGCTCATCTCCTCCCGCTTCTCCCACCCCCAACCGCAGCTTGCATCGCCGCCTGCCCGCCTGCCGCGCCCACCGCCGTCGCCGCATTCGGTCCTCCAACCTGTTCCCTGATCTTCCCTTCGAACTTTCTCTGCGCCCAAACACTAGCGCCTTCCTTAACCCACTCCCCCTCCCACTTGACGCCCCTCCTAAACTCCTCCCTCCACCCCACCTCACCCCCAACAACGGCCTTACTCCCCCTCCCATCCACCCCCGTATGTAAAATAGCCTTCAAATCCTGCGCCTGCGACTCAATCCAATCCTCCAAACAAGCCGAAGGGTCACTCGCGAACGCAACCAAAAAATTTCTCTTCAATTGAGAAGCTTTGGCTTCGAATGCGGCCGCGGCGATCGTTTCGTCCAGTTGGATGATTAAAGGTTGGGGTGCGTTCAAGGAACGAAGAATGGTTTCGAGTTCGTAGCGTGAGGCATCTTCCATGTAGATCGGCATGTCGAATGCAAGATGTTGCGACGTCGACTCCGTAGAGGAGAGGGAGAGCATATGAGTGATCACCGTCGGTGGATGAGGCAACAGCAAACGATTCGTATATTCCGGCAAGTGGTGAAATGGGACTCGTTCCTGGCCTGACAAGAGCTATGGGTCCGAGCATCACGATCAGTATCAGTGGGTCCGACATGACCCGACTGTCAAAAACACTGAATCGCATGGTCGGGAACCCACCTTTCGCAATTGATCGTCAGTACGGATGTGCTTCATATCCGGATCTTGAAGGCCATGCATCTTGATGTAGCTCCACAGCGCGGCCAACACGCCCACTCGATCGCCTGTTCGCATATCCAAGATCGTCGCCAACTCGGGCACCAACGCGAATCGCTCGGGTCGGTGATCGAGGTAAAGCGAGAGTTTGAACGTCGTAGGTTGCGAAGAGGGAATCGTAAAGGAAAGCGCTTTAGGCAGGACGGGAATAGGTGTGCTCGCGGTCGGTATCGGTCTCACCCACTGTGTGGGAGAGAAGATATCAATACTATCGTCTTGGGTTACGGTCATGTGTCTCCAGCTCACCTCGATGGCTCCCGTTCGGTCATGCAGCGTCGGATCGCGATCGGTATCGAGAACGACGCGGGAAACGAGGGCGGTCAGCGGCCGTCGCAGCGATGGTCCTTTGGTAGGTTCCTGCACGACAAAGAAGAGAGAGAGGACCACAGATCAGATTGAAGGATCCATTGTATGGCTATCCTCGTCGACGTACATCCAACACGGCGCCCGAGACCTTGACAACGAATCTGGGCACGCCGGTTCCCTTGACAAAGTCAACCTTGGGCCTGTCATCCGCCGCGTTGTCTGCTGCTACTTCCGCCGGTTTTGTGGATGATGCAGTCGTTCCATCGGCCACGTCGATCGCTTGCTCCTCCCTCGGCGCGGTCGTCGCTTGCCAAGGCTGGTCCTTGACCTCAATTTCGAGATGAACCCTTAGCGTTCGCTTGGTCTGCGCAAAGTCAGCAATACGATTTAGCTCCTCATACTGCACTATAACCAATCTGCGTGGAAATCTGTGAGTACGTACGGAAGGGACCCTCCCCCACCCAAACCCTCTTGCACCTCGATCCTCTTGCGCGAAATGTTCCAATCCAACGTGCGCTCAATCTGTTGCAACGCCTTGTAACTCTCCGCCAACGCCTGGAGGGTCTGGGTCGACTCGTTCAGTTTGGCAGCTGTAGGACTGTCTATGGTCGGTAAGGATGATGAATCGAACAAAGGGAGCGTTCGATCGGTTGGACGGCGACGCCTGGGGGGGGGACAGAGACGCGAATCAGCGCGAGTTTTAGCTGTTCGACGTTGGTCGCTTCGCTAGACTCACTTTGCCTGCCTAAGCCCATCGTTGCCATCGGACAACTGCTGAAAGTTGGGCGGAGGAGGCGGTGGTGCTGGTTGAGCAGTTGACGCAGGTGGTGCACCAGCTTTGGCCTGTGCGGGCTCTCCCCGATACATCAGCGTCTGCACGCGCGGCTAGGCAGTGTTTCCAAACGGACCTGAGGATGTCCACGCTGAGTATACTGCTGCTGTTGCTGTTGTTGTTGCTGCTGCTGCTGCTGTAAAGCGTGTTGGGCTGCTTGTTGTGCCGCGGCCTGTTGAGCGAGTTGCGCCTGTTGCGCAAGCAGTGCCTGTTGTTGCGCGTACGCGGTCATGGCTGGTGCAGTGCTCGTGGCCATGACGAGGAGTGAGTACGCGGGGTGAGCGAATGCAGTAGTGCAGTTGCCGAGGCCGGGGTGGATGCGCAAGTGAGAGAAGGGTCGGAGAGCAGCAGCAACGCGGGCGAGCGCGTCGACGCGACGATTAGATCAACAATAGCAATTGTCGACTACAGAGTGTTCGTGTTCTCTCTTGCGGCTGTTTAATCGGGTCACCTCACTTGCGCTGGGCTGCGATTCGATCTGATCCGATCCGATCCGATCCAAAAAAAAGTTGCTTGCTCTCCCACAATCAACTTGAACCCATGATATTGAATTTCCACCCACTACTTCTTGTTCCCTGGCTCCTGCTTTTCCTGCAAGCCCAACTGAAATCCCTGCAAGGTCCTCTTGACCTCGTCGGCGCGCGCTCCCAAAACACCCACCAACCTCCCGCCGGACTCGACAACAATCCCACCAACTGAGCACGCAAGGTATGCAAATTCGGCAACTCGCCTAAACCGTTGACACGTTCCTGTTCGATCGCTTTTCTCTCGGCCAAAGCCGAAAGGATCTTCAACCTCTCCGGAGTAGGTTCCGGAATACCCTTTGTTGCCTCCGGCGGGGGCTGATTAGCGAAAGGTAATGCCGAATACGTATTGACCAACTTGATCACTTTTTTCAACGTAGGTGGATCCAACTTTTTGGCGGTGAGTACGCTTAAAGCACCTTTGGTATGAGAATCCTGGGCCAAAAAATCCGCTTCGATAGCTTGTACCAAAGTTGAATCCCTCAATAGGGCCGATAATAAACCGGGTCTCAATACGGTGAACGTATACTTGAATTGTGGTTCGGTTCCGGTTAGAGCGTTTAATTGGGTCCTTAGGGTGTTGTATTCTTGCGCCGTAAAGTCGTTTTGACGTAGGAAAAGTACGAGCTCGTTCGAGGTGAGTAGGTTCGCGTGGGAGGCGTACAAGAGTTGTTTTCGAGCGGGCAGGGGACGGGTTCGAGCGTGGGTTGGAGGTGGTTGAGGAGGATGCGATGAGGAAGTGGAAGAGGGGGAGCAAGTAGAGTTGGCCGCGGTTGCGTAGGCTCGGGCGAGGGGGTGCTCGTGTGGGATGGAGTGGTGACGAGTGCGCGGATGATTCTTGTTGCTATCCGTGGCATCGTTGCGGTGGGTCAGATGTAGGTGCGATGCGGATGCGGGGTGTGCCGCCAGATGAACCGGGGATCGCGGGAGAGGGGGGTCGAAATCAAATTGCAACTGCTATCTGCGCCTGCGCTTATTAGTTGGAAAGCTAATCCCAAACTGCTAATCTATGCTTTGTGACTTTGCCTGCTTCGTGCCCAGCTGCCCGCCCGCGCCCGCCTGCCTGCGCTCTCATCTCCGTACGATCCACCCATTCCTCGCACCCATTCCTCCACCAACCCCACCAACCCCACCAGCGCCCATCACGACCAGCATGTTTGGCCTTTCCACGCTCCGCTCCTCGTCCCGACCTCTGCTGACGGTCGCTCGCCAACAACGGTCGATCGTCGCTCCGGTGGCCGGTACGTTGGTTGAGAGAGAGAGAGAGAGAGAGAACAGAGAACCGCACCCGAGGGAGCCTCGCCATAGGTCAAAGACTGAGCCATCTCCTTTCCTTTCCCCATATCATACTCTCGACGTGCTCTGTACCACCCGGAACCTATGACTCTTGTCGCACCGATCCCTATCCGTGTTCGATCCGATCCGTTCCGCGCTCCCACCTCACCGCACTCCGCACACCCACCAACTCGACTCATCACACACCCCTCAACCCGAACTCACTTGCCCCATCCACGAAACCCCTCACGCAGTGCGCCACTCGTCGCACGCCGCCGCAGAGGACTACGAGTCCTTCAATCGCCGCTACGCCGACTTCTTCGCCAACGCGCAGGACTTGTTCGAGCTACAACGCGGACTCAACAATTGCTTCGCGTACGACTTGGTACCTTCCCAACAGGGTCAGTACATTATCGACCTTACTATGGGCAGCGTACCGCGGTTGGTGTAGCGCGTCCGCGACCGTAGGAACGGTGGCGTCGTAGTGGGAAGGGGGGTTCGCACCAGGATCCCAACATCCGCATCACCTACGGAACCAAACATCGACTTTGGTGCACAACTCGTGGTCGAGTGCGACGATCAAAGCACCTCGCCGAGCGCCGAGCGCGATGTGGATCACACTACTACGATCCTTCCCTCGCTAACCCGATCATAAACGCGGAAACGACGTCACCGCACCGAACGAAACATTTGCACCGCACTGAATGCTTCCGGAGAACTCAAAAACTGACTCTCTCAACCTCCTCCCCCACTTTCTCCGCCCGAGCACGCTTTCCGCCTCTTGCAGTTGTCGAAGAGGCGCTCAAGGCCGCTCGCCGAGTGAACGACTATTCGACCGCCGTCCGAATTTTCGAAGGATTGAGTCAGTACCTTTGATTCATACTGTTGTCCTCCCACGAATTGTTCTGATCGTGCCCGTCTACCTTTTCTCTCTCTCGTCTCCTCCGTCCTTCATCCTTCATGTGCCGCGCTGCGATCCGTACCGTTTCCGTACCCCCTTGAATCCTTCTCTGCACCTCCACTTCCCCACGCACCGCAACCCCGCCTACCACCCTTCCGACCCCTACCCTCTCTACGCCTGGACCACCGTCCTACGATTCTGATAACAGAGGAAAAGACGGAGAACGCGACCCAATACCAAGCCTACGTAACCGAGACCGCTCCCTTGCGTAAGGAACTCGGCGTCTCACTCAAGGAGGAACTCTACGGGAACTAGATCAAATCAAAGAACACCTACGAGAGCAGCAAGGAGATTTTTTGCTAGGAGTGGGTTAGGAGAAGAGGATGTGGTATACGATTTAGATTGGAAAGAGTTTGGAGTTTGGGGTACGATGCGAGAATCTTTTTGCAGTGAAAATTGATTTTTGATCGCATGGTAACCACTTTTTGCTTGATACAAGCTAGTCAGTCTACTGAAGGGTATTATTGTGAAGATTGAAGATCGAAAGAACGTCTTTGAAACTTAACTCCTTTGGTTCTTCAAAGCTATACTTCAAATTCCCGAAAAAAATAATCCTTGGCTCGACCTGGACTTTTTTTATTTTATTTTTTTGACACACTCGTCCCCCCCCCCCAAAAAAAAACTATATCCCACTCTCACGACGGAAACGACTTTCACGATTCTTATGACCACTATACTACTGACAACTTTGCTTCCTGTACTCGAGGGGGGGGGGGGGCACAACTTTTACTGAGACTACTACTCAGCGAACTCGAACATGTGGAAGAAGACTCTTTTCGGGTCCTTACTTGTCGCTGTCGTTTAATAAGCTCAATTCCTACGCGCCGATTTGAAAACTACGAACGATACATCAAAAAGACCCTACTCGCGAACACATGGCACATGGAATTTATAGAAGCCTTCGCCCCGGGAAATAAAAGGGCTTTTTCAAGCAATCCCCCAAGCTTAAGCTCCAACGCCGGACAAGCTTCAAAGTGCTGATCTCGAAATCGCTCACTATAAGTACTAGCTATCCGCTTGACGACTTGTCCCGTCCCACCATTTCAAGGGTCGTAAAGTAGATTGTTCTTCAACCCAAGTGCATTGCATTGATCACAAGAAGTATAGGGTGGTCATCATCAAGAAGAAGAAAAAAAAAGTCTTGGAACGCGCAAAGGAAAGAGAGAAGAAGAAAAAAAAAACCCAAAGTGCACTCTTCTTCCTAGGTGCGGCTGAAAAAACCTCGTAGCCCTCATCGTACAAAGATGGAGAAGGAAAGCCGATTACAAACTATTCTTTCAGCTTGAGCGATACGGCCATGGCGGTGAGTACGCCAACGACGACCACGACGGCGGACGTGACATGCTTTTGCTGAATCTGTGTGAGCCGGCAATACAAAAACAAAAGAAGCCTAATCAACCACCAGCGAACTGCACAAAAATAGGAGTTCAAATCTCGGTACTCACAATAATGACACCTCCGGACCCTTCTTGATCACCGAACCTCCTTCCCCCTCCATAAGGCGTCGTCGCACTCCGACCCGTCGCACCTTCGACACCACCCTTTTCCCCACCCACCCACTCAGAGACCCCACTCCTCTGCCCGCGTTTGATCGTCGCTTCACCCGTTGCGTCATGCATCGTACCTCGACTACCGATCGTCGAATCAGAGTCACTCGCGACATCGTCAATGTGCGAGCTCTTGGCGAGAGTGGTTAACCGATTCGGACCGGACGAGCCCGACAACGACGATTTGGCGAGAGATGACAAAGGCGGTAAATTTGAGGTCGCCGATGTTGCTAGACCTTTCGATCTAATGACATCATCCGCCCCGGATGACGATGAAGGCATAGCGACGTTCGTCCGTCTCCGCTTGGCTTTTTTCTTGGACTTGATCTTAGCGATCGTACCCGCGACACCCGCCGCCGCCGCACCCGCAACAGCCGCCGAGCCATCCGCTGTCCGACCGACCGAAGCGGCGTCCTCCTCCTCATCGCTGGACGAAGCCCTCCTGCGTTCCTCCCATTCCTGCACTGCGACCTTCAACTTGTCATGTTCGACCTGCCAATCCCTCTTCTCCCGTTCCCAACTCTTTTCAAACATTTCCTTCCAACCCATCCACCGACTCTCGAGCCGATCACCAAGTTTCTTCTCGTCAACACCAGCAACGCCGGTAGGAACAGCCCTTGAGGAATTGATCGCAGCTTCGGTCTGTCGCTCGACCTTTTTCTCCAAGCCAGAGATGAGCTGCTCGAGTTTCCGGATCGTCGTCGCGGCTTGTTCCTGCTGCGAGCGCAGCGATTGTCCCAACTTGATCGCTTCGTCCAACTCGGACGCAAGTTGATCGAGACGAGCGTTCAAGCGCGCGTTCTGCTCCTGCAACTCGACTTCCCTCCTCGCGTCGCCTTGAGAGCGTTTCGAAGTCGCTCGTCCATTAAGTCGACCCGAAACACCTCCGATGACCGTATCGACCGATACAACACTTCTCGCATCATCGTCGCCGTCGTCATCGTCTTCGTCGTCGTCGTGCACTTGGTCGCGTTCGCGATCCGCCCGATCCTGCGCCTCCAACATCGCCGCGATCGGACTTTCCCTCCCTCCTCGCTCACTCGCAGAAGGAGGCAACGTATCCCCCTCAGACCCACTCCTCGCAAGATGTACCGCCCCGACGTCCGTCTCCATCTGCCTTCGCAACGAGCCAACCTCCCTCTTCATCGCCTCGTGTTCAGCCAAGAGCCCCTCGAGGTCCTTCATCTTGCCTACATGACCCGCGAGGGATAATTGCGTTTCCTGTAACTGATTCTGCAACTGCGTAATCGACTGCGCGTGTTGTTGATGCGCCAAAGCTTGTTGTTGAGCATTAACCTGTCCATTGGTTATACCCCTCGAGAACAAAGCCGCCGAAGTACCAGGAGGTGGTAAAGGTGCGTTCGCGACTCCACCCCCAACGTATCCTGTACGTCATTGAGAGTAGTCGAAACTTCGTTGAGGTGAGATCCCGTCTCTCGCGATTTGGCGAGTTCGGTTTGTAGTTTTCCTAGGAAATGATCAATGTTGAGCGCGTTTTGGTGTTGCGCGCTACCACCACCACCCATGAACGAATTGCCACCAAGGGAGCCGGTACCGATCTGACGCATTCCTCGTCTTTGCGCCGGTTGTTGTTCAATGTAGCGATACCAATTATTGAACTCGCTGTTGAAGAAAATAATGGTCCCAATCGGATCAGGCTCAGCTTTCAACTAGACGTCTCCACGACAACGCACCGAGAACTGGCTTGAGCATCTTCGGCGTTCATGACGACCAACACCTTGGCCGAGACTTTGTGATGCACGATCGACTTGCCATCATCGCTGACAATATCGATACCGAATTCCTGAAGCGTTGAACGTGATAATAATAAAAACCATCAGCCTCTCTCCAGCTTGTGAATGCGTGACTTTGCTCACGAGCTTGGGACTTACGACGGTGACACCCGTCCGAAGTTCAAATACATCGCTCTCCGCAGCCTCGGGTGATAATCGTTGACCATCAATAAAAGTACCATTAGAACTCTTGACATCCTTGATAAGAACCTGCGCGCTCCCCCCACCAAACCCGCCCAAGGTAATTTAATCAGTACGGCTAACTCCACCCCTATGAGAATTCCCCGAAAGCAGAAACGAACCTTTCCATCCTCAGCCCAAACCTCTGCATGCATCCTACTCAACACTTTTGAATCAAAGTAACCATTCGTACCATTCGGGATCGTCTTGGCGTTCGTCTGTCGACCAATCTTGATTCTCTGACCAGGTGGGTAGAGTGAGATTTGTTTCGGTACGAACGTTTCGTTCAATGGGAGGAGGTGTAGAGCTGGGTAAGGTGGGGTGTAGAGGACGTGAGGATTGGTGGGGCGGGGCTGCTTGAGGAGAGGGAAGTAGCGGTGGGGCGGAGAGGGAGGAGGCGGGGTTCAAGGTCGGAACGGTCGTGGCGGTCGAGGTGGAGGCGATGGGTTTGCCTGAGGGTGTGGGGATCGTTAACCCGGACGGAGACGAGGAAGAAGCGTCGAGTGAGGAAAAGGCCGAGTTGGATTGATTCGTGCCCAGTGTCCTCGCCGGTTGTTGCTTGCGAGTGGTGTAGGCTGGTGGTGGTAGTCGAGACAGGGGAAAGAGGGAGACAGGGGGGCAGGTTGACCACGGGAAGAGGCGATACGTCAGCATGCAATACCCCATCAACATCAGAACCAGCACCACCGTGCATCTGTTCACACCGGCTGAATGGCATCTTCTCTCTCGCCCTTCTCCCTGCCCACCCTTCGCTAAGAACTCACGTGGTGAAGAGCCCACACCCCCTGAGCATTATTCATCGCGACCTGCGGCGTAGCATCAACATTGACCGCCGGCACAGATGTCGTCGTCGTCGTCGCTGAGCCTGCTACGGTGGGTGGGGCTGAAGATGAGCCAGAAGCGATTCCAGCGCTGCTGAGGCTCGATGACGAGGACCAGGTCGGCGACTGCGTCGTTGTCGTTCCCGTTTCTAATCCCGATCCCAATCCCGATCCGGATTCCAATTCAGTTCCGTGGGATAACACTACATTCGAAGCTGAGCTCGTCACGATTCCCGCTTCCAATCCTAGACCATTGATCTTGGCCGTGGTCGCGGGCCCGGAGGCGGTGGCGGCGGCTGAGCCGGTCGATGGCGTAGGACGAGCACCACTTGGGCCGTCTGTGGTGAGCTCCTCGAACGAGTCAGAGAGCGTACTAGTCTCAGACCCCGCTTCGGAGGGAGGGGTAGAGCTTGTTGGACTGGGTCTTGGTGGTGGTGATGGCATGATCGATGCTGGGGCTGGGGTGTAGGGTAGCTGGGCGTGTGCGTGTGGGTGCGAGAGGTCGCGGTGTGCGTGCGCGCGCAGGGCTGAGTGTGAGAGTGAAAGAGAGCAAGCGGTCATACACGCGCCTGCCGACTAATTAGCGCGCCAAGAGGCGCATTAACATTGCCCGATTAGAAACGACGGGGCCTATGCTCACACGACCACTCGCAGCATTCAATGACGTGATTGCATCAAGTCGGAACGATCATACACCGAATAATGTTCAAGGATAAAAATGACACTTATACTATGAGCAAATCACAACACATGCACCCAGAATTCACAATCAAAATCCGACATCGAGCCGGGAGAACCACCATCTCTGCCTTCCATCGCAAGCAACTCACCTCGAAGCGCACGCAACGCACACGCCACTCAATCATTCAACTCCCCCCTCCGACCTCAAGCAACCAAGGCCTTCCTCGGCCTCCCCCTAATCGGCAACCCCGTCGTCTTGAACCCCGCTTGTGATCCATGCCCATTCGGCGCGTTCCTCTTGAACCTCTGCGCAGCCTTCCCCCACCCGTCTTGGTCTTGGCCTTTTCCTTCCCCGCTACCTTCCCCTCCGCCACCTTCCCCTCCGCCACCTTCCCCTCCGCCACCTTCTTCCCCGCCACCTTCTTCCCCTTCTTGGCCCTCAAAGCTGCCTCCTTCCCCTCGTTCAAAGCATTACTCTTCCTCTTCCTCGCTCCCGCTTCGCTCGCTCGAGCGGCGACCAACCCACTATTCGCCCACGCCTCACTCGTCGCAAAAGGGGACGGCTGCCTCTGCACGCCCGGTTTCTGATGCGGCGCTCGTTCGGGCGTCACGCGAAGCACTTCCAGTTTACCCCTTTCACGATCAACGTTGTGCACGGCGACGCAGTGCCGCGTGCAGTCGTGGCGCCGTGAGAACAGCTTGCCGCACTCGTGGCAGGCGTCTGATGGATTTTTTAACCCATCCAGATCCAGGGTCAGCTCAAAGAGTCAAAACGCTCGCTCGATACATCAATGGGACGAAAAGCCAGCATCGATAGACTCACAATCACGAATTCCTCGATGGGTGTCGAGGTGGGCGTTCAAGTTGAAGTTTCTCGCAAAAGACTTGTCGCACCCCGGTTGAGTGCAGACCTATATCGACCGAAAGAAGGAAAACCCTCCATCAGCCCTATGATCGAACCGAAAGGCCCCCATCACCGTTCGTGAACACTCACATAACGTTTCTTATCCTCATCATCCTCATCATCATCATACTTGCGCTTCCTCCCCTTTTTCGGTCCCTTGCTAAGCCTCATCTTCTTCGGAGGAGGCGAAGCCGGTTCGGCATAACGACCCGGTTCGACCCGTCGAGCTCGCTTGCTACGCCCTTGGGTTTGCATCTCTGTCTCGGCAACGGCGACGGCGACAGGTTGTTCCGGCGCTACTGGAGTCGCCTCTATCGCCGCCGCTACGGGAGTCGCTATCGTCGTCACTGCCGGAGCGATACTCGTCGTCGCTTGCGGTACCACTTCCCGCGCTGGCACAGCCTCGACCTTTTTCGCTTTATCGTTCTTCGCCGCAGTTGCCTTGGTCAACGAACCAACTTTCGTAGCAGTACCAGCGCTCGTCGCCCCTCTCTTCCCCACGACGGCCTTGGCACCGCGTCCGCGTCCACGTCCACGTCCACGTCCACGTCCTCTCGCCGCGGCCGAACTCGGATTCGGATGATTACCTATACTAGAACCTTGCTTCGCCGTTATCGCCTTCGCCTTACCCCTTTTCGCATTCGTAACCTTCACTCCCGTCCCAGGAGCCTTTATAGTCGTACCCAAAGACCCTACCGACTTCTTAAGCCCCTTCTTGACCCCATTAGTCTTCGCTGTATTATCAACCGAGCAAGCACCAAGCCTTCAACCTCGGCTTCCTCGGCTTGGTCCTCAATTTCGTGCGGTCTCATGAAAGGTGAAGGTAGGTCGAACGACATCGCCTCTTGTTGTTCAGGAACGACGAGTTGATCAGAGCCCACGGTTGGCTGAGGCTCAGCTTGCGCAGGGGGTTGCGGCTGAACGGAATGGGCACTAGTCGCAGGGGGAACGTTCTTCTCGATGACGTGTGAGAGTGGAACGGGTGTCTGAAAAACGGGCGTGGGTGGTGCAGGAGCGAAACCAAAAGAAGTGGAGACCGGCGCCGAGTTCGAGGTCGAGGTCGAGGTTGAGGTCGAGGCGACCATGGATAAAGCGAGGGGCTTCGTTTTTGATTCTGCGGGGGTTGATGTAAATTCAGGACGCGTAGTTTTAGAGGTATAGTCGTCCGATTGTCTGAGCTTACGAGACTCCTTGCTACGATCCGAAAGAGTGCGAGCCATGATGATTGAATGCTTCGGCCCGGTCGGCTGCGCACAGGACAGACTGGGAGGATGACGTTAGCGCGTGTACTGAAGGTATGGCTTTGGTCCCCGTAGTATCCAGCAGGTGTATAATGACCAAGTCGATGTCAAATGATGACACAGGCACCGTAGTGCTGCTAGACGGGGTAATCGTCACGGGTCAAACGCGACCAGCTGCTGCGCGATACCGGTGAGCGGCGCCCGAAGCGACACATACAAAGTACACAGAGCCCTCGAGTGAGGGCGGAGAGTGATCCGATCCTGTCCAAATTGACGGATGGGAGGTTCGCCACTTGCCCGATCGTCGTCAAAGGCATGCAAGAACCCCCTCCGCACGTCGAATTGGGCATTCCGGAGGCGGGTGACCCCGGGCTCCCCGGCACGGTCCAACGATGCTATACGTGTACCGGTCTCGAACGGACCCACAACCTACAGCAACCCCGATAAGATCTGACACTCACAGACAGAGAAGACTAGTGTAGTACTAGAGCCAAGCGCGGATCAGTCGATGGGTGCTGATGCGAAAGCTTCGGCGGGTGATCGCAACGATGACGCCGCCCGGTCCAAATATGAGGTCGAAAGCGTGACGTTGAGGACCAAGAACAGCGAAACAAGTGACCTGGTGTGCTCGGTGAGGCGACTTGAGGGGAGCCGTATTCGTCGATTGGTATTACAACGTAACCACAGTCGATGTTGATGATGTGCTTGTGGGGTTGATCACTGCCGAGGACCGTGGGTCGGATCGGGAAGCACCTCTTGCACCTGCCGGCGGGTTAGCGCCCGGACTTGGGTTCGACTGACGTGGGAGGACGGTGGGTGGCCGACGCGCAGGGCGACAGGGCGAAGCGCAGGCGGAGGCGAGACCGGCGAGACCGGCGGTGCGCAGTCAGCAGAGAGAGAGAGCGCGATGATCAGTCGCACACTGCCAAACGATGATGCGATGCAGACCACGCCACAGCGCGCACCGGGGTCGATCTGTTCAGAGTGGATGAGCGTATGAAGCAACGGTCGATCAATCAAGTCGATAGACTCTCGGGTACGATCGGTTGTCAGCTGTAGCGGACGAGGAGGCGACGCTCGTGTCTGAGAGGGTGGGAATGGCGGGGGAGAAAGAGCAAAAGCCCGTAAGCGCCCGTCAGGCTGATCCCACCTGCCTCGAAAATTGGCCCGCGCCGCATGCTCGCACAAAGGCCCACGCGCGCAGTCATCACTCCCCAGAAAGAACAGACGTCGGCCGTGATGGGGCCATGTTGCGACTTGAATGTTATCTTTGATCTGTGACCATCGAAAACTGAGGCTCTCAAAGATTTCGACATTTTCTTAATGAAAGTGGCTTTTCCTGCACTACGAGCTAGCCAGCACCAATGTTCCATTGAGCTTGCCCCATGATTTGATTTCAGCTCGGCGAGTTGCCTGCGCGCAAGCTAACCGCGACCTTCGATGGGTGCGCTTGGAGATTCTCAGACATAAACTAGATGATTCGTGAGAACTTTGCCCGATTACAATAATGGCTGCTTTCCACGGTACAAAATCGTGAAGCATGCACCGCCCTTGGCACCGTTCCACCCTTCACTCCTTGACACCCTCTGTCGTCGCTTTCGACGACGCTTGCTCACTCTGACCTCGCACAACTACCGATGGTGCAGCATCCTCCTTCTCCACCAATACCCCACTCGCCGACGGGTCCTGATCATTAACCTTTCCCGCCGAGCTTGACGCCGATCCCTCCGCAGCCGCAGTCGCCAACGAGGTCGACGAATCCGAAGCGAGAGAAGCGGACGAGGCGCCGGAGCGTTGCCATGCTGGAATGCCGGGCTTACGAACGGGGAACGGGCTGGAAGATCGAGATGTGGCATCGTTGGATCCGCTCGCGGCAGTGGTCGACGGTGTTGAGGTCGTCGCCGAATCGGTCGGGATCGCGGCCGGACCCGCCGTCGACGAGGACGAGGAGCCGTTCGCGATTGGAGCGGTGGCGGTCGTGGCGGGAGGCGTGTAGGTCGATGTTGAAGGCGTAGGACGACGAGCGATAAGCAATGATTTGAGTGACTTGAGCTCGGTTTGCAGGTCCGTCAATGACTGCGCCGAGGCCGAGGCTTGCTTCTCCAGAAGCTGTAAAGTCCAGAACAGGAGGCGCATCAGCATCGTATTCTTGACCTCAAACGTAGCCATAAACTCACCCCAGGCAAGCCTCTAACAACCTCATCGACCTGATCGCCGACCTTTTTGCTCCATTCCTCCCTCCTCTTTTCCCCCTCCCGCATCTCCTCCACGGCCTTCCTCACTTCTTCCAACTCGTTCTCGACCGCACTCTTCTGCTCATCCAACGATTGCGACAACGCATCGGTCGATTGTTGTAATGTGAGAAGCATCTCAGCCGCTTCGTCGTATTTGGCCTCGAGCGCTTTCTGCGCCGCTTCGAGTTCGGACTCGGAGGGCGGTTGCAGGTGGGGCACGATGAATTTCTGGTGGGGGTAGAGTTTGATCAGTAAACCCTGTGCTTGTAAGCGCCTATGACCTCCCCGTGGTCGACTTGCACCGCAAAGCGCACTGTGACCCACCGCCGGCGTGTGACCCTCACCGGCTACACGCTCAGACATGCAATCTAAGACAATGCACCCCACAAAGTTCCCACTCACCTGAGTCAACTTGACCGCGACATACCCTACCGTACCTC
The DNA here is from genome assembly GCA_001244265.2 of Microbotryum lychnidis-dioicae p1A1 Lamole. NCBI lineage: Eukaryota > Fungi > Basidiomycota > Microbotryomycetes > Microbotryales > Microbotryaceae > Microbotryum > Microbotryum lychnidis-dioicae. The sequence goes on along the minus strand of CDLV01000004.1, from coordinate 4,039,218 downwards.
CCACCACGGCCATGATGAACCAATCCCTCCAATCCCTCTCGTACTCCCTCCTCCCAGCCACCATACCCACACCCTGCTGACCTCCGATCCTCATCCCCGACCCCATCCCAACCGGTGCAGATCCAGATCCATTAGCCTGAGCCAAAGCCAATTCAATCTCCTGCGATGTGAGGCCTTTGGATTCAAGGAACCCTATCCTTTGCGCGAGAGGTGAGGACGCCGTAGTTGGGTCACGTAGGAAGTTGACTGCCGATGAGATCAACGCCGTTCGTGACATGGTGTCGAGGCTGTTTTTGGGGTTTTTTTTTTGGTTTTTTTTCGTTTTGAGCTTTCGTTCGTGTGAGCTTTTTTAGAATCGGATGATGATTGACTCGAGTCGAGGGTGAGGGGGTTGGGGGGGTCTGCGTGAGGTGAGGAGGGGAACTTGAAAGGTCAAAGACAAAACTTGGGTTGAACGCAGCGGCCTCACGCGCTTCCCCGGGGACGCGCTGGACCGAAGAGCCTATGACGTCACGCCACCTGGTTTGTTTACGTGGTTTGTCTCGACGACGTTTTTTATTATAGTTTGAAGGAAAGGATTGTATAGTTTTAAGGATAACTAGGTCTCTCCGTGAGTTCCTCAGAGCCCCTCAGCCTCTCTGCGAGTATGTACCTCGCGTCCGCGCCGGTAACCCTCTCCTCGGTTCCGCACCGTCGACAGTTTATGAACGGCTTCAGCACTGCCACCCTCTGCCAAGGGTCAGGTTGGTCCTCCAACATTGGATCCTCATCCAAGCCATCCGTCGCTCACTCAGTAATCTCCTTCATCATGGACCTTACAGCAGCCCGCTGCTCTCCAGAAACCCTCGACGCACGCACGCACGACTGCCAGGTTGTTGCACCCCACTCCCTCCCGTCGCAATCGACATTTTTGAAGACCTCAATCATCCGGGACGACGCTGTGCCAGTTCCGGAAGAAGCACCTCAGGAAGAATGGGCCGAAGCTCACGATGACGACCCCGACGATCAGCCCCGACCGGGATATGAGCATGTTATATTATACCCACAGGGCAGCGCAGCGCACTGCGGAACTAGCCACTGCAACCGCTGGGGTGCGATCCCGGGCACTCGGCGATCACTGCCACCGGTTACCTCTCGTGGGTCACATTGATCTCTCCCGGTGCGACGAGGGGCTGGACACCTACTTGCCCTACTACTTGCGGACGTCGTCGGCGATCTTGACACGAAACACATTATCGGGGACTGCTACGAGCTTTGGACTGGCAACCCGCACGAACCCACTTTCCGCGAAGCGATGAACGGTCCGGATAGGGAGCAATGGTGTGTTGCGTATGCACGCGAGCTGTCGAACCATGATGGCATGGGCACCTGGGACAAGGAGGGAGTCTCAGCCACCAGTCGGACGAAGGGCAATCCCAACCAAGGTGGTCCTCCTGAAGAAACGCAACGATCGAGGGGAGGTACTCACCTTCAAAGCTCGACTTGTTGCTCGGGGCGATCTTCAAAAGCCGGGAGACTACCGAACCACGTACGCTCCTACCGCCTGCATCGCTTCGGTACGCATTTTTGAACGTTCTAACGCATGTACATCGCTGACGACGCCGACAATTCGTTGTCAACAACACTTATCTGCAATGCCGATGTCTCGGAACAAATTTTTCGATCCAGCTGCCGGACAAGACAGTCCATCGCCTTCGTCGCTCGATTTACGGTCTGAAGCAAGCCGGTCACGACTGGAATCAGACACTACACGATCAATTGAGGAAGAGTCACGGTTTCGAACGCATCGAGGAAGATCGTGGGATGTATCGTCGTGTTCGCGAGGTTGGGGGCAAGACTCTCACTCTTTTGCTGGCGATGTATGTCGACGATCGCATCATCACGGGCGACGATGACATCGAGGAGTTCCTTCTCGCTTTCGGTGCACGTTTCAAGCTTCGGGAAGGTGAGGTCGACATGTTCCTTGGCATGAAGATCACGGGCGACGAGACGCGGGGGGAGCTTCGCATGGATCAGCGTCACCTTGCGGAGTCCATTCTTGCAACTCGAGGATTTCACGGATTGCAAGCCTGCATCAACACCGTGGTTGGACAGCTACTTGCCGTCTGGTCATGTCATGGACACCTCGTTCCCATATCGCAGCGTCGTCGGGGAACTTCTCTGGCTCGCTGGGTGCATTTGTCCCAACTTGTCGTTCATGGTGGCTCATCTCGCTCGTTTCATGTCCGATCCTCAAGCCGAACACATCGCTCGCGCCAAGCAGGCCGTAGTAGCCGTCCGATCGAGATGCACGGTGAGCCAGGTCTACACCATCGCACTGATTTAATATTTACGAAGCAGTTACTGCCTATACTGCGCATACCATATCAGAAAAAGACCAGGACGAAGAAGATAGTGAGGACGACGATAATAATTAGGACGACGATGATAGTGAGGACGACGATGAGAGCGACAGCGACGAGAGCGACAGCGACGAGAGCGACAGCGACGAGAGCGACAGCGACAAGAGCGACAGCGACGAGAGCGACAGCGACGAGAGCGACAGCGACAAGAGCGACAGCGACGAGAGCGACAGCGACGAGAGCGACAGCGACGAGAGCGACAGCGACGAGAGCGACAGCGACGAGAGCGGCGACGAAGACGACGATGATGATGCCGATGAGGGCGAGGATGAGGACGGAGACGGTACGGTGGTTCGTAGCATCAATTGCCACCACGTTTTTTGTGCTGATATTTCACTGGCAGACTTCGCGAGGGCTTGCAAAGAGAAGGTGAGATTGTCTTTTCTTCCCTGAGAAGCAACTAGTGCCTGACTACTGCCATTTGATCCTTGCATGCGGGCAGGTTATCGCATCCTCGGCCGCGTCCAGAGTCAAACGGACCGAAGTCACAACACAGACTCGCAATCAGATCCGCCTTTTCGCCGAAGAGACTGGTATTCTCTTCCAGGAGTCGAGTACTACCCAAACCCCTACGGCATCCGCTTCATCATCTGCATCTGAGCGGAACCCCGGGCAACTTCCAGCTCGCGAAGGCTTGTTGCCGTCGTCCAGGAGCACCTCTGCTCGACGAAACCGAACCAATCTCAAGGCCGACCCTCTACCCCCGGATGAAGCCGAGGTCGCAGCAGTCTGGTACAAGCACATCTTCCTGATGAACATTCAAAAGGAATCTGGATTATGGGTAACGGCGTCGCAGATTCGTGACCAGCTTTTGCAAGTCGCCAAGACTTATCCGATCGTGACCGACGATAAAACCTACGAGGTAACCGACGCGATGGTAGCAAAAGTATGTTTCGCGCTACCCGAATTTCTCCCTGCTTGACATAGCGAGCCTACACTTCACTAACAGGTGCGGGCAACAAACCAGGCGATCCTATCGATGATCAGGACGGAGGCCGAGGCACCTACGCTGGCTGCATATAAAATTGACAAGGTCCGCGGGAACTGGCAACCGCATCAGCCACGTCCCTTCTTAGCGACGCTAAAAACTGTTCGGAGGGGTTTGATGCGGTTGCCACTTCCCCGCCGCCCTCGTCAATTTTATATGCAGCCAGCGTAGGTGCCTCGGCCTCCGTCCTGATCATCGATAGGATCGCCTGGTTTGTTACCCGCACCTGCTAGGGAAGTGTAGCCTCGCTATGTCAAGCAGGGAGAAATTCGGGTAGCGCGAAACATACTTTTGCTACCATCGCGTCGGTTACCTCGTAGGTTTTATCGTCGGTCACGATCGGATAAGTCTTGGCGACTTGCAAAAGCTGGTCACGAATCTGCGACGCCGTTACCCATAATCCAGATTCCTTTTGAATGTTCATCAGGAAGATGTGCTTGTACCAGACTGCTGCGACCTCGGCTTCATCCGGGGTAGAGGGTCGGCCTTGAGATTGGTTCGGTTTCGTCGAGCGAAACTTCGCTGTGGCCCCACTTACAGGGTGAGCTTAAAAGAGTTGTACTCCCGCGCAGCGCTGGACTTCGGTGTTCACTTTTTGTGTGCCTGCAGCAATACCTTCCGGCCGGCCAGAAGCCACAGGACCTGTCAAACCCATTATTCTACACTCGCCGCCGTGTTCGCAGTCCGCGCCAAGAGCAAAAGGCTGGCCTCTCTCGACTGGGAAACGCTTGATTTAACGAAGCCGTACCAGCACGCCATCGCTTTTGGGCTAGTGGCTCATGCTTATGCTGCGGTGAGTCGAGACTTCTCCGGGATCATCCCGGCTGGCGTTTGACCTAACATTGTCTACTGGTCTCATCGATAGGCGCGCGTGTCTCTCGAGCGGGTGTTCAATCCAAAATGCGGAATTTTTGGGCGAAGTTTAAGCACCTTTCATTGATGGCATAATGAGCCGTTTTCGCGGGGGGGGGGTATGCCTCAAGTTCAGACTTGATCACGAAGCGCGTTTGGGCAGCGTGGCCGAGAACTCGCTCGAGGCGGGGACGGAGGTCGGGTACTTCGGCAAACTTTGCCCCGATTGATACCCATGAAGCGGTCGCTCAGAATGAACTATTTGGTTGGTTGTAACTTACATAATAGCACTGAATCAGGTTACTGTTGCAAAAGCACTATAAAGTGCACTAAATGGCACGGAAGCAATAAATGGCACAAAGTGCACTAAATGGCACAAAGTGCACTAAATGGCACAAAGTGCACTAAATGGCACAAAGTGCACTAAATGGCACAAAGTGCACTAAATGGCACGGAAGCAATAAATGGCACAAAGTGCACTAAATGGCACGGAAGTGCACTAAATGGCACGGAAGTGCACTAAAGTGCACTTCAGTTAAGTGCCTTTTAAGGTTCATTTAGCGACCCACCAGAGATTATAGAAAACGAGCTAAATTTCACTAAAGTGCGCTACTAAATTGCACTAAAGCGCGAGTGGCAAAGTTGCTGATGGAGTTAGCCCATGCCTCGAAGGCTCAAAGCGGGCGACCAAATCACGCGATTTTAAGACAGGGAGTCGCGTGCGCGAACGACTCGGATCGAGGCTGCAGTGCATGCAGTGGGCTCTGATGGATCATCTCCGAGTCGGCGTAGCAACTGTCAGATCAGAGTTCAGCGTGCCTTCAAAGAAGAGCCTGCCTTTGGTGATCGAAAAGCTTATGCAGTTTCCCGAGGAAAAATTGATGCTCGAAGCCGTTTCGCCCGGAGACATAAGACTCGGTGTTCGCCCGCGCCGATGCTGGTCCAGACCCCCTGTCCTCTTGGCCAAAAGGCGTAACCCAGGAGCACGATGCCATGATCTCCTGGATGAATTTATCTGTTTCTAAAATTGCCAAATGATATAAACAAACGAGTAACCAAAGCGCTACATTGTGTACACATTCTGTGCCGATTCCTCCTCCGCCATAACCTTCTTCGTCCTCGTCCCGACCTTTCCAATACCTCTCAAGCACAGTGCCACGACCACCGAACCCGCGAACGAAAAAGCCGCACACGTCCAAAAGGCCGCTCTCAGCCCCGCCTCCACAGCAAAAGGTGGCACCGTTGAACTGGTCGACACGATCACAAAGTTCGCAACCTTCTTATCAACGACCTTGGTCTGCACGATCGTCGCAATCGCAAGCCCTATTGCCGTCCCGAGTTGGGTCGAAAGGTTGAACAACCCAGCCGCGAGGGATTGTTGGCCCGGTCCGGCGACTTTGGAGACGTAAAGGATCGAGCAGGCGAAGATGAAGTCCGCGCCGAGGACGCAGAGGATCATGGCGGGGAATTGGAAGGCCCTGTACAAGCACGAAGGGCTTGTCTGAGATTCACTTTCTCGAACCAGTTACCGCTTCACGTCAAACGTACCAGTAGGTGGCATGAAGCTTTTGTACAGCGTAAAGCAGTGGAGCGATACCGGTCCCAAGTGTGCCAATGCCGATCAACCATTGAGCACCAATTCGACTCGCGAGCACCGCGACGATCATCTGCGAGCGTACCCCGGGACACTATTGTCAGCGTAGGGCTTGGAAAATGAATTATCGATGAACGGCTCCGCCGCATGCTCACATTGAGGATCAGCCCTGTGACTGGACTGGGGAGGAATCGCACCGTTGCCTGAAGAGGTGTCAGGCCTTGAAGGTTCTGGAACCACTCGGTGGCGAAGAACCTGATCCAGGGCACAGGCGACGGCATCAGCTTTCTAAAATGTCAGCATAGAAAGGAACGCAGAATTTGTGACTCACATGAACGAGCTGAATGCACACCACCCCAGCGCCCCAATGAGTTGCACGCACGCAAACCTCCCTCGAAACCACAAGGCCGTCAACATCAACGGCTGCTTCTCCGTCCTAAACTCGAGATGTCTTTCCCAGAACCAGAACGCAATCAAGGTGAGCAGGCCCAAGACAAACATGATGGGAATATAGGGGGTGTTCCAACCGACCCCTGAGCCGTCGGCAAGGGCGAAAGTGAAGAGCGTCAAGCCGATGGTGATGAGAGCGGCGCCGATCCAGTCAACGGTCAATTCCATGTTGCGTGGTGGATCCCGAGGGACGAAATATTGGGCCCCGGCGATGACGATGACGCCCAACCCAGCAGATACGTAGAATGTTGTTCTCCAACTCGCATATTGCGTCATGAACCCTCCAAGAACACATCCAAGGGATCCTCCCAAGGGAGCCCCAGCGGAAAAGGTGGCGAAAGCTGTGCTCTTGGCCTGACCAGGGGCGAACGATGCGCCCAGGATACCCAGTGCGGAGGGGACGGCGGCCCCCATGCCTACGCCTTGCATGGCCCTGAATATCCCCATGGCGACTTGGTTGGGGGCGAGAGCAACTCCGATAGAGAAGGCGGCGAAGAATGCCATGCCGAATTGGAAGATGCTGCAGAGGAGAGGGTCGCGGCTCGGTTAGTTGACCGGACTCGGGCAAACGGTCCTGGTGGGCACGACTGACAGCTTAGGACCGTGGATATCAGCCAGTCGACCGAAAAGAAGTAAGACGGCACCGAACGCAAGTGAATAGGCCGAAGTCTGTGAGAAGAGATTTTGGCGGAGCGAGATCTCAGTGGCCCGCTCAACTCGGAGAATAGATGTCCCACCGTCGTCGGCCTCACAAGCCATTGATAATTGACGACTTCAATAGTCAGATCCCTCCCTATCGCCTCCAGACTAAGTACAACAGCTTGAACTTGAGTAATCTAGATACAGTCTCCTTTTATCAGTGAGAATCGCTTTTCGTCCCTCGCCGGAGAAACTGAATCTCAACCACACGCGCGGCGCTTGGACCTACATTCAGCACCATCGCCAGCGTCAAGAAGAAGACGAGCATCACCTGCGCCATCGTCGTCAAATGAGGGAAATTCCCTTCTGCTTCCTTCCCTTCTGCTTCTTTCCCTTCACCGACCTTTTCAGCGGACCTGTCGTGCTTGATCTCCGACTTTGTCATTGGCTCATCCAAGTCGACGACGGTGCTGGGCGCATTAGTGCTATTCTCATCCTTCTGCATCGCGGGCGTGGGATCGGACGGATTCGCCATCGGTGCAGCCTCGGATATTCGCTTCTCGTCGTCAATAATCCCGAGTGATCTGAGAGGCTACGGCCGGTCTTCGTAATCACCTCGTGTTGTAGCCTATCGACAATGTCCTACGCCGTTTCGCAGTGCGCACCCGGCCGGCACCAATCCCTTCCACGCCGCCCGCTGAGTCGACGCGCGTTACGCGCGATGTGAGCGTCTGACGATTTGTCGGAGGTCCTAGTCGCGGCTAAAGCCTGCCTTTGGGTAACGGAAGGGAACGATGAGTCTTGTAGGCACGGAGATGGTATCAACTTGGGGAGAACGGGTAAGTGTTCGAGGCGAAGTGCCGCCGTCGCGCTTCAAAGTTCCCACTAGCGGATGCCGACAGCGCCGCAGCGCCGCGCAGCCGAAAGCCGAGCGGAACGTGGGGTAGGAAGGTCGTTTGTAGGGCTGGGTCACTAATAGGTGACATTAGTGACGTGACATTAGTGACGAATTAGTGACGGATTAGTGACAAGGGGGTCCCAGAAATCGTTGTCACTATTGTCACTAAGTACCTAGGTAGGTGCTAGCTACCGGTCTAGACCCGGTCTACTTGCTTGTACCTGATGGCGACCCTGGACTGTGAATGACAAGTCTGGAATGCTATTTACCAACACGAAAATGCCGGGTCACGACTCCGGCCCACGCGCCTCTAAGTTTTGATATGCTTCTTAGCCGGACTGCAGTGGGCTGTGGGCCGGGGCACGCCGGTGGCCTGCCGTCGAGTGGTCCGCCGACGCGGCGGCGTACGCTCTTGACGCGATGGTACTAGTACTACATAGTCCTCGCAAGTTCCCTCATGCCTTTCTCCGATTCCGTTCTATCTCTACTATCCGCGTCCCAATAATCGAACCTTAAAGCGACAACCATGATCTTAGCCGATGTCAACGACCTAGTTGCAGCAGAAAAACGATATCTCGAAGATTACGAATTAGACCCCTTCCTTAAGGCCTCTGAGATCATGTCATCTTTGCCTGCGACCAAGAGATCGTTTCCATTCAGTTACATTAGTGACCAAATATTGGACTTAGTGACATTAGTGACAGCATTTGAGTGCTGGTGACACAGGTGACAGGCGAAAATCTGGTGACATAAGTGACAGTGACAATAATAAGTGACCGAGGGTCCGACTTTTGTCACCTATTAGTGACGGGGCCAAAACAATCAGTGACCCAGCCCTACCAAGGGAGCTTACATCTCTTCGTCAATCGTATGGGGCGACACGTTCAGATCCTTCCATGACCGCCACGGCCGTTCGTGTCTGCAGGCGGTGAGCTGTTCCGTGACGGCCCATTCTTAGGCCATCAAGCAGCGTTCCAGATGGAAGCCTACATTTGCGTGACTGACGATAGGGAAAGGCGCGCATCCGTGAGCCAGGCCCGCATTATCGTACGCGCGCGACCATTTCATCGAGGCGCTGACGATCAGCCAGGGGGGTTCGGGACAGTCAGTGGAATGACCCTCTCTGGACCTCACGAGCCGACGCAGGGGTACATACGGATCAACCTGATCCTTCCCATCTTTTCTGGGCATCATCCAGAAGTACGATGAGACCAGTGTCGAGTACAGATCAATCACTGTCAAGGCCCGCAGTGTAGCGATCTTCGTCAGTGTCAATATCTACTCAAGTGAGGGTCAGTGGTCTGTACTCACTACAGATCTTTTGACTGTTCTTAGACTTTGAAATCAAAGGTCCGAAAAGCGATTGGTACCCTCCGTGTGCCTCCCTGACTCGGTTGACCGATTTTGTACTCAGACGGTGATCCCCTGAGACGGACATAAAGTGCTCAATCACCGCAGCGGCGTTGAGTGATGGATGGTGTGAGCGGACGTGCGATCGGTAGCGTATATAAACTCGCCAGAGCCCAACAGGACCCGGATACCCCCGCTGTGTAGGTCAACAACTGCCATAGATCGAGCTCTTGAAAGGCGAGGATCGTTGACAGGAAGCCAAGGTTGGCACGCATTCAACCGCCTCCCGACCCTCCTAGCCCGATCTGATAGCGTTCAAGACTCTTCAACTCCACGGTTTGCCATCATTGCTCCAGTGCGGAGCGACTCACTATTGGGACGTCTCGTTCATCAATCTCTCCCCCTTCCTCCAATCCCAAAAGCTCGACCAACCCCTGACTCTGTGCGATCTCCTCTTACGCTCGGTCAGAAAAGTCATCTCCTCGGCCGACAGAGAGTTGTCCCTTCGAAGATGGGCCGTTTCGTTCCTATGAGGCGAGAGGGAAGGGTCTTGCTCAATGTCGGATTGGAGTATTCGTTTGGCTCCATGCGAAGCTTTTCTAGGTTTTGTGAGAGCTGAGAGGACACAGGAGATCTGGTCAGTGGCGGCGGGATTCTTTACTACCAGATGATCTCGCGCATAGTTCGACGGACTGTAACCCATGCCCTCGACAGGAAACGATACTGAGCTACGGTCTCATGATAACTTTGCGCCGGTCAACTTACCGCCTTTCTCTGCAGGCAGCGAGGCCCCTTTCTCCTCAAACGACAAGCTCGCCTCTCGTTCTTCGCTTCCACGACCTTCCCCATCAACCTGACCCCGCACGTCTCTGCCTCCCTGGTCCCATCCTTCTTCTTCTTCCCTCTATAATAATCCCTTTGCACACCCAGAAAGCCCACCAACCAAAACCTTGACCTGAGACGCTTGCACACCGAGAACCCGTGGGAAGTCCGTTCGAGATCCGTCGAAGTTGGGCCCGTGCTACTAGTACTGCCGCCAAGTGATAGGGTAGGGATCCATTTAGTGGGTGTTTCGAGGGATGTAAGAGATGTGAATTTTTGAGAGGCTTGCGATGTTGGTGTTGGTGGAGGGAAGGCTGAGCTTGGGTGGACTTCTGTCGATAGGACTCATTGCAGGGGCCGTTAGCCGCAGCCGACAGGCCCGTGTGGGGAGAGGGACATCGCACGTGCGCGACCGAGACTGCCCCCACATTCGCACCGGGCAGGCTGGCGACTCTGGACAGCCGATGCCGGACACACAGGGGTACACCGACCACGAAAGCCGCGAATACCTATTTCAAGTCGCTGACGTCCACGTTGTCAGTCCAGGCTACCACCTACTTGCTCCAGTGGGTTACGCGACTCCCAGACCCGGTTTTGATCCCGCCCAGCGCACGCCAACGACTTGCAATTGAAAGTTCGTGCGAGCCACTGGATGAAGGTGCCTTATCTTTGTGTTGCCCTGCAGAGCAACAGATGAAATAATCCTGATAGTCAGATGACCACACCGAGACATTCGTGGATGCAGAGTACTGAGGCATACTTGTGGTTTACGCTGAGGCTGCGAACGAGCCGATGCCCAAGCAAGGGACCAGCAGGCGTCCAAGACACCGTGGCGGCAGTGGCTGATTCTGCTGACTCAGCAAGACGATTTTACACATCCGCACGCGCACTTCAAGGACTGCGTCGTTTACTACATTTGAAATTTGAACCTAGCCTCAGAAAACCCATTATGTATCGCCCAACTCCCTCATCCTGAGCAGGTCCTGTGTCCGGGGTTTGATACTGTCCCGTCCAAAATCAAGCGCTGCCGACACCGTCGCATGAGATCGATCTGTGGCCCGCACGTGATCTGAGTTTGCACAAGTTTAAGCGGCGGTCGGAGTTGGCATTCCTCCATCCTCTCCCAACTCACATTGCAGCTCGAGCTTGTACACGTACACACTTCAGAACAGGGTCATTGATTCATCCCGTCTTTTGTTGTCGGCGCATCAATGGGGAGGGGACGTTCGGTCAGGCCGGTTGGCGGGTGAAGACTATTTTGGAGCCTCAGTTTGGGTGTAGTCGTGGAGGAATAAAAATGTCTTAGTTGACTCAGTACCGAATGTCTCTTGGGTGATAGGGCTCTTCAGGGAGTTCGCTGGCCCCGGCTGCGCATTTTTCAGCGATTGTTGCACCTGGGTTTGGAAGCACGACGACCTTGGAGTTGGGTAATCTCCGATAAGTGATAGTGAGGAGTAAATAAAACATCGAGCAAAAACCAATCACCGAGAATTCCCTTCAACGGAGCTCAATGAATCAAGGAAAACGCCCAATACCCCCTCCATCATGCCCCCTACTCGTCCCTGTTGGATTTGGGCGTTTGGCGCATCAAGGCATTCTAGGCATGGTTTATTATCAGTGGGGTATTAGGGAATTAGGGAGTGCGGTCGGCGCGCGCGCGAGTCTTTTCCGTAGCTTTTCTTCTCTTTTCCGCCCACTGGTAACTCACTGTTTCGGACTTTACGACCGTGCACCGTATCGACACAATCTCATCGTTTGGCCGACCAACGAAAGTTACCAGAACTGTGCGGAAATCTAACAGTCCCTCCCAAACCCCTTCCCCAACGCGACCCATCCTTTCCTCTCCTCCATCTCCTCGTGCGCTCTCACATCCTCCAATCTTCTCGTTTGGTCCCCCTTGATGAACAAAATGGGGAAAGAGGTGAAGAAGACGATGATGCCTTCGAAGACGATGGCCTTTGGGTCGTAGAGGAAGGGGAGGGGTGTTAGCTCGGACTTCATAGGGATCGCATTGGGTAGTGTGTTTTGGGCGTACCCTGCGCATGTTGTTGGGAGGATTGGCGTTCGGACCAGAGGTGAGGGCGTTCATCGCTACCGAAGCTACGACGGAAGCACCTTGATCCAGCAGAAGAGTTTATGTCGTTAGTCTCACTACTCCTTCAAAGCCTCAATACCCCCATATCTCCAGAACTCACCATTTCCTAACCAATACAGCACCGCCGAAGTGATCTCGATCCCCATATTTGGGTACCCAATTTCTGCTGCCATCTCCAAGCCGATCGGCAACATCATGAAGGAACTACAGCCCATGAGGATGGTGATGACAAAGATTGAGGCCAGGTTGGACGGCTTTATGATCCAGATTAGCAAGAGGAAGGAGAGGCCGATTATAGGCACGAGGAATTTGGCGGTTAGGGCGAGACGGAAGGGAAAGTAGCGACTGTGGGGCAAGAGTGAGAGTCAGAGAGGGTGAGGTGTGCTCAACACGACGAGAGATGAGCAAAGCTTACTCGAGCAAAGGAGCCGAAACCCCCGCCGCCAAGATACCCGAAAAGATGACGGCCGCGCCAATGAAGCCCGCCTGATCGGACGAGTAGCCATAAGGTTCAAAGATCTGGTTGATGAGGATGAGAAACGCGTCGAAGAAGGCCAAGACGACGGTGAAGATCTGTCGCAGAGGTCGCATGAATCTGGTTAGTCGTCACTCTTGATGTTGGGTACTACCACACTGAAGACTCACAACACTAATGATAGCAAAATCGCACCTCTCCCTCCTCGTCATACACCTCCCCTCTTGGTCCCCCTTGCCGAACAACGCCCTGAACCCTCTCCACACCTCCGCAGTCGACATCAACCTCCCTTCCGCGCTCTTCGTAGGTGGCGTAGGTGGTCGAGCTTGAACGAGGAACGCCAACGGTGCGCAAACGGTGACGATGATGGCTACGATGAGGCAGAGGAGAGGGAGGTGTGATGGGTTCGTGACGACGCTTGGACCGAGGAGGGAGGCGATGGCTCCTCCGAATGGGCTTGAAACGGCTCTGCGGCGAGTGTGAAGATTTATTCATCAGGGCGAGAGATTGGTTCCCCAGAACGGAATGTTATCAACGCCCACTCACAGGATCATCGTCACGGTTGTCCTCGCGTTCAGACCGAACCAAGTCTCTGAGAAAGCCGGAGGGATCACTTGGACGAAACATTGCGCTACGCCGATGAGGAACGAGCCAATGAAGAGCAGGGTATACGCTCCGTCTGGGGAGAGCGTCGAAGCGGTTGCGGCGTAGCGGAGCCTGTGCTTGGTAAGACAGAGGTTGAGTGTGATGCCCGAATGATGATTAGATGAGTGAGGACGTACCAACCACCAATAAGCATAAGAGCTGCCGCAATTAAGGTGACGCCGCGAATCGAATAGCGCATCGTAAGCCAGGGAACGCAAGGAGCAGCGAAGACGTACTGTGGGCAGCGAGATGTTCAGTTCTCCCAATCTCGGTGCGCGATAGCGATGAAGATACTTAACTTACTGCTCCACAAACGATGTTCGATAACCAATTGACCCTGGTCGTACTGACGTCAAAGTGCGCGGCCGTGTCGATTGAAACTGAGGGGCAAATTCTCGTGTCAGACCATAGTCAAGCGTCTTCCCCTCTCGTCTCGGCCAGTGCTTACTCGATGTGAACAAGGTCCAATTAACTGTGAAACTCCGACGATCAGCAATTCTGACCGCCTAAACCACGACATTCGTCTCCTTTCTCGACTCAACGAGGAGCTGGCTGCCTGAAACTCACTCGCACAAACGATATTGATCAACGTCAACGCGACCAGACCATACCACCGCTGGCGATAAACCCTATAGCCGACCGACGACAACGCCGAGAAAACTTGCACTTCAGCCTTGGTCTCATCCTCGGTGAGGTTGTCTATCGGGATAGAGACGGGTGAGATAAGGGATGGGGGTGTCCCTGTCGCTGAGGAAGGTGATGCAGTCGGTTCGGTAGGAGAGCGTGGGTTCACTGCTCGCTCGAGAGGGAGAGCCGTTGGTGGAGCCCCGTGCGCAGGGGCCTCCCGAGTTGACGTGGTCGTGGAGTTCGCAGCAATCGTGCCTGCCAAGCCGGGTGCTGTCGAGCTCATCGCTCAGTCGTAGTAGTCAGATCCACAGGAGGATGGTCGGTGCAGTTTGGTGATGATCCACTGCCTCGAAGAGCGAAGTGAACCCGGTCGTACTCCGAGACGAGACGCGACCGAATCACAAGATCGACCTTGAATGAACTCGAGACTGAAGAAGCTTCTTCAGCACGTACGGGGGAGAAGACTGTAGCCGATCGACTCGGAGAGGCGAAGAACGGCGGAGGCTGACGGGATGAGCGTGAGGGATTAAGGGCAGACGAGCATCCAGGTCAACCTCGATTCGAACTGAGCACTAAAAAGTGAGCACACCCCACGCACACTACTCTGCAGGAGCGACCACTGGAAGATCAACAGAGATCATTCGAATTCGGTCATGGCCGCCCCGCGCGCCGCGTGTCCGACGACGACAAACGACCGTTGGTGAATATTGAATGGTGACGCGCGTGCTTTTCGGGGTTGAACCAGAAGCAAGGTCGACAGCGGTGTGGGTTCTCAGGCTGTTCAGGTACGATGTGGGGTGGTCCTGCTTAATCATTGGAGGGGTATGCTCATGTTGAGTTGATAATTAACGCGCCCCCGGGGGGGCGACGGGTCCCTGAACCTCTGACGGAGTACATAACACCGACTGACAGCGTCAGCTAGTATTACTAAGAACGTGCCATGGATCGGGTATGCAGCCAAGGGTCCGCATTAGATCTGATCCAAACAGTTTCAGATCTGATCTGGATCTGATCTGATCTAAACAGTTTCAATCTGATCTGAACAGTTTCAGATGATCTGATCTGATCTAAACAGTTTCAGAACAGATCAAGTTCAGATCAATCACGCCTCGAGGGGAAAAAAAAACCAAAAGTAGGCGGTACCTGGATGCTGCCATTGTGATTTGAAATGCCAACTGCGGCGTACCTCAGCTGATCAGTGCAAGTGAGAGAGAATGGAGCGCGCCATCTGCCATCTGGCATCGCCGCCGCGGCATTGGGTGTCGGCCCCGCGCCACAGAAATACTACAGGGTGTGGTCCTCCTCTGATGGGCGCTCGTTGCAGTGTCAGGTGCTGATTCATTGCAAACTCTTTCTCATAGGGATCATGCGACCCAATCCAGTCATGGAAGCGGGGAGCTTTTCCAGAAAGCGGCGGTGATCACTCTGGAGGCTAGGATGATGAGGATGAGGATGAGGATGAGGATGAGGTTGTGGAGGAAGATGATGAGGATTTCAGTAGACACGTAGAAGTCTTTATGTGCCAAATTAGGCATTTTCATGTCTCAGATCAAATTCATCTGCTCAGATCAGATCAATCAAGGCCGAATCAGAAAAATCCAGATCAGATCTGATCTGATCTGACGGTGGTCCAGTGATCTAATGCGGATCCTTGTGATAATGCAGCACCAAATTCGCGAGTCAGTTCGGTTCCATGAATGAGGCGTGTAAGTGTGCCAAACGTTAATGAACATTGCAGACAGGACGAGATCAACCCAGAGCCGGGGTGTAAATGCATAAGTTGAGATCCTCGACATCGCCCATGTCACAGTCCGCGTCTGGACGAGTTTGTGTTCGCATGTGCCAGTCGTCAGCGCCGGGGACCCACATCGCGCGCTCACCAAAGTCATCTGTAAGAAGTGGTTTCAGTTAACGTTGAGAGATCGGGACTTCCGGGAGCGACTTGGGGCGCGAGATGGCCTGGCTAGGCGTGGTGAATGTGTCCACCGCTGAGGAATATGGGAATCAAATGGCATGGAGTGTCAGTATTCCCCCACAGACAACCCACGATTAGATGACTTTTTGTCGTTGGCCTAAACGGTATCTGCTTGGTCGAGAAACTTGTCCTTGATGCGCCCAAGGCTGAAATACCTCGTCATCGCAACGGTGAGTGTAAATCTGCCGGGTTGACAGTGACGAAGAGGGTGTAGATACCGAACGCGTTGACGTATCCGCGGATCTCTTCCTCATGTCGAGCATCTGCGCAGTTGTGCCGTGAATTTTGTTTCCGACACTTTGCAACTCCGCCATAATACGGTTGATATGCTTCTCTGCTTCTGTTGTTGCTCTGTACTTTTTCGTGTCCTTGTATTTTTTTGATCATTTTGGACAAAACATCCATGCCGATTTCCAGCAGTGCTGCTGCGATTCGAGCCGCCTTCTCTTTGGGGACCCGAAAAGCGAGTTGGCGAAACACATCTCGTCGGCGAAGTATGTTCGAGACGATGAATGGGAGAGACGGGTCGCATCGAAAATTCCTGTCATATAGATTGAGCAAATGTTTGACTTGCTCGTCGGTAGGGGTTGGCGGCACATGGACGTGACCGAATACTGGTTCATCAGAGTCGTTATGCGTTGTTGCGTAGCCTTCAAAGAGCGATGATGTTGGTTCCATTGTCTCTGCGGTCACCACATCCGTCAAAACTACGTCGGGCACGAGACAGTCTCCATCCGCGATTTGTCGATCCGATACTTGGGGAGCAATCCAGACAGAAGCCGAAGTCGAAGTGGAAGCTGAAACCGCCGTACTAGAAGCTGGAGAGGTCGGGTTGAGCGCACCGGAACTGCGTCGAACGAGCTGTGCTATCGCTATCAAAGGAAACGGCAGAGTACGCCGAATTCTTGCTTTCGTTGATCAACCACCTGAGCATCTTTTGTATCCGACTCTGCTTCACGATCATGGGTCGACACTTGTCCAGCTTCGCAAGATTGGGGCTCCTCCGCAGAATGCACACACTGTCAGCGAGTTCCTCGACTGACATGGGCAGTACATCGGTGAATGAAACGGTGTTCTGGTTGAAGATGAACGTGTTTCCGCGCGTAAATTCTTGTTGAGCTTTGGGATCTCCGAAACGAGTTAGCTTGTACACGATCTTGTAGGTTCTGGCGCACGCAGTGACGAGGTGCTCAAGCTGACTCGCGTACATAGCAAAAAACAAACAAACCCTGAAATGGGACGATTCCGGGATCATCCCGGAATCGTCCCATTTCAAGGGGGGGGGGGGGGGGGGGGGGGTTGCTATGTTGGAGAAGCAATCTCGGACATCAGCGGGGACGTGATTCAGTGCGCGATAAAATCCTTCGCTCAACGAGCAAGGGGGCTTAGTCGGTGGCCCTGTGGTAGGAAACAACCGTTTGAAGCAGTCTGGACAGAGTGAGCACTGAAGCGTGTAATTCGTGGGGAGTACGCGATCTGATCAATAAATCGCTCAGTCGATAAAGACGTCGGGGATGGATGAGTGCGCCCCGTCAAGCTGAAAAATCGTAAGTCGGAGGTCGGAGGTCCGTCCGAAGTGTAGAGTTGGTTAATACCTTCCAAATCCCTGATTCCTCACGCTTGATGTCGTCTTCAGGCACCCATCGTACGTTATGCCCGAAGACTCTCTCGGAACACACCAGGCAGCAGAAGAGACGGGAACGAGCGTCGGTGAAGTAATCATTCCATTCAGAACGGTTCTCGGTCTTGAACTGATCGGATGCTGGCGCAAAATGCGATGTCACTTTACCGGGATCTTCTTGTTCGGGTTCGGGATGCAGCGGTGGACGTCTGTGCATCGTTTGTTTAGAGTTAGTCGCGGAGACGTTCTCGCGATTCTTCTGGGCTTCCTCGTTCTGTTCGGTTTGAATCACGTCAACAGGTTTTAATGCGTATGCTCTGTGCTCGGGGAAGCAATGACGTCGTGGCGGAGTCACGGGACTCGCGGCTTGTTGTCTTCTGAAAACATTCCCATTTTGAACAAGCATTACAGCTGGGATCGCACGACCAAAGGTGCGCTCGTAGGGATAGCTCTTTCACAAGCGGATTCCGCCTGGAGTATCCTTCCACGTGGTGCGCCCGAAAACGCTCCTTCAGGAGATCCATGCTGAAGTTGATGTTGCTGCACACGAGCTGCCCAAGACTGCATTTGACAACCACATCATCGAGTGCTGACACTGGAGTGTTGCATAAGAGCGCACCGGAATACACATACTGTGCTTGATCGGTGCGGCGGGAGGCTCGGCTGTCGCTAGTGGTGGACGTGAGGCCTAACACGTCGAGATTCGAGAGTTGTGGTCGATGGTGCGGAGGTGTACAAGATCAGAAAGCAGTGACATGACGGCGGTTGTGTGAGAGCCTGTCTTAGAGATGCGAGGAAACTCGGTCTTAGAACAAGGCAGTACAGAGACGGAAAGGAGAGGGCCGGGCGGTGGCAACTTGCCAGCGGAGGCCAGCCTGAGTGCGCTTGTCTGCGCTAGTATATGGTGCGCTCTGGCGCGGGAACTCGGGAGGCTGATGACGCCCAAGCTATGTGCTGAGTGCGCCGACTCGGCAGTTTAGCAACCGGGCTGGTGGCCACTGGCCATGGAGAATTAGTGCGTGTTCGGCTGCACTTTTAAGCACTTTTAAGACCGCTTTTAGAGAAATCCTCAGCCATTCTGAAAGCCTCCCTAAAAGTGCTTAAAAGTGCCTAAAAGTGGCGTGTACGGTTGCGTCGCTAAAAGTCGCTAAAAGTCACTCTTAGGGACCATTCCTTAAAAACGGTCCGAGGGCACTTTTAGCACTTTTAGGGACGCACTCCGAGCTTCGACCCCCTTGGGCTGGCAGGTTGCTGGGACGCGCTCGGACTAGCTCGGACCGCTCAGGTCGCCTCGGCTGCAGCATTGGCTCACGGACGCGTCGGTTGGCCTTCGTCGCGTCACGTCGTGCGCTGTCCACCATGGCCAAGAAATCCGCCTTATCACACTCAGCAAGCGACGACGACAGCAAGAACGACTCTGAGCACTCCGCTCATTCGAACACTTTGCGCAAAAAAGAACAAAAGCAACACAGGCAAGGGCAAGAGCGAAAGCAAGTCGAGGGGCCGGGACGCGAGCGGAGAACTGGTCCGTTGCGCAGACCACCTTTTGGTCCATCTCTATGGCAACAACATGCTGTCGCCCGAGCTTCCTCTGAAGCTTCCAGCCTGGAACATCATTGTTGCTGCGATGGTGAAGCAACACCCTGAGCGCGAAGAGAGCTGTAGCCGAGGCCAAGTGAAAGCTCTCTGGTTCATGGAGCACGCTCCCGTACCTTTGTCCATGGTCGAACCATTGGCATCGCGAGTGTACAAGGTACAAAATCCATGTCCTACAACAGCAACTTGCCTTTTTTTACCCAATAGCCATTCTTTGAGGTGGTACCGAACGTTTCTGTACGGTGTCATGCACTCCTCGCTGGTTGCAAAGCCTGCATCACCAAGATACTACTCTAGTATTTGCCTTCGGGGATGAGGAGGTCCCGTTCGCGGGCCCAATCCCACGCTTGCTGATCGTGAGCAGAACCTTCGCAGCCGGTCTGAAGATAGCAGAAGCGAAGGTCGAAAGTCATAGCCGCGAGTATGTCTTGTGTCTTGTCTCCTTTTCGATCGATCGATCGTTTGGCATCGTTGGCCGCTGAGTACAGAGGGCGTGCGTTCCGTCGATGGCGCCGATGCAATTGCCGAAGTATCGTACAAACCGAGGTTTGTCGGTGATAACGCTCGATGTGGGCGTGTCTGCCGTGGGCTGAACAACGTACAGCTTTCTGAGGTCGCTGTGCACAAGTAATCCAAGTGTTTCTGGCAAATGACTGCGACGCAAATAGGAAGGTGCACGAGTACTAGCGCTCAGGCTTGGAGTCAGGAGGAAAGCTGAGCTGCGGACCTGTTCTGTCATGAAGTAGGACATGAGAGCAGGAACTACTAACGAGCGATAGTATCCAATCACCTTTGAAATACCTCGTCGATTTTGCGGTAAGACTTGGCGCCCCGCAGCCAGTAGAGCAGCATAGCGAGTTTCTCCTCGACGGTCACGTGCTTCGAGGGACGATCTCGGTGTGAAGATGCACTTTTTTCACGAAGATGGAGAAGCAGGCCGGTGTCATGCAACAGCATTACTCTTAGGAACAGGATTCTTGTTGTTGAAGAGCTCCATAACGAAGATGAGGCCGGTTCGGACCGAAATATGCTGAGGCAAGGGCGGATTTCGTCTTCGTTTGACCGTTTCGTCCAGGAGACGGCGTTGCTGCAGATGCCTTTCAATATACTTCTGCAGTATGTATATTCCCGCTGCCATGGCAAAATCTATCTGCTCGTCGGATAGATCCTCGGGAGTGTATTCATGACTTCGAGATGTCTTCATGCAGCGATGCGCATTGCAGAAGCAAGACACGCATCTCCTCGTGCCGGGTGTTGCGATTCGAATTTCGACGACATGCCGGGTTCAAACATGTGACCTGAACTCGTCCGGTGAGCTCTCACCCGTCAGATCGCTCCCGGCCGTTCGCGCCTTAAAAGTGGTTCCTAGTAAACGTGAGCTGTTCGGCTGCTAAAAGTGATCCTTAATCGCGGCGCGCGCCGCTTTACCCTTTACCCTAACTAGTAAAAAAACGATCCGCGACCATGTACCTAAAATCGCTGTTTTTGACTGTACTGCGGCCCGGAGGGCCGCCTGTGGTGAATGTACCAGTGCAGTATTACGTCTGCCGCAGCTGTCTGTGATATTGGCGTCCCGACCAGAAGTCATGTACGACCCTTTCCGCATTTTCGGCACCATAAAAGTCGAGCTACAGCCCGAAGACATTTTTTGTTGATTTTTGGCGGGGTACGCAACTATTGAACAGTTTGAGTATGAGTTGATGTATAGCAAGCGCGTGGGTTTGCATGACACTTCTTCTACAGAGCTCAGGCGTGGTCTCGCTGTCGTTGACGCGCGGACGCGGGCGCCGCTACGCTGCGCGATGCCCCGTCGATCACGTGACGTATTTCTGGCACCCCGATACCGGTTTTAGGGGCTCAACAACAACATGAGGTTTCAGCCGCTGTGAATACTCCTCTGATGACTAGGCAGTCAAGGACCCCGTATGTTTCGGATATTTCGACGCCTTTACCATCGACTCGGCGCACTCTCGGCGCACTCTCGGCGACCTAATTCCTGCCGTCAATCAGCGCCCAACCTTTGCCAAAACATGGCTCATCTGCCCGGCCGAGGCCACCGACATTCAACTTGGACCCGAGGGCGCAGACAGTCGCATACAAGGATCCACTTTGACCAAGCTCGATTCTACGTTGCGTACCGGCAATCGCTTGGTGAGGGAATTTGCATCGGCCAAAGCTCGCGCAGGTTAGGCCAAAGAGTGGGTCCTGCGCCTCTGCCTACCAGCTGGCCGAGATCGACGCACCCACAACCTTCCTACGTCGAGCACCGAAATGGGGATGCTTATCTGCGATTCCGGGGAGATCGTGGACGCAAGACCTTATTCTCCAGGTGCACGGTGATCGATGTCCCGATGGTCGGCCCAAGTACCCAATCGTTAGCTCGCTCCATCCGTCGGCGATGCCTCTTCGTTATCCACTACTCTTCCCCGCAGAGGAAGATAGCTTCCACCTCAACATTCCTCTTTGCGCGTTCAACCAAATTGGGCCACTCTTTGCCAAAAGACCGCGACGAGGAGGAAGGGGACGCAGAGAATGGTAATGGTGAGCGTAAGCCCCTTCGGCTCTTTCTCGGATGTTCCATTCTGTTAAGGCGCACGCACAGACTGACATTGAACTTTTGACCACCTAGGGCGAAGCTCAAATAAAGGGGATCGAGGTGGCGAGTCTCGCGTTCACAATTATTTGCGTACTACTTGCACAAACGCGACGAGTACTTCTCAATCCCGCATTGCACCCAACGTGCCTTCCTAGCGTTCGTGATGACGGATACTCCCAGGTCGAGACCGATCGACTCAACTTACCTCCAGTTGGATCAAAAAAACCTCCGCCTCACCACAAGCCAAGGCATCATCAGCTTGACCCCGAATCAAGTTGGATGTTCGGTGATTTTGGGCTCAACGTTCAAAAATAGACCGCGCGAGAGCACGCAGCGTTACCAAGATGCGATGGCGTGCGTCGTAAAACATGGGATGCCTTCGCTGTTCATCATGGTGACGTGCAACCCGAATGGCTTGAAATCAAGGCTGCACTGGGACCGAACGACCAAGCATGCGACCGACCAGAACTCATTGCACGAGCGTTTGAAGCCAAGTTGAACCGACTCTGCGACGACGACCGTTTTGGCAACAAGCAACGGGCAGGCTGTTTGTGAATGAAGAACTGCTTCCTTGCTGTACTTCGTAGTGGTTTTATTTAACCTCTGTTGAAACCATGTAGACTTTTCAATTCTCCTGCTATTTGAATTTCACCCTCCCGTTTATTTAACGAGTTCCCACTGGTTGATGGGAAATAGTTTTAAAGGATAGTAGGATTTGGCGGGATTCTGCTGGTTGTCCAACCCCTCGGTGTAGGATCGGAAGCCTGCAGAAGAGATAGGTCTACAGTAGGTATAAGAAGCTTTTGTTACCCACGAAAGATATCTACTGACCTGGCATCGACATGTCCAGACCCGCAAGCGCACTGCTGACGCCGCTCGGCTGTGGCGACCAATCCGAGACGACGAAGCCATGGAACGCCAGGTCTTGCTTAGCGAGCTTGTTCATCAGGTACGAGTTTTCGCAAGCGTGCGTCTGATTGATACGGTTATACGAGCACATGATCGATCCTACACCGGCCCGGATTGATTCGGAAAAAGGGTGGTTCTGAGGGCACATCGATGAATCAGAAAAGGACACCGGTCAGCTTTGACTATTTGGAAGGCTCGAGAGACTTGCAGTGAAGCAGACTCACGTATACTTCATGCATGACTCGATCATCGGTATTAGTAAATGATATAATAGCACCTGACCCTCTTCGGTAGTGCTCTTGCTCGTTGGCGACATGATGCTTGGCCTTGGCGCACGCGATCACATCCGCTTCTTCGTCATGATCGATCTTTTTGGAACGCTCATTCTTCCCGCGACGTTCGTCTACTTGATCTACCTCATCGTCGAAGTATTACTCGGAGACACCCAAGTTCCCGTCATCGCGTTGGCGATGGTCGGTGCAGTAAGTGGGCAAATCCGGGCACTCGATAACTTGTCGGTTTTACTGACGAGCTGTTCTACACACACAGACTTACGGTCTCCAGGCGGTCATCTTCCTTTTCAAGCGCCAGTGGCAGTTCATTGGCTGGCTCGTGATCTACATCGTGAGTGCCTACGGTGTCTGCCGGGTCCGGCATTTGAGGCTGACGGTGCCCCCAATATAAACGCGCAGCTCGCCTACCCAATCTACTCGTTCATCTTGCCGATCTACGTGCTCTGGATGCCTTTGATCGTCATCGCGGCACCGAAGCGGGTCAGGTCCTAGGGAGGTGTCGCCACCGAAGTCTTCACACTGCGACCGGCTTCGGGGCACATTTTTCATCATAGGGGAAAGTGCGACGTTTACCCCCTGGTAAAACAAAGCGAGCGAAAAGTCCGAGTATCAGCGCCATCCGCATTAGCCGCTGATGGAGAGGGAGCAGTCTAGAAAAAAGGTTGGACACTCACTCTTCCTCGGAAGTCACTGCCCATCCCTCCTTTTCGATCTCAAGAGAAGTAAGCAGTGCCATTCACTATGACGGAGAATACGTGTCGCGTCGTTCGCCCCTGACATGTACCGGCTGAAAGCACTCCTATGAGGCTAGCGGCTATCAGTATCGGCAGGTCCGTACCTAAGACCTCTAACAAACCGAATCAATTTAATTTGTCTCTGTCGGAACAAATAGCCCTTTCTAGTCTAGCCAATAAAAGCGGTCACAGTAAGGCTGAGACATGCCCAGACACTTTGCAGCGAATGGAGGGGACCTTGGGCAAAGACCTACCCGTCTCTCGGGTAAGAACGTGTCATCATTCCACGCATTGAATGTCCTGGCATCTCGGCGTCTCGGAGTCTATAGGGTAGTGAAACGGTCGTGGTCTCATGTCAATCTCGTGGAGTCGTGGAATCGTGGCTGCTCCCCGTTCGGCGTTGCTGGTCGGCGGTCAGGCGCTAGGCGGGGCCTACAAGCTCCTGAGCCCAGTCGATCGCCAACGACTGAGCCTCCTTTAAGATGGACGCGACAGATCCTGACACAGACGTCGCGCCGGGATCAAGACCGAACTGCAAGGGATTCACTCCCCTCTATGCTCTCTACCTCTCTCTCGTCCGTCCTTTTAACCTCAACTCTCGTCCACTTCCTCCCCACTTCCTCCTGCCGTGCCCCTACACCATGAAGATCATCTTGGCAGCCTTGCCTCTTTCCCTCGCCGCCCTTGCGGGAGCGCACAAGCACAGCTCAGGCCATTCAAGCCATCGCTATCGCCATCACAGAGCTAGCGGTGTATTACAGGCCTCCTCGGGCACGACGACCTGCATTGTCGATGAGAGCGGTGTCGGGCAGGACTCGACACCCAAAATTATGGACGCCTTCACGAAGTGCCAGAAAAACGCGAAGGTCAGTGCGCACAGACCGTGCCTCTGAAGCCGCCTCGGACCTCTCGCATGAGAGCGTGCGGGACCGAGCGCAGGGGATGCTGACACGTATCCGCCTCCGCTTCGGCAGATTGTCTTGAATGGCAATTACCTCGTCAAGAGTCTCCTCTACACGCCTATGCTCTATAATGTCGAGATTGAGTTGACTGGAACACGTAAGTTCCTCCACATTTCCGAAATCGCAATGGGCTCGGTCCTGAACATGGTCTTGTCGCCAGTCACCTATTCCGACGACATTGCTTACTGGTCAAAACCTACGACGGATACCCATGGAGATGGCTCCTACGAGCTCTACTACCAAAATGTGACCACCTTCTTTTTCGTGAGTCCACCTCCATCCCTCCGCTGACGGCTGCTCTTTGTGCCGGTGACCGTTCTCAGGCTGACAGCTCCCGAATCTCATTGATCATCGGCTTGCGCAGCTCCAAGGAGAGAAGATCTGGCTCCACGGTAGCCCGACCTCGAAGACCTCGAAAGCGGAGAAGCAATCCACTTTCAACGGCAATGGTCAAGTAAGGAAGATCTTTCTAAGCAACGTCGACCGAAGAACCCTGAGCTGACCCTGCTCCGCTTTATCCAGAAATGGTGGGACCAGTTTGTCAAGGACAAGAAGGCGGGTAACCTTCATGGTATCGAGAGCACCGAGTACGCCCGACCGATCCTGTTGACGATCGGCAACGCCAAGAACGTCAGGGTCGAGTACATCAACTTTCTGAATGGGCCGTTCTGGAACATCTTCATCACTCACTCGAAGCAAGTAACGATGTCCAATATCAACATCGACGCCGTGTCGAAGTCCGACTCCCTACCCTACAACACTGACGGAGTAGACACATACAACTCGGATGACGTGACTCTGCTGGACTTCAACGTCAACAACGCCGACGACTGTGTTTCTCTGAAGCCCAACTCGACCAATGTCGAGGTCGGTCGCGTGAACTGCAATGGATCCCATGGCATCTCGGTTGGCTCTCTCGGCCAGTACGTCGACTCCTACGATATCGTGAGTCAGCCTGGTGGGGTCGATCGCTCGCCTAGCGAATCCAGTGGGAGTCGTGCATTGAATGGGTTGGACATATTCATCAGGTCGAGAATGTCTACATCCATGACATCTCCATGTCTAATGCCCAAGCTGGTGCTCGTATCAAGGTTAGCCTTACCCGCGGGACAATCATCTGTTCGCCTCCACCTGACCCACTCACTATTCTTGTGTGTCCATGAACCTCAGGCTTGGCCCGATCGTAACGGCACCGCCAAAGACGCCGGTGGCGGATCGGGCTACGTCAAGAACATCACGTTCCAAAACTTCGTGAACAAAAATGTGGACGAGCCTCTTTTGATCACCTCTTGCTATATGAACTCTAATGAGTACTGCACCAAGTTCCCCTCGAAGATGACGGTCTCGGATGTGCACTACATCAACGTCACCGGAACCTCCAGTGGAAAGTACAAGGATGTGGTCGCCCTGCTCGATTGCTCCAAGGAGTGCACTGGTATCACTGCCATCGGGACTCACCTGAGCTTACCTACGCCCAGTACTCCTCCCGTGTACAACTGCCACAACGTCGACTCCGAGAAGCAGGTCAGTTTGGGCAGATGGGGTCTCCCGATTCAAGCTGATAGTGCGTTCATCATCCTGACGAAGTCTTCATATTCGCCTCGTTCACAGCTCGACTTCCATTGCACCGAACTGTGATTTCGGGCGGTTACCTCTGCATCTAGTTTCACACATTTGACGCCGTGACGTCCACCAGAGGACCTGGTGTCCGTGTTTTTTATTCTTTCACGTGTCGGTATTTGTCAGCTTATCCTTATCACTGCCATGAATGCAATACTTCGGCGGTTTAATTCGGACAATTCTTACTGGAGAAGAGTTTGTTGGAATCAACAAAGATTCCAAATGATCAACAAAGAAGAACGGCTGGACCAGGACTCGCACCTGGGTCGCTTCCATTCATTGAATTGACCAACTAAGCTATCCGGCCCCTGATATCAGTGCAGGGTCTACTAACACCTTCAACAGAGTTGCTTTAGTGATCCGCATAGTTCTTCGGCTTGCGCGGGAAAAAACCTGTATACTAAATATCTTGCTTTCATCTTTCATCTATTACAGGTCTGCTTCCGTAGCTCATAGACCGGCTCGCGATTTAGCTTTGACTCGACGGTGGCTCGCGCTCTTCGGCTTCGGGGTTCTGAGTCAAGGGAGGGATCAGCATACACAGGCAGAAAGTCGGATTTGAGGGGTCAGGGAGTGCTGAAGTGGATCTTTTCAGGGGCCTCCACCGCGTCTTGTTGTGACCGAGCATAGACTTGGGGCTTCGCGGGTTAGGGTGGCTGCGCAGTCGCTCTCCTGTCTGTGTCTCGACCGAGTTGGGAAGTGGGTGCGGGGTGGGCCTCTTGTCGTTAGTACGCCAGGTCTTTTTCTTTCTCTCTCTCTCTCTCTCCTTCTCTCTCTCATTCGTCTCCTGAGGGGAGCAACCGCTTGGCTGGGGCACTTCGAATCAAGTATCGTATTGGTGGACACCGGCCCGTTTCTTGCATCTTGCGGGCGGTTTGTGTTATCATCGTCGACTTCCATCTCGTTTTTCCATAGGCCAAATAGGGGGAACATGAACCGGGCGCAATATGATGAACAAGTTCTACATTAAAAAAGAGAGAAGAAGGGTGTCATTTGAGGACCGTCTCAAAGTTGCCTTGAGCTCGGCTCTGTATTTACAACGCTCGTTGAAACCTCCCAACGCTTCCAAGAATACGCCGACATGTTGATGGCAAAAGCGGCAAAACTTGGCATTATCTGACGGGTTGGTGACACCTCAGCAAACAGAGGGATGAAGAAGAATATGGCCGACACATCGTTTACACATGGCTGACGCAAGTGCGGAATCGCTCGCGGCTTTGACATGACACTGGCCCCGAAAAGGCGAGTCCGTGCGAACCTCGATTTGCCCCACTATTTCATTCCGCGACTCCTACCAGGATCTCCACTGCTGTGCTGCACGATCACGGATCCTCGCTGGTTCGGTCAAATTGAACTTCAGTAGACCACTTGACCTTGCGTGGTCAAGTTCGAGAGATGAACAACTTGCGATTGTTGAAGCATATCTATATGGCCTGCCTCGCCCCGACAGTTTTTGACTTGGTGTTTATGTCACGAAAGTTTGACCGCTCGGGCGCATGCGAGATGTGCGTCATCATTACACACCGTTACGATATACAAGGGAACTTTCAGAGGGCTTGATGCCCCTTCACTCGTATTTGGCCGTCCCTGTTGTGGATTTGGACTTGGAGTACCAATGAATGAATGAAGATTCGCTGTAGCTACACGGCGTTGATAGATGACCTATTGTGAGATAGAGTATCGCCAAGGTCAATCAACTTGTAGCAGGCGAATGGGCGAGATAGATATCGAGTGTGTGTTAAAGAAGAAGGAGAGAGTGAACGAGACCAGAGCCTTAGATAGTATCCGCGTACAAGCCACCTCTGAGTCCAATCAATACGCCACACCGCCATCTGCCTCCATCCGGCGCCGCGCCACGCGCGCGCCAACTTCCCAATGCCACAAGTCCCTCTGGACCGCTGACCCTTTACTAATTTCCCACAACAGTCCCGCCTTTACCGCTCGCACCCGCCGGCCCGCTACTCCCACCCATGAGAGAGGCACCCCATCTCCTCCCAGGCATTGTCGCAGGATTCACCATCCGGCCACCCACGATGAGATGATGAAGAAAACGAGGGCGAAAGGATGGGAGGAGAAGTACGACTTGAATGACGAGTCGGTAAGAAGCGCGAGGCGCTAATCGAAATGAATCAGTCGCCGGGGCAGGAGGGGAACGTTTGGACTCGACAGAGTTCAGGCTCACATGTGCTAGTCGATCAAATAATGATCTCGAGCTCAGAGGTTTCAACCGGTTGGTCAGAATCCCTTGCTCGATCGTCTCGTACACAGTGTCCGACGTGATGGGCTCGAACGAGAGATCGCGGTTCCAATAGGCCAGTTCCTGTGTGAGAAGGGGCAGGTACGATGCCCATCAATAACTCGACGCGAAAATCCAAGAAAAGGCTGGACAACCTACTTTTGGGTCCGAGACGACGATTCCCGGTCGCTTCCCCCAGTTGACCAAGTACATCCCCTTCAGC
The DNA here is from genome assembly GCA_001244265.2 of Microbotryum lychnidis-dioicae p1A1 Lamole. Classification (NCBI taxonomy): domain Eukaryota; kingdom Fungi; phylum Basidiomycota; class Microbotryomycetes; order Microbotryales; family Microbotryaceae; genus Microbotryum; species Microbotryum lychnidis-dioicae. The sequence goes on along the minus strand of CDLV01000004.1, from coordinate 4,010,616 downwards.
CACCCCATCCACTGGTCCGCATCGACCCAAACCCAGACCACCTCCCTCGCCAACTTGTCCCCTTTACTCCTCCGCTCTGCCCACCCCTTGGTCCACCATTTCTGTGCCATGCCGCCAGGGAATGAACGATTCCTTCGGCCAAAATTCTCGGTAGTTGCGGACGAGAGCAATTGTTGAGTCAACCATCTTCCTGACCCCATCAAGCGTTTCTTTGGCGAGGAACGAGTGAGAGCTAGATCCGGGGCGACTTCGGACAAAGTCATACCACGCCTCGAACGTATACCTGACAACGAGCAACATCCTGATACGCTTAAGGGGCTGAAGCGACCGGTTCTGGATGGCATCGTGTAACTCGCCACATAGGAAGAGATATACGACGGCATCGGGGTCGAGTTTTTTGTCTTCAGCGAGTTCGGCTACGAGTTCGAGCGTCGCCTTGGAGAATGCCCGATGTGCTGCATTGTCGCCTTGACGATCACGCCCGACCACATCACGACGAGAAAGAGTACGACGCGACTCCAGTCAGCCCAGGATGGAGAGCATATCCTGGTAGGCAACGCATCCGAGACCGCCGAACAGCAATCTTGCTCCAGAGTCGATAGCGTTCCTCAGACATTTGGCGAGGTGTTTTTCGTCCCGACAGAAGACTATCGGCGTTTCCGCGACGTTGACGGTCGATATAGTGATCTCAGGAAACACTCCGTCCGGATCTGGGGAGGGGAGGGTGTGTGATGACACGTTCCTTGATCCGGTTTGAGCAACAGCGCCACCCTGATCGCGCAGAAGGACGGCAACATTACGTTGCAGCACACCCTCGCTTGCCGCACCATCTGCGGAGATGGATACCAGAAGGTGTGCGACGCGACGTTTTATTGATTCTTGTTTCACTGAATGTAACTGTTTGGTCGCGTCCTCCGCGTTCGTAGTTTCGCCGATCACAAAAGCGGCAAACACCTGTGCTGGGGAGCCAACATCGTTCGTTGCTATCATGTAAGCTCGGATCTGATTGAAGAGGCGACACATGATAAAGCCTCGTGGAAATGAAGTACAAACTTAAAAGAATCATTGCCACTCACTTTGGTTCCAGCAACCGGGGGGTCAGGTCCGCTGAACATATCAGGGAGTTCACCCGAAGTTTCGTAGATGCGCGGCGGACCAATTGATCCGATCAGCTCGTGGCGGAATATGCCCTTCATACGTAGTTCGCGCTCTAAACTGAGGTCTTCTGAGTAGTATGGAGTGGTTCGCATCCTGGATCGACAGTTCGTGTCGTCTACGTGTAAATTGAACGTTAGGCCGTCTGCTTCGAGTTTCGCGCAGACACGATCCATGTCGGACTTGTCGAGGCCGAGGCGCATCCTGCCTGATGTCGCTCGGTCCATTTTGCAAGCACCTCGATCATTCAGTATGAGGTTGAATTATTAGAACGAAAGAATGACGGTACTCACTGCAGTTTTCGGCTTGTGGATGCGCCGATTGTAGCCTGCAGCACTCTCAGAGCCATCGGAGACGCCAGCGCCATGGCTTGCTCGAAGTCACGCAGCAGTTCGGACCGCACAAAGCCTCGCATTGATTTGCCCTGGACCATCCGATCGTGCTTGACCGTAGCCGCTTTCACCAATCCCTCCAAGATGTTCGCTCCGCCAAATTCTCCTGAGGCCACACCTTGCGCTAATCGTAGACACACGGTCCCTTGACCCTTGTCATCCAGGATCTCTTCTAGTCCATGATGTCGCCGGTAGATGGCTGAGAGAAGTGTATCGCCCGCGACATATTTCTTGTTGGTGTATTTGCGAGTTGCGCCAGCAGCATATTGACGCCGAAGAGCTGCTCGACAGGATGAATTCTTAGGGAGCTTTGCGCATTCTTCACACGGTAAGCCTCCTGAAAAGAGGCGGATGGTCGCGAGCCCACGTCGTATGCTCCTCGGGGGTGAGCTCTCGAGCTTTCGTCGGCTTCGATGCTTTGGTGAAGTTCGTTTGGAGTCGAGAAGTTGGCGGGTTCTTTGAGGATGATGCGACTCGTTGATTTGTTGGCTTGATTGTCGCTGCTTTGCCGGACTCTGCCGACGTGCTCTTGCTGCTCAGTGTCCCGGCAGCGGATCCCCTCCCAGACTTTGCCTTTGATTTTGCGCCCGTGGCAGCGATGGATTCGATCTCTTTAGGATCCTCGACAGCACCAACCAGAGAGGATAAACGACAGAATTGACGAGGCAGTGACATGTGAGCGCGCGCTGCGTTGAATGACCCAATCCCAAGCACCTCCGTCTCCACTGCATTGATCGTAGCCGGCCGGCACGAGTAGCTGTCTTCCTGTTGTTCCGCCTTAGGAGTATGAGGGAATTAGTTCTTGATGTCCAGCTTCAGAAATTTGAATAGCGTAAGGACGGCCGTCCGAGTAGCCGCGGTGATCGGAGTGGCGGAGAGTGAGTTGATCACAGACCACGTCCGCTTATGCATGTTGATGCGGGCCAGGACCCAATGGCTGTCGGAGCAGAGGGGTAGAAACCAGATTGACTTTGAGGTCGGCGTGTTGCGCATGCAATCGCCTAGCTCGATGAGATTCCGATACTGGTTTGGCGGGCCGAAAAAGCAGGCTTTGAAGATCGAATGAGGATCCGAGTCGGGAGGGCGAGCCATTACCCAGAAGATGACGGTGGAGGGTATAAGTCCATACGTTGTTTCGAAATCGGGATTCTGCACTCGTCCAGCTCGAAGGACGCTTTCAATTGACAAGTTCACCGCGGCTTCACCGAGCCAATCATGACCTGGGTAGAGACGCGAATAAGCAAGTTGCCTCAGATACGAGATGAATACGAGTGGCCAGCTGAAGGATTGGTGTACTGACTTAAGAATCTCAGGAGACAAACCAAACTCGTTCCACTTGCAAGAAGAGGCAATGGTAGAAGCCCGTCTTGCTCTTGCCATTGCAGTCCGTTCAGTATGCGACGTGCGACAGCGATACGTCTGCGGTCAATTTCGTTGATAACGATAATTTGTCCATCCATCGTTGAGCTCGCAGCGCCCAGCTTTGAACGTCTTTTGCTCGGTCGTACTCTGACCATAGCCGATCGGCGCCGAGCGGCAAACACGTCGACCCGACGGCCAAAGATCGATATCCTTTCTTGCGTGCATTGATCAGAGCATCGGTAGCGAGAAACGCGTCTCTGGTCTGAAGAGTCGGGTAGGTTAAGGTCGAATACTGGGTGGGCTCGTCTTTGGACAACTCGATGTGAAGAGACGCGTCGGCGGGAGCGACATCGAAGGCGAGGAGCTCGGCAACCGTCATGTTGGTGAGCAGCGATGATCGATCGAAGTCATCGTCGTTCAAATAGTAGTCTCGGTTGCATGCTTGGTCGTTCGGTCCCAGTGCAGCCTTGATTTCAGGCCATTCGGGTTGCACGTCACCATGATGAACAGCGAAGGCATCCCATGTTTTACGACGCACGCCATCGCATCTTGGTAACGCTGCGTGCTCTCGCGCGGTCTATTTTTGAACGTTGAGCCCAAAATCACCGAACATCCAACTTGATTCGGGGTCAAGCTGATGATGCCTTGGCTTGTGGTGAGGCGGAGGTTTTTTTGATCCAACTGGAGGTAAGTTGAGTCGATCGGTCTCGACCTGGGAGTATCCGTCATCACGAACGCTAGGAAGGCACGTTGGGTGCAATGCGGGATTGAGAAGTACTCGTCGCGTTTGTGCAAGTAGTACGCAAATAATTGTGAACGCGAGACTCGCCACCTCGATCCCCTTTATTTGAGCTTCGCCCTAGGTGGTCAAAAGTTCAATGTCAGTCTGTGCGTGCGCCTTAACAGAATGGAACATCCGAGAAAGAGCCGAAGGGGCTTACGCTCACCATTACCATTCTCTGCGTCCCCTTCCTCCTCGTCGCGGTCTTTTGGCAAAGAGTGGCCCAATTTGGTTGAACGCGCAAAGAGGAATGTTGAGGTGGAAGCTATCTTCCTCTGCGGGGAAGAGTAGTGGATAACGAAGAGGCATCGCCGACGGATGGAGCGAGCTAACGATTGGGTACTTGGGCCGACCATCGGGACATCGATCACCGTGCACCTGGAGAATAAGGTCTTGCGTCCACGATCTCCCCGGAATCGCAGATAAGCATCCCCATTTCGGTGCTCGACGTAGGAAGGTTGTGGGTGCGTCGATCTCGGCCAGCTGGTAGGCAGAGGCGCAGGACCCACTCTTTGGCCTAACCTGCGCGAGCTTTGGCCGATGCAAATTCCCTCACCAAGCAATTGCCGGTACGCAACGTAGAATCGAGCTTGGTCAAAGTGGATCCTTGTATGCGACTGTCTGCGCCCTCGGGTCCAAGTTGAATGTCGGTGGCCTCGGCCGGGCAGATGAGCCATGTTTTGGCAAAGGTTGGGCGCTGATTGACGGCAGGAATTAGGTCGCCGAGAGTGCGCCGAGAGTGCGCCGAGTCGATGGTAAAGGCGTCGAAATATCCGAAACATACGGGGTCCTTGACTGCCTAGTCATCAGAGGAGTATTCACAGCGGCTGAAACCTCATGTTGTTGTTGAGCCCCTAAAACCGGTATCGGGGTGCCAGAAATACGTCACGTGATCGACGGGGCATCGCGCAGCGTAGCGGCGCCCGCGTCCGCGCGTCAACGACAGCGAGACCACGCCTGAGCTCTGTAGAAGAAGTGTCATGCAAACCCACGCGCTTGCTATACATTAAATCCTATGCAAACTGAACTTCTGGTCGGGACGCCAAAATCACAGGCAGGTGCGGCAGACGCAATACTGTACTGGTACATTCACTATAGGCGGCCCAGAGGGCCGCAACACAGTCAAAAACAGCGATTTTAGGTACATGGGTCGCGGATCGACCTTTTATATATATAAAGAGGTAGTAAAGGGTAATAGTCAGGGTAACTAGTTAAGGTAATAAAGGGGAAGGGGGGTAGACTATGTATAGAACCACCAAAAGGTGAGCCCAAATTTTCCCAGAATAGCACTAAGATTAACTTATGCCGAACCTGTTCAGATTTTGCTCAGATTTCCGAACGGCTCGTGCAGTGCAACAATCCCTAGGCCCCTGTGATTTCAGCATTTAGAAAGGCCATAAATCTATAGGAAAATCGGCCCACATCTCAGCGGTTTGAAGAATGGTTGGTAGTACCGACTCTAGTGTCTACGATGGCGAAATATGCCGATCTCCTTCCGGCCGGAGGCGGAACGTGAGGCCTGTTGTCAGGAAAACGCAGGGGAGGTCGTCCTGCCATAGGCTGCTAAAGAACTCCCAGAACCTCTAACAGTGATTCTCATCACCCTGGCCGGCAAAGAGCTCAGGACCAGGACGGGCCACACAAAGTTTGTCTCGGCAAGGGCCGGGCTGAAGCGTCCTCTCGTTTTCACTCGACGGATCGATCCGACTGTGGAACATTGCAAAGAGGAGAGGAAACGGGGAGTGTTGAACAACCCGTGTCTACCTTCACAGTATCATGTTTACTAAAGGCCCTTTCAATGGCCTTCGTCGATCGCTATGCATTAAATGGACCAAAACATGCCAAACACTAACGAAGCGCAGTGTCGATAGGCTACTAGGGTTAAGAATTCTCGTGCATCCACAAGACCCAGACCAGTCAGGTAAGGGGAGAGTGAACAGTACAAGAGGTTCGGGATGTTGTTGGGGGAACTTTTTTGATGGTTTCAGCAGAAAATTGATCTGAACCGGGTTTTGGAAACTTGGATTACAGTAGCCGTACTTGATAGGAATTTTGATGTCGGGTATGGTAAGGGACGACGGTCTACCAGGAACGGGTATCGCAGTTGCAGTTCATTGCTTGGTATTTGCCATTGTTGTTGGCCTGACCCTCGACCGTCAAAGCACCAGCAAACTCGTTGCCTTCCCCGGAGCGCAGGCAGTCGCACATTGCCCTGCCATCGTACTGACAGATATCGGAGAAGCGGCCCGCGATCGTGTTGCCCGCCTGTTGCCTCTCGGAATAAGTGAACGACCTGACTTGGACATCGCCACCCACTTTTGCGTTGTGGTAAATGACTTTGGCATTGGTGAGCGTGTCGGTACGCTTTTCGAGGGCCGAGTCCGAAGCGACCCAACTTGCAGCGTAGGAATCGCCGATGTAAGCGGCAGCTTGACCGGCCGTCACGTTGAACTCGGTGTAAATGCCGTCGACGGTGCCGTTGGCGAACAATATGGTGTAGTCGACCGTTTGAAGATCACTTCCGTCGCGCTTGCGGTCCTTGGTGCCAAAGATGTCATCGACCGCCGCACTGAACGCATGCAAGGTGACGTTGTCTCGCTTGCCCGTCGTGCTGAAGTGACTCGTCGTCGCCCTCGTCGCGGTGTACCCGAGGATGCCGACGATGACAGTGGCGATCGCATCAACGAGCGCCCCCAAGTTGTTGATGACGGAATTTGACCACCAGACACAATTCCAGGTACAGGTGGGCATTGCAACCGAATCCAGTCGGGTCCCACAAGGACAGGTCGGGTTGCAGTTGTCGTGCTTGACCAGCCCCTGCGAGCCCGTCGAGAAGCTCGACGAGCCGTCGCCGGATCGCTTATCGCGCGAAGATGATTGTGAACGCGACCAACCCGAGATAGATAACAATTGTGGCAACGCCAGCGCGGATTTCAAGTAAAGAAAGGCTGTTAACGACTTGGCGAAGCTCTGAAGACATCTTGACTTTTGGACTCGCATCGAGGAGGGAGGGCCGTTGGCCATGACGCAGGCAGTGAGGTGATAGCGTGGCAGGAACGGGCAGGTCCGAGTCAGTGGTCTTGCACGAGCAAAGGGACTCGGATTTGTTCTGGAAGAAAGACTCACAACGAGGGTAGGAAGCTATAAAAGAGCGCGACGAGGCGAGTGGAGACTAATGGAGAGGACCAGACGGTAAGTCGGTGACCTGGCTTTAGGGGTCGGTTGAGAGTTAGAGAGGGGCAAGACTTGTTCGGGATGTGGAGGAGACTGGGGGTAGGGGTGGTGTGGAAGAGAGAAAGGAAGGAAGTGGATTCAAAAGCCCGTCCTACAACCACCTCCTTTAACCATTAAGGTTTCAGAGGCGGATGTCGGGAAGTGAGGGTAGGTCAGTCACAAGCAAGCCCATGAGTTGCCGAGCGGGACCTAATAATAGCCCATCCCTGACCCGACCGACGAACCGGTCGTGGTCACGCGCCGTGCCCTCGAGTCTAGTCAGTAACCAAGGGTCGAGAGGGTTGGGACTCGGAGTGCCCAGCGCTGAGTGCAGCGTTGCCCGGTACCCACCTCTCTAGCCTGAACCTAAAACCTTCCGAATTCCCGGTGCATCTACCTTGGTACCCACCGGGACCTGACTGCACCTCGGGCAGACAACTTAAAGAAGGGACGATCTTAATCGCGCCGCGCAGCGGCGATAAAACCCTATCGGATCGGGCATCCTGAGCCGGTAGAAACATTGTTCCCGGCGGGAGCCACGTTGCCCCGGGTCAGGCCTGCACTAAGTCATAGTCACTACACTTGATGCCGAAACGGTGTATAGGGCAGAAAGCGACGTAAAGTGCTTTCATATAATTTCTGCGGAAGCAATTACAAGTCCAAGTACTTCAGGTAACCCATCGGGAGCAGTCGCGCTGCCACTGAGGGTCGGTTAATTCCGGTAATACCACCCATTCTGAAGGGTATTACCCAGGTCTCACCTGGGTATTGTCCCGAGCGCGCCTGGGTAATACCCAGCCGACGGGTAATACCCAGACGCGCGGTTTTAACCCCACGCCGGGCATTGACTCTCTGACGGGTATTACTCATCTCCCTGGGTAATACCCAGCCGACGGGGAATACCCGGGCGCGCGGTAATAACCCCCAGCCGGGTATTACTCATCTCTCTGGGTAATACCCAGCTTGCGGGTAATAACCAGTTGAGGGGTAATACCCACCTGGGGGTTAATACCCAGCTGAACGGGGTTAATACCCAGTTGAACGGGATTAATACCCAGCTGAACGGGGTTAATACCCAGCTGAACGGGGTAATACCCAGGCGCGCGGTAATACCCCCCAGCTGGGTATTAACTTTGACATGGGTAATATCTGCTTGGATGGCTTGCCCCCGGCCTCCGGGTTTCCGTACGTGCAGCGTAGTTGTTACCGGGTTTGGGGTTTATTACCACCGCAATACCACCCCACGGATGTCTAGAACTTCTCTGTAACACTCTTGCCTCTGGCAGTGGATGAAACAGACGAGTGAAGGAAGCCAGTGTATTATTCCAGGTTCATAAAATTAGGCCGAGCTTCATCATCCATGTGGTCAAAGATGTACTGCCGAGACTCCTCCCGACCAACCCTCCGATGTATGCGACCAGCTGAGGCCAGGATGCACCGCAAATCCACAATCTCGACCGCTCCTGAAGCATGTTGAACTTGAGTGAAGCACAAGTTCTGATGCTTTTGCGCTCCTACAGGAGACACAGCCTTCCGCTTTTGCCGCTTTGGCGTCGGCTTGGCAATCGGGGCCTGTTCGATCGCGTCGTAGACGGGTTGCAAGTGGCTCAAACCAAGCGACCGTACCTTCCCAAGTAGGTAGTTCTGTGAAGCAATAGGAACGTGTGAGGGTCGTAGGTCCACCTGGCACAATCAGGTGCGAATGCGCGCACCTGCTCTCCCTATCGGAACTCATAAATCGCCAAAAGTTGACCAAAACGTTCGACACGATCGGCTCCTTCGCGTTCACGAGGGAGCGCCTGGGAGTTGTCTTGTGCATGTGCTCGAGCTCCATCCGCTTGCACTAGGGATACCTCCTCAGTGCCGGTACACTGATGAGATAAGAGAAGCGAGGAAACCGCGAACAAGCCATTTGCAAGGCAGCATCTGCACTCAGGTGCATCAGCTCACAGAGAAGAGGTCAGATAATTCTTGCTTGCGACGCGCGTGACCATTAACGGTTGAGCCGCTCCATGGCAACTTAGCGATCAAGATCCATGCTATTCGATGAAATCGGCTATGTGTAAGGTGTAATACCGCATGTATTGAATATGCAAGTTACTACTTGAGACGCTGCCAGAGGCTTGTGTGTCGTTTGACAGCGCCGTGTCGTCGATCTGAGCGCCGACCACGTTTGAGAGTCCGGGAGAGGACTTAGCGAAAATCGTGGAGCAATGGGCGTAGTCGCGGACATTTTCTCAGTTAGTCGTGCACATTAATGACATTAACTCAAAATCTAATCAAGCTATGTGAGCCTGCGCATAACCCACGCGCGCGCCTCCGTTTCTCCCTTTGCCTCTTTCCGTTCACGTGTTCAGTCCTTCTCCCACCCACCTTTCTGTCCCCTGCCACACGGAAGCTTAGCAATGGGAGGATCTGCATCCGGGAATGACGAGGAGATTCAAAGTCTGAATGGGAAGGGCATGGTGAGCTCAGCTTGGGGTAATTGTTCTGACTCAAGGGTGTGCTTCGCCACGTTTGGGCTCAGGTTCGGGCTCAGGTTCGGGCTGATTCGGGCTGACTCACGTTCGGGCTAAGTCGGCCAACTTTTCGCTGACGTGTCGCCTCGGTCCACTTCCTGCAGCCAGAAAGTACCTCGATGCGGATGGCATGTACGTACGAAACGACAAAGGCGATATGAGCTTGTGTGAGTATACTTGCAAGCACGACCAAACTGACAACGTCCCTTAAGATCGGCTTCGCGTAGGTCCCGGCAATTTCAACGAGCAGAACCCGACCACCGACTAGCTCTGACTTCCCTGCACCACTCGTAACATTCCTCGACCCAGTAGGTGATGCAGTAGCGGCAGAGATTAGAACACCTGTTCCGGTCCAGGTGTATGGGCCGCTTGCGGAGCTCGGCTTGGAATGGTCTCACAGCTAGCAACTGCCCGAAGAACATTATCCCAAGGACGCGCGCAGACTCGTCTGTGCCAGAACAAGCACCTACACTATTGTGGAGGAACATGCTGCTTCGAAGCAATAGGAATCGTCAAGTATGTAAGTAACACGCGCCGGTCCTTACCTTGATTGTGCGCTCGCTTGCGCGCTGACCAATCACTTCTCCCTCGGCCCTTGCAGAATCGACATGTTTCCTTGCGGTCACATCGGATGACCGGCTCTAGAGGCCCGGGCCCGTCAAGAAGCAAGAAGACCGATCAAAACCCTAACAGAAGCCAACAGATCATTTACAAGAGGAACCTTGGCAAACGTCGAAACGAAGAGGAACAAGACGAGGATCAGGGACAGGACGAAGAAGACGTCAAGGAGTTGGAACGCTCTCGAAGGACTTGAGGAAGCGGAGCACGCGCGGCAGCTGCGGATGATTTGGACGCCAACGATCCAAACCATCCGGCTACACGTCAGAGATGGTAACGGAGGTAGACACTTGCTAGATAATGCATACATGCCACAATATGTACGAACCACTGTCCCCGACCGCCGGCAATTCGGTTCGCCGAGACCGACGTCGGCCAACCCCCGGCTGCTGGCCATGGACAGGTGCGCTCGAGGCTTCCTGAACAATTTCTTCCGAGGTTCGGTCGTTATGCTGCAGGCGCAACCAAAGATAGTACGCTAGCAACTGCATTGCTTTGAGAGCCCCCTTTGAACACACACTCTACACATCATCAGGCAAAACAAAGACATTCCGCGACCTTGGTTGCCTCCTTGTAAGCGGGCCTCGCTTCCAAACCCCGCAGCCAAACCTTGATCTGCGTATAACCTCGGATCTCGTCTTTCAATTCCTTGGAAATCGTCGGGTGCGTAAAGATGTACCTAAGACGTTTGATCACCAACCTCAGCCCAGATGAACACCCGTAAAAACTTCACCTCGACTCACTCGATGGGCAACGCGACCTGAATATCCGCGATCGTCAAATCTTGTCCGACCAAGAAAGCACCTTGACCATTCTTCTTCCTGAAGCGTTCGACCTTCTTCTCAAGTTCGGCTTCGAGGTAATTGAGATCGTTAATAACGTTGGGTTCTGAAGGGAGCAAGTCATATTTGGTCTAACTCAATCGAGTTTTCCGCTAATTCTGTCGACGCAGATTGGGAAACTGACTAAGGCTATCATGAAAACCTTGATGGGCCTTTTCATACTCGTCGGGGATGAACCACGCCGCGTAAGTGATCGGTAGAGCATGGGCCACTGCATTCAACAACCCCACATTGATCCATCAGTCGTATTCGTGTACTGTGTAGGAAGGAGCAATCCCCGTGTGGGCGAAATCGCAAACTTATAATTACTTAGAGCGCCTTCGGCAAACCCGACCCAAGCGAAAGTATCAACTCGGTCCTGCACCCTGCCCAAGCCTGGAAAAAGTCGACCGCTCTCGTCGTAGTTTTCCGCGAGGTACCTGCAGCAAAGTTCCACACACTTCGGCAAACCCGATCCAAGCGAAAGTATCGACTCTGTCCTGCTCCCTGTCCCTGCCCAAGCCTGGAAAAAGTCGACCGCTCTCGTCGTAGTTTTCCGCGAGGTACCTGCAGCAAAGTTCCACACACTTCGGCAAACCCGATCCAAGCGAAAGTATCGACTCTGTCCTGCTCCCTGTCCCTGCCCAAGCCTGGCAAAAGTCGACCGCTCTCGTCGTATTTTTCCGCGAGGTACCTGCAAAAATTCCACACAAAACCCTCGATTCAATATCGAATGCTCCATCCTAGTCTTGTTGCGCATTATGATTAGACCGACCGAAACCGACTTCCGATCCATCGGCACCGCAAGTAGTGACGTACGTTAAAATCGCCGACGACTCGACGATCAAAAGATCTCCATCCCTCAAAGCCGGAGACTTTCCCACCTTCGTACCGAATTCTTCTTTCATCTCTGGTGGCTATGCATAATCAACTTCCCAAAGAATGAGTTCATGTGCGAGACCAATGAAGATGAGCGGGGGGGGGGGGTTCGCTCGAAAGAACCCCCACATCCGACCACCGGTGCTGCCTTCATTTCAAGAGAGCTCGCCCTGATACTACTTGGTAAGCTTAGTAGTTGATATGGTGTTCACTTACAGCTTTCTTCCCATTGACCCTTTTATAGCATCTGACCTCTCAAAGAATCCAATCTCAGCCACCAAAACACTTTACCAACCACCGCCCGACCAGCTCCGCTCGAACGAGTCGAGCATCGGCCGGACCCCCCACTCAACTCACTTGGTCTCATGCTCCAATCCCAGTTCTCGAAGCGACCATTCAACACGAATGGCACGGGAATTTTCGAGCATGTAGTACGTTATCATTATCACGGCTCGGGGTGATGTGATTTGAGTGAAGATAGTGAAAGGAAGGAGGTCGGAGATCAAGGGTCGCGTGAGCTACTAATTAAGCGCTCGCTTGGATGTGGGGCAATGAAGTGACGATCGACAGGTTTTTAACAACGCCGGGACACGTCGTTCGAATTCGACCCGATCCCGTCGCATAGGACTCGTTTTGTTTTTTCTCATTCTCCGTCAAAATTTCACAAAATGAAAGGCATGGTCGAAAGGCATGGTCGGTTTCAATCCAATCTCACCGAACCCGTGAGCCAGCCCAATCAGACGCAGCTATGAGCTTCCCCACAAACGCATTGATGACTCTACTTCTCATCCTTGGTATCGTACGACGAATCAATACCTCCCAACAGCATCTTGACGATCCCTGTACGATCCGACAATGGGTGTACGGTCAGTTTTGAAAAGGCTTTTGAGAGCCTTCCTTGTTCGAAACGCCGCCTCGATACGTACAGAGCTGAGGCGTGAGTTCCAAAGGCGGGTTCGCCTTCATCATGTTGTCGGCTTCATTCTCGTAGTTACTATGGAATAGGTGCGCAAAATCAGTACCTTCAAGCGATCAAACGTTAAGTCCGCTCGAGCTCGGAACTTACGAAGTAGTATCAATCAAGCCACCAATATCGGGGTTAACCTATCAGAGCAAAACCCATCAAAGAAACTCTCGCATCAGCTCACCGTGCGTACTCAATCCTTGAACTCTTTCCGACTTACATCAAGCTCCTCCAAGAACTGGCGCGCCGCCTGGTCTTCGCCGACTTGGGCGAATTGAAATGAAATCGCGTCGCTGCCGTAGCGCGTCGAGCGCAACTCCTGACTCGCGGCCTTGATCACGCGCACGATCGTATCACCTGTGATCAATTTCCAAGCCGGCAAGTTTCAGGTTTGAGCCTGTCCGTTCGGTAATGAGGTTCACGTCTGCAGAATACTCACGAGCTTCTCCACCCGGCTGTCCGTCGGTGATGGTGATGATGAGTACGGGTTTTTGCAATCGCCCTTGCCTCGCCGGCTGCAACACGAGCGGTTCGAGGATCTTGCAATGCATCGCCGTACCCAGCGGCGTGAGCCCCGAGAACTTGACTTGAGCAACGAGCGCCGACGCAGCGGCTTCCGAGTTGATGTTGTTGCCTTCGACAGGCGAGCTGTTTGGTGGAGGCGGGGATGGGGGAAAAGGGTCAGCATCTCTCTCCTTGAGCGTCAAGCCCAGAGCGTAGGAGGCCAAAAAAACATGGACGTACTTCATGAACCTGACTTGGATACCATCCTGATCGAACAACGAAGCCGCACTCGCGACCTTGGAAACAATCATCTTCAAATCCTCGATGCGCGATCCATTCTCCTCGAACGACATCGAACCCGAATCGTCGGTATAGAGAATGACGTCGAACAAGGCCAAGCGTACAAGATCCATCGCGACCTCCATCGGGATCTGGAACAACGCGGCAATCCTGGGCAACGCCCGGGAGCGATGAACGTTCTCGGCAAGGCGTTCGAGCGATCCGGGGGGGTAAAAGGCCGAAATGTTTTGGTCTTGCACACCCGCACGTAGCGTGTCGAGGATCGCTTGAACGGGAGGTCCTTCGGGGACACCGGCAGCGCCGCCTTGTTGAGGGGCCCCGTATTGCTGTTGGCCCTGAGCCGGTGCACCGTATTGACCTTGCTGAGGCGCGCCATATTGGCCTTGTTGGGGAGCTCCGTACTGGCCTTGTGGAGGGGCGCCGTCTGTGGCGATAGGATAGGCATACCATTAACGACTCGATCTTCGCATGAGCCTCGATCGGAGCTTACATTGCTGCTGTCCTTGGGGAGTCTGGCCGTATTGCCCTTGCTGCGAAGCGCCTGGTGAAAGCAAAACTCGAGAACAAACCTCAGCTACCTGACATGAAGCTGTCTGTGGAACATCTGCTCGCCGTAACCTTACTGACCCTGCGGTGCGCCGTCTGTACGAGGAAAGTCATAAGCAATTTCAGCTCGGTGCCAAAGTTTTCGCAGGGCCAGCTGCGTTAGAAACTCACATTGCCCTTGTGGTTGGCCATATTGACCTTGCTGACCGTAAGAGCTTTGCTGTCCGTAGCCTGTGAAAGATGCAAAGGGGGCGCAGATCAGAATCGGTCACTACGTTAAACGCGATGAGTTTGCGTCGAACTACTGGCCTTGCTGCTGTTGCGGCTGGCCATAGGGGGGCTGTTGACCGTATTGACCTGTGATGATGTCGATCTAAATCAGGCCTCGAGCGGCGAGGAGGGAAACAAGAGTTCTGAAAAAAGCACCCACCTTGCTGCTGACCAGGTTGAGCGGGTCGTCCTCCCGGAACCGAGGGCGGCTGACCAGCGGGGGCACCGTCTGTGTGGCGTATACGGCAGTGTCTCGATCGTCAGCATTCAGCAACGAGTAACCGACACGAACTTGATGCACCCACATTGAGGCGTCTGACCGGGGGAGCTCCATCTGCCCGAGCGTTGATGCGAACGGACACAGGTGGGGGTTGGTTGGTCAGTTCTCTCTTCCGATCGTCCTCTCAGCGCGCACCGCGCGGCCCCACATAAAGCTTGGCGTTTCGATCGATTTCGAAATCGCTCAAAGCCAACACGTCGTTCCATCAAGCACTTTACCAACACGGAGCACTACGCCACCACTCACACTGCGGCTGACCAGACTGTGCCTGAGCGTGCTGCGAAGGTTGACCATAAGCGCCCTGTTGCTGTTGTTGTTGCTGAGCAGGCGGGGCTCCATAAGCAGGCGCGGCGGCGGCACCTCCTGCGGTACCATAGCCGGGTGTAGCGGCACTGCCGGCGGCTTGAGCGGCTGCCATCTTTGCTGCGAGTCCCTGCAAGCCATGGAAGGAACCGATGCGTTTAGCAAATGGTCGAGCCGAGGAGTGGGGCGTGGTCAGTCTAGGGGGTTGGTCGAAGAGGGGCGAGGTGGCTTCCAGGCCGAGCAGCAGTGTACAAGGGAGGGGATGCAGCAATATTACAACTGACCATGATGACGGATTGAATAGGTGTTGAAAGTGGTGGGAGTTGAAAGCGAGTTGTGTTTGAGCTGAGAACGGGGTGTGGGGCAAGAGGACAAAAGAGACGGGAAGAGTCGACCCGCCTCGACCCCGACCCCGCGCGCGCGGTTAATGTCATTCGATCAGATTCGAATCTGCACAGCCACAATCTGACCTCACACGGATCAAAAATCGCCGAACCCCGATCACGTCAAACCTCAAGACACATCGAAGCCATACTCTATGAATAGGCACATACCAATGCGATAAATACATTACATTCTCACGAAACAAAACCGACAAACATAAACACCCCATAACGCCCGTGCCTTTACGGGAGCATAACCCCTTTCACTGAATCATCGGCACCTCCACCACAGCAAACGGCGCTTCCTCGCCAACCTTTCGTCGCAAGATCTCGCAGTCTACCTTGAGACTCGAATCAGTCGTAATCTGAGTATCGACAATTGCGTAGTCGGCATAGTTGAACGAGAGTACCGAGTGGTCTGTAAGTGATTGCGATGAACCGAGTTTTCGGTCAGCCACGTTCTCCGAGAGCTGAACGGTGGAACTCGGACGTACGCCATACTCCCTCGTTGTACGAAAGACCCTGGGAAGGGGAAGAAAGGAACACTCGAAGACTGTTGAGATCGGGCTTGTCGTCTGTGGTTTAGCAAGAGAGGAGCGAGCGATCAGACTCGGGACTTTGCTTCTGCTCTGCGGCTGAGCCTTCCATCGTGGCTTCTGCTCGCCACACCACCATTCTCCTGCACTCACCTTCGCCACTCAAAGCCCCCATAACTAACATCCCCCCGGGCGTCTGTTCCTGCCCCTTCAACCCCTTCTCGCCATTCCAACTCGTCCATTCGTCCCCACTCGTATTAAGCGGGATGAACGCCTGGCTCGACGCCGCATGTCGCTCCAACATCCTCACTTCGAACGAGGTGCCAAACTTGAGTTCAGGAACGGGTCCTATCCGGGCCAAGGAGATGGAGGTCACGGCTTTGTCCGCTTCTGGGGTCGAGGAGGAGGAGGAAGAGGCGGGGTAGGACGACGTGATAGGCGCGAGCCGATTGAACTTGTGGCCCTGCAGATCCCATCACGGGTGTTTCTCAGAGAAGGAATCTTTATTGAATGACAAATCCAAGTCTCCTACTAACCAATCGAGTTGTATGCGAGATCTTATTCACGGCTATCCCCCGCGGAACTGCGCTCGAGTCCTCCGCGCCTTGGATCACATGACCAAACGTAGCCCACGCCTCATGGGTGAGCGGTTCGACCTTGAGCTGAAGCGGAGTCATCGTCATCCTAGTAGATGCGATTGATACCTTCCGAAAGGAAAAGGTACAGTTTGATAGATAAAATTCCTTGGGCGATTTGGTGGGTGAGAGAGTAAAGGAACGAATCCGAAAACGTGTCCGAGCGAACGTCCATGTGTGGACGGGCGCGCGGCGCGCGGCACCCCTCCCCCCCGCGCGCCATTCCCCCACCAGCGGTCGAGGCGGGCCGGCGCCGCCGCCCACGCTCATTTCAAAAGCGGGAGCAGAGTTCCGGGTTCACTCGTAGGCTTTGCGCAATCGGGCTTACAAGGTACGCGGCAAGTTGGCGAAAGGAGCAGTATTGGGCTGTGCAGCTGGGGTTTTTGCGATGGCGACCGCAGCTCCTACTTCTGCGGCAGTCGAGACCGCGCCTCCAAACCGAGTTGCTGTTGCTGAACTCCAGAGTCAATCGCATCTACCATACAAGACCTAATACCGTATTTTGGGACCTACAAGTAAACAATGCCGAAGTTTACCGTCAACTGCGTATGCATCGGCAATTTGCTTGAACCGCTCCTCTTCAAGTTCCCAGTCGGCACATGGGAGTGGGCCCCAAATGACCCCTTAGTTGCCGACGGTAAGCCGTTGACGATGTCGGAGCTGGACGGTAGAGGGCTTGGTATACCTCTAAGCCACTTTTTCTTAGGTCACAATCAACCATCAGTTCAAATGAGAAAAGACCTGCCATGAGGAGTGTAGTGTCAAAGGTTTGACAATGCGTAAGAAGACGATCGAGTCGCCCCTAGTCAAGCGAATCTGCTCGATCTCTAGGGGTCGAAGCTTCACTGGGTGGCCCTTGCGCTGCGCACCAGCTCTCTTGCGCACGTCAATTGCAGCAATGACGCCAACACGCTCAGGCTTCTATGTTGAGATCTTACACACATCACGACCTTTCCCAGCAGAATCGCCACCTACCAGCGCTATTGCGCGATCGCCATCAAGCCGTGATGGGCAAGAGCATGACGTGTCGCAGCTGGAACGCCGCATTTCAGCCGACGCTCTATGGCTGAGTCCACTTGAAGACCAAGAATGTCGCGGTGTTTCTCGAACAGCATTCCCTGATTAGCATACATCGCTTGACGCTCGACTGAAGATGGCGCACAGCCGCAGTTCACTACGGTGCTACAATTCCCCGCTGTTGCGCCGCCTTCTCAGTCTTTTTATTTTTGACAGGTCTTACTCAATTATGTTCATGATAGCTCTACCTAACGATTGTACAAGCCCCAACTCTACCCCATCCTTAGCCACGCTGCTTTAGATTTCTCCTTCGGATGCTATCAGTAATCGATACTCAAACGGAGCACGAACTTGATCCCTCGGTCTTTACACTGCTCGCGCACTTTATCCCACCTGTCCCCTTCGAGCATACCCACTTCCTTCGGACTAACCCTGGCTCCTTCCTGACGGCAATCTGACACATGTACGCCGTCTCCGAGGTGCCAAACTTCCGGCCTGGTCCCGATGTTGGGTGTGGTACCCCCACGGATTGATGGACAAGAAGGAAGGCGAGCCTTCGCAGCGCTTGACAATTGTCAAGGTTGTCTTCAATAAAATCAATGAACCTTTCCCATGTAAAAATGTTACACACTGGCAGGGCAATTCGTAAACGTTCTAGCGGGGTGTCCGGTCCAAGGTTATCGAGTACTTGATCCACATTGTCGGGCCACACGGGGTCGTCTTCGCGATCGCATGCATCGTATGATATCACCTCCAATTCAAGGTCCCGTAAAGTGGATGTGCAGAGATGGATCGTTCGAGCAAGTTGCACGGTCCATGCAGAATACGGATACGGCGAATCCCATAAAAGTTCGAACTTGAGCCGTCGTATGCCCGGCTTCGATTCGGTGAAGAGCTGCTCCAGCAAGGGTATGACGCTATTGACCTCATATTCCTGCTCTTCCCAACTCAGGAGACTGTCCAAGACCATCGTGAAATCCTCAAGTCCAGGCAACTCATAGTGCTCCAAAAACTGGTCGATGCTTGCGCCGTGACAGGTCTGGACAACGAGCCGCCGAACAGAGGGAAGTTGCACAGCTCGAAGCTCGTCCCAATCGTATTCCCTCGTGCTTCCGACTAAGATCAGGTCTTCGAGCTCTGAGGGGAGAAATGGTGGCGCAGGTCGGAGCGCAAAAAGAGAGGGAGCAGAAGCGTTATCATCATCGATTTGTCTGTAGAGCCGTGGTGACCCGGAGCGTGCTAACTCAGGCGGCAAGCAGTCCCACGTGTCTGCACTGAGCCGAGGTAGCTCGTCTCCGGACAGCACGAGAGATCGCAGTGTCGTACCGACGCATCGCAGCACGATTCCAAGGCTTTCCTCGAAGCTATTGGAACTAAGGATGGATCGGGAGATCAAGACTCGCGCCGGATACGGCCTGACTTGCTGATGCCACCGCACAAAGTCGTAAGCGTCGGCCTGAGTGAATGAGTTATGAATTAAGGCCCCAGCCCGGTCGTTGAAGGAGACCGTGTGGCACCTCATACGCCCAAAACCCGCTCTCCAAGATCGGCAGGTCATGGAAGCCTTTTTGATTGTCTCGACGTTGTCTTGGGCATAGGTGTACTCGGCGTACGGAGGGTTGACCCGCCAGTGCGCTGTGTAGAGGGCGATGTGCTCGATGATCTCGGTCGGAAGGCATTGCGCGATTGCGAGTCGGGTCGTCATCCGGAAATCAGGACCTTGGTGAAACTGAGATTTTGAAACGGGAGCTTGTCGTTGTAGATTAAGAGAGGTCGACACCACCTTTGTTCGTTCGCGAGCTGGGCTACAGCAAGAGATGACGAGGGACTCGCGGCGCGCGCGCATACGCCCTTGATCGCAAGCTGGCTCCTGGGGGCTCGGGCTTGCCTACCAGCTCGGCCTGCTCGACCCTGAAGGTGTGCTCCGACAACACCTTGGCTAGTTCAGACGTCTAGAAATGGCGAGATAGAACTCAAAGAAAATAGCCTTGCCAGTGAGTGCACAAGGTCTTCTAGTGGGTAGTGCCGCTGAAGGGTCGAACCATCGTTTGGACTGGGCGGGGCCCCACATGACGTCGAGTCCGTCCTCCGAGTCCACGATCAGGAAACCCGCTGGCGGGCTCTTGGATTCCATGTCAGCAAACCCCACTGTGCGAAACCAACATTTCAGCTTCATCAGAGCTCTTGACACCCATGCCTTCGGGTATGTCTTCCCTGTGTTCCTCCGCTTCCGAAACCGTCTCCCATTCAAATTCGGAACCCTCTTCGAGTGTCGACTTCTCCCACCTCCACGACTTTGGAGTCGTCCTGGGAGGCAGACATCGTCTGATCGAATTCCAAACTATTCCAAGTAATTCTTGACCATGCTTTCTTGATCTCGGAAGCCAGCACAGGGATTATGACCAATTCAAGGACGAATTCGATACCCTATTCCTTGTAAAACTCCCTTACGCCCTCCCGACGAAACTTATTGCAATTCGTTGGATGCTTCGCCCGGTTCCCCCTCCAACTCAGCTTTCGAATGATAATAATCTCCAAATATTTTCCGGGTGCATACGCTTTTGCAGGGCCTCTTCGTCCGTCGCGAGCCGTTAGACGCCTAGTAGATAGGTCTGATTTTGCCGAGCTAGGCAGTTGCGAGCGGAAGTCCCTTGCGCGGACTGACAGTTGATTTTTTTTCTTCTCTCCGTTGCAACTTGAAGCTTTGAGCACCAAATGTGATCGATGCGTTTCTTCATACGATGTGTAAAATTGCCGTGTTCATACTTGCCGTGTGCGCACCTCAAGCCCCCCTGAGTCATGGGATGCCGAGAGAACTTTTCGGAACCGGCGGGCTCTGGCACTGCTCTGGCGGGTTGTGAGCTGATCGCGTGACGGCGGCGCCAGCACGCTTGCTCTTGCTTGCTCTCTCCTGCTCGGCCCAATCGCAACCATGGACACGGACAGTGTCCCACCATCTCCCACAGCGTCCACTTCATCCTCCTGCTCAATTGCCTCCACACTACACGAGGAACACGAGGGCCAAACGACGACGTTGCCCCCCTCCGTCGCTGCCAATGTCGTACGCCGTTTGGTTGCGCGTGAACTGCAGGAAGTGGGCTTTGATAGTGCGCAACAGGACGCGTTGGAAGAGATCGAGGGGTGCTTGTTCACTTGTGAGTTGGGCGATCTCCTTGGACAGTCGACTATCGGATCAGCAGGAGAGCAAGGCCCAGCTGGAGCTGACTTTTTCCGTCTCGAACAACCCAATCCAATCGTGTTTCCCTTGATGACAACACGCAGTCTTTGGTAGTGCGCTGCTACTGGCCCACGACCTAGCGAACCATGCACAACGCGTGCGACCCAACGTCAAGGATCTTGTCGAGAGCTGTCGCAGACTAGGCGTCGGATCCGAACCCGAGCTCGTGCACGAGGTCAACCGCACCAAGCATCGTCCATCAGGTCAGACCATGACCGGGTACAACTTTTGAGGCTCATACACTGCACTCATACATGTTTACATCCTGCGCGATGCAGAAGAATGGCCCAAACTGCGCTTCCAAAGCTCGTCCAAGCGGCGCTCGTCTCCGTCTGGACCACTGCTAAGATTCGACGACGAAGGCGAACAGGACGAAAGGGAAAAGAGGGAGAAGGAATTTATCAACATCTTCAACTCAACGCCGGCAGCCATTGCATCCGGTATCGTCACAGGGCAGACGATCGCTTCAAAGAGGACGTCCGATGCGCTCAGTGACCTCCCGGGCTTGCCTGCGTTGCCCAATAAGCATAGTTTCAAAGTCACTCCAGTACGTGACTCGAAACTATCTGCTCAGCCCTTTTCTATTATACTGAACCCCACTCGCCACCGCTCTCCTCCTCGTAGGCCTACCCTACCCCGACTCTATCAGCTCCATTCGTCCCACCGAACCTAACGCACCATCCCAAACCCCAAGAACCCTCTCCCCTCGCCCTCGCCCATCTCGCGACCCTCCAATCACGCCAAAACGACTCGACCCAAGTCGCCGCCTCCTTACGTAACCTCATCTTACGCACATCCGCCCGTCCTCAACAATCAATCTTTAACCCTTCCGCGCCGAACGGATCGGACACCATTGGACTGCTTGGTAATGGGGAAGAATTGGACGTGGTTGATTACTCGACCGAATGGTATTCCTCTAAAACGGCAAGTCAACCCATTTTTGCTTCCTCTTCGCGAACAAGATTGGGAACCCGACGGCACAGGGGAGGTATAAACCGGTTTGGAAGTTGAGGATGGGCACGACGGAAATTGATCAGAGTGCGTTGGAGGAGGCGTTGATGGCTGCGAATGGAGCGGTGGCCGTCGCGGGCGGTTTGCAGGGGAATACGACGACGGGTGGTGGAGGTGGGGGTGGGGTTGTGAAGAGGAGGAGGTGGAGGGTTTGAGGAGTGGTAGGAGCTTCTTGGTTGGATAACCCGAATGTATGTGATGATTACGAAATTGAACTTGTTGTACTTGTCTTGGAGAAGATCAATTCGCCACCTGCCGCGTAGTTCTTGCTCTTCCGAACAGAGCACATCTTGAAAATCGACTGTTTCTTGTGGTACAACATCTTGACAATTCGTCTACAAAGCCCCACTTACTCCCCTACTTGCCTTGTTTGGCCTCCTCGATCCCCCACCTCCCGACCTCGACCATCCCTCTCTTCCCACCCCTCATCACCTCTTCCTCCCCTACCAACTCCCCAATCATCCCCCAAGGTTCCTTTCCCCCACCCCACCTCAAAACACTTTTCTTCAACTCCTCCCCCTTCTCCCGATTCAAAGGATCCTCCGCGAATTTCTGCCCAAACACTTTAGCTGCTATAGCCCGATCGAACAGGTAGGAATAGTAAGTCGCTCCGTATCCAAAGAGATGACCGAACGTAAGGTGCCAATCGGCTTGAACGTCCGAAGATAGGGGTAGGACGTGGTACCGCTTCATTACTGTAGCGAGTTGATCGCGGGATGAAAACCCGTCTTTTACGATACCCGAGTGATAACGTTGGTCCAATGCTGCCATCATGATTTGACTTGTCGTTTCCAACGCGGAGAAGGTGGAGCGATCGACCAACATTTGATTTAGGATCGAACGAGGAATCGGTCGACCGGAGGCAGGATGATGTGCGAAGAGGTCGAGCACGGAAGGGGACGTAATAAAGTGTTCCATTAGGATCGAAGGGAACTCGACGAAATCGGTTGCGCAGCGGGTGCCGGAAACGTTGTGGTAAGAGGTTCGACCGATCATAGCTGTGAACATTGACATTAATTTTCCAGCGAACGATGAGTGATCTCTTCGGGCAACCGACAGATACCATCCCTTTCGCCGATCGAGAACTCACAGTGAATCGCGTGGCCCATCTCATGGAACAGCGTTTCGACCTCGTGCCACTGCAGACAAGTCCTCGTCGCCTTTTGCCACTCCTCTTCCATACCAAACGCGCACACCAACACCACAATAGGCTGTTGATACCTCCCTTCCCTCCCATTCCATTCGACGCTCGGAACGTGCAACAAACCTTCCTCCGCTTGAGCTTTGTACACCCTCTCCCCGAAGGAAGGTCGACGAATTCCTTGCCCCCAAAATCCGCCTCGGGTCGATCATCATCGACCCTCCTCGAACACCTCACCGTATAATGCGCCGCTCCAGGTTGTTTCCCCTCCCTCGCAAAGAGATCGCAATAAATCGTCCCAATTTCCCCTTCTTGATCATCGACAACGCGCAATTTCCTAACACTCGAATCCCATCCTTCCCCTTGTCTCATTTCCTCGGGTTCGAACCGTATCCCATAAATACGTTCAAAGAGCTTGGAGAGGCCGAAAAAGCAACTTCCGACGGAGAAGAAAGGTGCCAAATCCGGGATCGGTGAAGGTCTCTGATTGACGAGGTCTGAATAAAAGTCCCGATCCCACGCGTCGATCCTTCCCTCACCTCCTTCGATCTGTCGTTTAACATGCTGCAACCTCTGGAGATCTTTTTGCGCCAAAGGTCGGTTATGCGCATCCAAAGCGTCCAGAAAGCCCATAACGTTCTCGGGATCTTGGGCCATCTTGTCCTCCAATACGATTTGACCCCATGAATTCCTACCCACCAACCTCGCCAATTCACCTCGTTTGATCAAGAGATCGTCGAGCGTGTCTAGATGACTTTGATCTGGCGCTCTGTGCGTAGCGAGGTAGAGTCGTTTCCTCAATTCAGAAGAAGGGTGTTGTCGAGCCAGAACGCGACCTTCCCAACTGATCGGATCAACCACTCCAACCGCATTCGCTTGAGCTTCTTCACCCAAGATCCTCCGTGCAAAAGCGTTCCCGAACCCGTCTTCCACCTCCTTGACCCCGACTTGAACGCCTTCCCTAGGTTCACCAGCATTGATCAAGAATTTTCTCCCCAATTGCAAAATCTCCGTTGAGAGGTCGACAAACTTGGTACGTTGTAGAGACGGGAGGTGTATACCTGACTTTTCGAAATCACGCAAGAAAGGCGTAGTGACTGCATAAGCGGCGAAGAGTTCAGGTGATTTTTGAGGGGTCGTCGCAGGTAGAATCGAGTGAAGTGATTTAAGGCCCTGAAGTAATCTTCCAGCTCGGTTAGCTCATTTGCCTCTCCCCTTCAAAAATCAAACACATTTTTTTTTTAAAACTCACCTGATAAAGTCCAACATGTGTATTCAACTCGTTCATATACGCACATAACCCTTCATACGCCTCATTCGCCTCTGACCTCCACTCTTCCTGAGGATGAACATTCCTCACCAATTCAGCCAAATCAATCACCCCGCACAAGAAGTCGCTCAATCGATCGAGATCTTTGACCATCGCCAAGAGGGCATGTTCGGCTTGGGTGAGGTCTTGAAAGTTCTTTTGGGCGTACGTTGACGGGTCGCAGATTCGTTGGACGAGGATTTGGGCGCGCAGGGTCGTGCGATGCGCTAGAACGGGGAAGGAAGACGGGGTGGTGAGGACCGGTTGGAGGAAGAGACCGGTCGGATTGGAGGAATAGGCGGGAGAAGAGGCGTAGGAGTTGAGGGGTACGTCGAATAGTTGGTGTAAGGGGGTGTTGTGCGTCGCGGGCAGGGAGGACGAGGATGAGGACAGAGAGCGGCGAGCGATCGCACGAGGGACCACGCGTGCGAGCGTAGTCCTGGGGTGTAGCGACGAGCACCGTAAGAAAACTCGAGGTGAGGGCATCCGGGACTTCATCTTGGGGGTCACAGCGTGTAAGCGTGTCGATGGAAGTGGGACCCGATGCGATGAGCGGGAGGCGATCTCGAGCTTGTCAAGTCCGATTCAGGCCGGCTATAGTTGCAGATGGCGTCGAGACCCGCCCACGAGGTTAGTCGCTTTAGTGAGATGCGCTTGACCAATCAAAGTCGGTACGGGACCGATTCGAGACTGGACGGTGCCGCGGTGGTGATTGAACGAGCTCAACAGAGGAAGACTGACGACGCTCGCGTCGGGAAAGAAAACCGCGATCCCGGCACGCCGACGGCATCGGCAGATCACGTGACACTGACCGTTCCCCCAGATAACTTGCCCGCAAGGATTACAGCTCTCGAAGATGGTTCGCTGCTATCAGCCTTTCGCAGATGCGTTTCCGTAATTTCAACCCCAGAAGTGTAGTTGAATCATCCAAAGCCACTGAGACTCTCAACGACTTGATGTTGAAGATAAGTGACCCATTTTCGACTTAGGGGCTCGGACGTCTGCGCGACGCTTTATCGCTTTCGGCGCGCGCAGGCACTACACGGTGCCTCTTCGACTTGTAGCAGTTCGAATGAAGCACCGTCGAGACTTGAACCCTACTAACCGGAATTCGAGGGTCGTCAGACGCGGAACATCAGATTCACGGCGGCGACTCGCCCGAAATGCACAACCGACCCTTTTCGGCGACTGCACTTCAGGCTCAGGAGCGACTTGCAGCGAGGCGTGGTGTTGGGCAACATGGCTTCAATGCGGTACATGACTTCACGAAGCCTGGCTCCAAGGGTCTTGAGACAAGTATGTCAGCAATTTGAGTGTATCTCGGATCTCACTTGCAACTCACAAAGGAACCTCCAGCGACGAGCCTGGCACCAGTGGCAAGTGGCAATCACCGGATCACCGCCCCACGATGAGAATTCTGGAACGCAGGGCACTGATCTAGTGCAGCACCACTAGACACTTCCATCAGTCGGGGTCCTACTGAGTGCAAGCCCTGCGAGCTACCGGACCAGACATCGAGGCGACGGTACCTCGAGGCACCGACCCCTAATGCCTGACGTTCATTTCTGCATCCCCCAGGCGCACGCACTCGCACGCACAGCTCGCACACAGCATCTTAACTCCCGAATTTCGATCTCGCGACGCTATCCCAAAGCGGTGAAGCGGAGCCGACTTTGAGGCAGCGCAACACTGCTCTAAACCGGCGCCCGGCCGCGCGCCACGGGCCCGGGCCTCCCCCTTGCGCTGCTGCCGACCAGAACAAATTTGGGCCTCACTGCGCTGGGGCTCGGGATCCTCGATCATGATCGGAAGATCGCGAGTCGCGGTGCATTGAATTTAGAGCGGCGTTCTTACGAGCGCCAGCAACGTTATTCCAGCGTAAACCCCCGCCTGCAGGGCTGGACAAGTTGACAGCGCATTGCCCATTTTTAGTTCATCGCGATCGGTGGGCCCCCCATGATTGGCGCCCGAATAAAAGGGGCCGCTCGATCCTCTCGTCTCTCGGCTCTCTTTTTATGTTCATTCAACATCCCATCCCATCCTAATACAGCCCCAGTCCCCATCTCGTACTTTCGCCTCTTCCTCTCACCTCAGCCACACATCCAAACAACCTTCCCGAACCATGCACTTCACCTGGATCCCCATTTTTGCCGCCGCCTCGCTCGCGTTCACCCTCAGCTCGGCAGCAGCCGTTCCGGTCGGCGAAGAGATCGTCGTAAAGAAGCGCACTCCCCCGACATGTCTTCATTCTAACTGCCCGAAGGTCACTCGTGGCACTGCGGTCTGCGCCGGTCCCGGATTCGGAACCTGCAGCTTCATCTGCGAGGATGGCTACGAGGCTCACGGCAAATTCTGGTACGTTAGACCGCCTGAGCGACACTTTGACGTGACGTCTGGCTTCGGATCCGACATCCAGCTGACCTCGCACTTGACTTTGATTACCTGAGCAGACTTGCGAAGGAATGTCGTAAGAGCACATGCCCCAAGACCGCCCACTCGGAGCCATTCTGCACCTCCAAAGGTGACTGTGACTTCACCTGCGATCCCCCCTACAAGAAGAACGGACGATGCGTCAAGGCCTGCGACAAGTTTAAGTGCCCCGAGGTCTCCAACTCGGTCTCGTGGTGTTCCACTTCGGGTGATTGCAACCACACTTGCAGCGACGGCAAATGCGAGAAGAAGTAAGGAGCTCGACCGGCTCCTCGGGTCCAAGACTGGCGCATTGCCGTCTCTCCCGTCCGTAGATCCTTGTCTCGTCTTTGATGCTTTCAGCACATCGTATTCGCTTCAACTTTGTTTGCTTGGCCTTCCGCGAGTGCTCCTTCCTTGACGGCACTCTGCTGGTCTGACCTAAGAGTCGTGGCTTCTTTATCATCCCTACTAGCTGTAATTCTACGAAATGTCCTCCTATACGGGGTAAAGCTTCATCTCTGGTCCCATTGTGAAGGCTATTTGAAGAGTCGGTCTAAGCTTACCACGTGGTTCTCCCTCTGCTACGGTACCCCAAGGCTGTGAGGTCGGGTACCTGCATTTGCCCGATCACTCGGTTCGAGTGCTTTCGTTAATGCGCCGGCGATCCGATCACTTTTAGGGGTCCCGCGTTTCCTTCCTGTCGGTAAAAATCCACTGTAGATCCAAGTTCTACAAGGCTCTCAACGCGATCACGCATTTCAACACCCCGGGCGACTGTGGCTACACTTGTAGGTCGGGCTTCAGTAAGCAGAGCGGCAAGTGCGTCAAGAAGTGAGGGGTTCGACGACGCTCTTGCCGAGGATCGGCGCAACGGTACTCGCTATATTCTCTCGATATCTTCTTCGCTTTACCTTCTTCTCGTCTTATCCAATGCTCAAGGCTTCCAGTTTACCACTGTCCTCACATCTTCGGTGTTTAGCGAACCTGGGCTCACTTTTCAGACACTCTGCTGGCAGTTCTCGTCTTTAACCTTACCGAGTCAAGAGTTTCAATAACCTTGATTGGAATCTTACGCCATTCTGCTTTCACCTTCAATCCCCTTCGCTGGGCTGCATCAGGTCTATATGTCTTCTGGGCTACGATGCTGCATGTTCTTCGCACTCGTCTTCGCCTGTCGGCGCCCAACAGGACGGGGTGCTCCTCGCCGGCGCGCGCGAGGTCACGTGCAGGGATTGCCCAGGAGTTGGATCGCGAAGAGTTTTTTTCGTCGACGCGTACTACGAAGGCGGTGGCGTCACTTGCGCGACCTGCTCGACGGAAGAAGGTACTATTGATGTGATGAATACCACCGTGTATTGAAACTTTCAAGATACCGACCCTCTCACAGCTCGATCGGTGGTTCGCCGACGCTTAGCATGTCGTGACGGCTGAATTACGACGTGGTCTCCAAGGAGCCGTCGGAGTTCCTTTCTTCCCGCTTTTCACAGCATGCAAAGTATTTTCCAAGATTTGGCAGAGCGAAACTTGCGTTGGTTAACCGACAGGCTTAATTCAAGCGAATGCTCTCAGCTTTCCCCACACGTCGCCGGCTCGACGTGACGACGTCGCAGGCTTGTCACGCCCGGCCGAGAAGAAGCGCCGATCACGGATCCCATCAGTCTGAACGGCTTCCCATTCTCTGCGGCGCACACCTCTCTCTCCTTCCCTCTCGGTCGATCGCACCAAGGCCCACTCTGCCTTGGATCGACACGCCATGCCTTCAGCCGACCAAGCGAGTGAGTACCCCGGAGGTGCTGCGAACATGTCCTGAGCTCTGACACTCTTCTTCGTCGCCAGTCTCGGCTCTGGAAGCTCCGTTGCTGCTCCGCTCCGCCGGGTCTGGCCATAGCCGTCGTACGGCCAACCACGACCATGACCCCGTGTACCATCCGAGAACGGTGACTGCGATCGTACGCCGTATCGAGGCGCTCACCCTCGAGCTGCTCCCGATCCAGGTCGACCTCGGTGAGCGCGCGTGCTCCGTGTTGAGGTCGAGTCGTCTTCTCGATGACGACGATGACCGCGTAGGCTCACGCTCCTTCGCTACTCTCTCGTCTCCTCTCTACGTCGCACTAGACGAATTGACCAGTCCGGTCTCGGGTATTCTAACCCAACAAGTCGTCGAAGCCTACTCCAAAATCGCCGGAGATTTTGACCAATGTCTCCCCTTCGCCTTGCTCGAAGCGAGGAGATATTTTCGCCAACAGGTTCGTTTTTTCGCACACCCACGCCGCCCCCCACATGCTGCTCGCTGGGAGGGAAAAGGCTTGGCGCGCAGTCTGGCAGAGGAGGATCATTGCTGATCGGGGCAGAGTATGCTTGCAGGCGTATTTGAACCCGAGCGATTCAGATGAGAATGAAGGTCGAAAGTTGGCGTGCGAGGCTTTGGCAAGGAAGCTGGTTAACAGGACCCGTTAGTCGGGTCTACGGCGCGGATTGACGGTAGCCGGATGGGAAAAAGCTGAGCCGCCGTGATGGTTTTCCTGATAGCGATGGAGGAACAGTACCGCCTTTTGAGCAGTCGATTCACCGTTATCGAGGCCGATGGAGATGAGAGTCTACCTCTCTCGGGTAAGTTGTGTAGCTGGCTTCCCAGGCGAGATGAGTGGTTGAACTTGAAACCCTCCGTCCCCACGTCCAGCTCTCGAATCGGCTGTCGATCAGCATGCGACATTCTTCCTCTCGTCGGGTGAATCGCAACGCACCGTATTTGCGTTGTGGAAAGGTCTGCTCGTCCAACGTATCAGCGCCGATGGAACGAACGTCTACGAGCCCGTCAGTCCCTCTCCGGACGCATATCCCAACCTACCGGGAGCCAGCTGACCTGACGTTCTTCAGCTTTAAACTTTCCCTTGTAAAAGTACAAACCCGCCATTCATGCATCTGGCTTCGCAGCTCATTTCGACCCGGATCGCGTGGGTGTCCCTCGCTACCAGTTCTTCTTCCGCATCTGCTTGTGGGCCCTGTTCCTCGTCTGCTACACCATCGCAATCCAGACCCCGATCGTGGTTTCGGACTAGAGGATTCCGTTCTTTGTGAGTGGGAGGGAAAAGGCGACACGTTCTTGAGATCGTGTTGCTGAACTGGATCTGCGGTTTTCAGATATCCAATTGCTCGGCTACCTGATCGAAGATCTCACAAAAGTGCGTTGACTGGACTTGCTCGTACTTTTCGCGACAGCTGACCTTCCTTCTCCTTCTGATATCAACAGCTCTGGAAGATTGGCTGGTTCGCGGCACTCGGTTTCTGGCAAATCGTCAACTATGGCATCTACACCCTCCTCGCAATCGCCTTTTGCTACCGCGTCGCCGATACGATGACCCACGACGCGCACAAGTCCGAGGTCTATCGTCTGCTGAGCTTCCAATTCCTTTCGAGTGCGGCGCCATTAATTTGGATGAAGTTGTTGACCATTTTCGATCTTTGTAGGTTGCGATTTGAACGCTGAGGACGATTGAGTAGAAAACAGGGGCTGATGAGTTTATTTTTCTGTTGCGGTGCGGTAGTCCAATACTTCGGCACCTTGCAAATTGGTCGGTCTTCGTTGTCGATCTTCCGGGGACTAGACGTAACTGATCCAGACCAATTTCTCCTGCAGTCACCTTCCGCATGCTCAAAGAATCCGCCGTATTCTTCACGCTGCTTGCCCTCCTCGCGATCGGGTTCGGACAAGCCCTCACCGGCCTCGACAATACCAAACCTGATAGCAATGCCTCAACGGAGGCGGTCATTCATTCTCTGGTTCAAGGGCTGTTGGGAAGTCCGACATTTGAGGATTACGCCAGGGGTGCGGATTCGTACCCTTTCGGGATGATTCTCTACGTCAGTCGGTTTCAATTGAATCCCTGAAAACCCCTCAATAAGCCACTGACTTGAAGTGCGATATCTGAATCACAGTATGCATGGTCCGTCCTGACGCTCGTGATCCTGCTCAACATCCTCGTCGCCTTGTTCGGCTCGGCCTATGCTGAATGCACCGACGAAGCCGTGCCGACCTTCCTCGCCTTCTTCTCGGCCAAGACCATCTCGGCTATTCGCGCACCCGATCAATACGTGTATCCGGCCCCATTCAACTGTGGGTCCAATATGCGCGTGGACCCGAGCCGTGGGTGCTTCAGAACTCGCTAATCAAAAGTGGCTTGTCGTTCTGCGTGTGAAAGTGATCGAGCTGTTAATCCTCCCTCTCGAAATGATCTTGTCGAGAGAAGCGTACAAGAAGCTAAACCGCATTATTATGAGCATCGTCTTCTTCATACCGCTGTAAGTGAAATCCGCTTCACCCTGGTTTGTGAACCACGCTATCTAACCAGTCGCTCACACCATGACCGTAAACAGCTGCTTCATCGCGCTCTTTGAATCCACGCATTCCTCGCGTCGTTCATCAGACTACCAATCTCTCACCATCGAGCCCGACGAATTCACCAACTCGGACGAAGACCCTTCACCCCATTCACAAGAAGACGATTTAGGACCCGGTGAACCGGAAGGAATGTTGATTTCCAAAGTCAAATTCGAGGATCTGAAAAAGGAATTACCGAATTTGAACAGAAGTAAGTTGGACGAGGTGTTGTGGGAAGTTAAGAAGTTGGGGGAGGAGGTGAGAAAGTTGAGAGCGGAGAAGGATCAATGATCCGGCGGAGTTGGGGGCGAATCGAAGATTTCTTCGACGAAAAAGAGTGAGTTGGCATAAGGGTATGTATAGAAAGGATGGACTGGATGGAATTACAAAATGAGGGAGAGTGTCTACTGCATGGGAAAATGGCTCGAGTCTGCACAGGCTGTGAAGAGGTTTAGTCAATCTTGATCCGTCTACATCGAGCCAGGAGCTGGGGTGTTCGCTGGCGAGAACACAGACAAGACGAGAATCAGTATCTTGAATCAAAAAAGCTTCAAAGGCATCTAGTCGATTTCTGCACTCACCACAAGTCCAGGTCTTGTCTTTCTTTCCGGGAGTCCCTTGGAAGCCGGCCTCAGGAGCGCTGGAATGACCGGCCTCGGGTTGCGAGTCGCGATGTCCCTTGTGGTGGCTGTGGTGCCTGTCTTCCTTGTGATGCTTGTGCCCCTTATGACCCTTGTTCGACTTGTGCCCCTTCTTGTCCCGGGGCTGTTTATGATGACGAGGATGCGCCTTTTGGTTATGACGAGCCGAACGCTGCTGAGTTTCCTCCTGTTGCGAGTCGAGCGACTCGTTTTGCGTATCCTCATCCTCAAGTCCACCAAGTGTGTTCGTTCCCTTACCCGAATCGACCTTTTGATAAAGCTCCACTCCCAGACATCCATCAACCGTAACGAACTTGTACCCCTTCTTCAACAACATCGGCACGACCTTGGGAATGACCTTCTCGGCCGTACTTGCGTACGTCTCATGATTCAACGCGATCGGACCTTTATCTTTCAATACGGCACCGTAGTCTTGGATAGATTTGGAAGCTTTGGCTCTAATTGAGTCTCCAGAGTCGAAGGCCCAGTTAACGAGAGTGTAACCTCGAGAAGTGATGATTTTCGTCGCTAGGTCATTGAGATTTCCGTACGGCTGTCGGGGAATAGCGGCGAGGAAGCTCAACCGATGGTCAGGAGACTGGTCTAAAATTCTAGTTCGATGACTACTATCGCACGCCCGACTTACAGCTCGGAACAAAGCAGGTTTGATTCCCAAGATTTTCCAAAGCGCTTCTTCGACCTTTACAAAGAACCAACTTAAGAACTATCAGTTCCCCTCCTTCGGCGCGGAGCGATCGCTCTGAAGCCGAGTAACTGACCAGATCGATCTCTTGATGGATTTGTTTTTCCGTCAACGTAGTAAGATCGGCGTGGTTCCATGTGTGCGACTGTAGATTTACAAGCGATTGAAATTTAGTGCTATGTTACGGGAGTGTGATGGAGGCTTGTGGTACTGACAGCGATGATGTGGCCCGCCTTGTGCCTCGCGATCAGCTCGTCAGCGTAGTCGTAGATGCAACCATAGTTGTAGCTGAGGATCAAAAACAAAAAATTCCAACGTTTGAGTTTCGATTGAGCTCGAAAGTGATCCTTGAGGTGTGTACTGACCCGTTGACGAAGAACGTCGCCTTGATCTCTTGCTTGTTGAGGTAAGCGGCGATCTCGGCGCCGAACTTGTACTGCGCATGAACGAGAGGAACAGGTGAGACGGCGGTCAGTCTCGGTTGTACACAATCCGGAGAAGACCGCGGATGGGTTCGATAGGACTTACAGGTCCGTCGTCAAACGTCAGGGCAAAACTCGTGGGCTGCGTTAAGATTACTCAAAGAAGGATCAGCCCTGGTGAGAGGAGGGGCGCGC
The DNA here is from genome assembly GCA_001244265.2 of Microbotryum lychnidis-dioicae p1A1 Lamole. NCBI lineage: Eukaryota > Fungi > Basidiomycota > Microbotryomycetes > Microbotryales > Microbotryaceae > Microbotryum > Microbotryum lychnidis-dioicae. The sequence goes on along the minus strand of CDLV01000004.1, from coordinate 3,977,688 downwards.
AATCAGGGGTCCCCCTTCTTTAAACACCGAACACCTCATTCCCTCAAGCGGGAATGTGTAACTTACGTCCTTGCAATTCTTGTAGACTTTCCCCGACTTGAGAGCGGATTGCAACACGTCGTCCGCTTCCCCGGTGCCGTTGGTATTGGTGGTATTGGTGGTATTGGTGGTATTGGTGGTCAAGCTCGATTCATTGGACATCATCAGCTTGGCCGCGGCGTCGCTTGCGAGGGCCCTGGATCCGGAGCGAAAGCGCGAAGAAGGAGGCGCGGAAATACATCGTTGATCAGATAATGATGCTGAAACTTGGATGAACGAGAGTGGTTGTAAGAGGTGATGAATGATAGGAGGAGAGAGAGAAGTGATGAATGCAAAGACAAGGGACGTACAGGTAGATCCATCGAAAGCGTCTCGTCCCTGTTGGAATCAACAATGATCCCGAAAAATGATCAACAAAAGAAGAGAAACGGCTGGACCAGGAATCGAACCTGGGTTAGTTCCATTAATTGGAAAAGCTTTGACTACTAAGCTATCCGGCCCCTGGTATCAGTGCAAGGTCTACTAACACCTTCAATACTTTCCCTTAGACCTTTGCACTCATGACCGTTGCTTTATTACCTCTTTTAGCCCTTTTTGTAGCGATTCTAGCCAACCCGAAGGATCGTAATTTATGAGTCCAGTTAAACAAAAAAAAAACCCCGGTTCGCGTCTGATCTTCACCCAGCTGCTTGTCGTCGTTACTTTATTACCTCTTTTAGCTCTTTTTGTAGCGATTCTAGCCAACCCGAAGGATCGTAATTTATGAGCCCAGTTAAACAAAAAAAAACTGCTGTGGAGCAGGACACCCACTGGCGGCTCATGTACGACGTGACGCCGACGCGCAAGAGGCAGCATACTCAGGGTCATGCCTCTTCGCCGACGTGTCTGTTCTGCGGCAACGATGCAGCGGTCATCGAGACGGTCTCGCACTACTTTTTCGAGTGCGCGTACTCGACCAGCTTCTGGGGTGGGGTGCTTCGCATTCTGTTCGACAAGCTGGGCATCGAGGATACCGACGTCGATCCGTCGACGTTCACTCCGGAGCAGCTGACTATGGGGCTCCCCCTTTTGCGGGGTCGTGGGAGAACGACCTCGAGATGGATGTGGGTTCGGCTGGCCTGCGCGATCGGCTTCCAGCGGTTGCACTTGCTGCGCTGGCACGTCCACCAGCGGTTCGAGAAGGACCGCGTCGTGGCCCCTCCCTCGATCCCCAGTGCACTTAGAGCGTTCAAGCGAGATTTTCTCTCTCGGGCGGGTTTTGTCCCTGGGGCTCGAGATTGGGAGGTGTGATGACCGAGTTAAGTCTTTCCTTCCTTCCTTCCCTCTTTTCTCTCTCTCTTTCTTCCTTTTCCAAGGTCGACTTTCATTTTGGAAGCTGACTGTCTCGAAACTTGTTGCGCAGTGGAAGGCTGCGCACCTCTCTTCCTTTCTTTTGCCCAGTGGCAATCTTTGTTTTTGGATGTTGGATCGGCAAGCAGGGTCAATCGTTTTTGGAGGCTATGTGAAGTGCCCCTGTTTTTTTTTATCGCCTCTCTCTCCCCCTTTTCCATTCTCTTTTCCCATGTGTCTCGCTCGGATGTTGACTATGCTTCAGCCACCTTCCCCTTTTCCCTCCAAGCCGCTTGATGGATCTCGTCGAATGGAATGGTCGTTACGGCGTGGATCGGGAAGAAGGCTCGTTCGTTTTATTGGATCGTTTTTTTGCCCGACTTCCGACGGCTCAACAGCCAGCACTCAAGACTCAGCCAAGGAGGGCCATCGGGCGTTGTCGGGGTGACGAGTAGCTGGGGCTTGGCTGCGGCCTGTTAGTCTTTGGGGACCTCTATCCCTGGCTTCGACCCCTTTCTTGGTCCCTCGGGTGTGTCCCCCCCTCCTCCCCCTCCTTTCCCCTTGTTTTAGTATTTTCCTTTCTCGGTGTTCCCGTTTGTGACTTTCTGTATATTCTCTTCCTTCTTTCTCTAGGCGCTCTTGCCTGGTTTCGAGTATCTTCGCTCCCGCGCTTGGGACGTGAAGCGGCAGCAGTACTCACCGCCCGTTGGAGTCCGCGTTAGGTGCTCGGCGGGCTTTGATCTGCGCAGCGCTCTTTGCGCGCAGGGGTTTGATTTTCACCCAGCTGCTTGTCGTCGTTGCTTTATTACCTCTTTTAGCTCTTTTTGTAGCGATTCTAGCCAACCCGAAGGGTCGTAATTTATGAGCCCAGTTAAACAAAAAAAAATAAAAAATTAGAGTCAATGCATTGCAATAGCCTGGCACCAGTGCAAAGGTCTAAGGGGAAGTATTGAAGGTGTTAGTAGACCTTGCACTGATACCAGGGGCCGGATAGCTTAGTGGTCAAAGCTTTTCCAATTAATGAAAGCGACCCAGGTTCGACTCCTGGTCCAGCCGTTCTTCTTCTTTTGTTGATCATTTTCAGGATCATCGTTGATTCCAACAGTCCCCTCCTCGGCCGACACGAGATTGGGATCGCCGCCCTCAGCTAAGACGGACGGTCCGACGGACGCGGCTAGGTCTCTCAACGGCCCTAACTAAGGTCAAGGCGAACACTCCTTTGGCTTTTAAGTCATAAACTCCTTTGCGGTTAGCATGGCAAGGACGGAGATCTCCTAGTGATTGGCGCTAGCATTGAAGTACCGTGGTCAAGCGCACGATGATCGCACTCAAGAGTCGCTATTGTCCCTTGAGTGGTCATGCGAACCGACCCGCCACTGTCGATCTTCCGTCGAGGCTATGCTCCGTCGTTCGGGTATGTTTGGAAGTGAGACGAGCCGAAGCTAGCACGTCAAGATCCCCCAGACCCTCCAGCGACCGCTTTCAGTCAGTCTTGCGTCCAAGACGAAGTTCGCGACCGTTTCAGGGACCAGAGCCCCTGAGCACGGACCCTCGCAACGACCTTGCCGAAGGTAAGGATGCAAAATACGCTATTACAGCTTAGTCATTAATCGCAACATCATGTCTTGAATCCTCGTCTCTGTCCCGGCCTTGGTGTCCCAGCTGCAGAAAACGAAGAGAGAAAGTCTCGGGAGGCATAGCTGGAGTTCCTCATCACAGCGGACCTACTTTGGCCAGCGGGAAGCTACTTACAGCAAGTCCATGTCGCATCCCGCACCCCGAGTGTCCCGACTTCCCGATACGGCTCGACACCTAGGCCCAGAAAGGATGTGAAACTTCAGTACGCGCAGTCAAACTTGCAGATGACGAGCAGCTTGACTAACCCAAGCACTCATCGACAGTGACGAGTTTGTAACCCTTTGCAATCAATCGCGGCAAGATATGTGGCACGACCGTCTGCGCCGTCCCTTCCTTGATCTCATGGTTAAGCGCAATTTCCTGCGCCGGGAAATGCTTCATCAATGATCCGTACTCCTTGAGCGACTGTTCGGGCGTTTTGCCAACCGCATCCTCCGAACTGAACGACCACATGATTTTCGTCATATTCCTCGCTTTGACGGCTTCGATCGATGCGGCGTTATGTTTCCCATAAGGCGGCCGGAAGAATTTGGGTTTGACGCCGATGATCTTCCACAGAGCCTCGTCGACGAGGTCGAGTTGCTGGGCGAGGGCGTCGGGCGCCATTTTGGTGATTTCGACATGGCTCCAAGTGTGACTCTGCGATGGTTCTAATGCGTCTCAGTCAGGGGGTTCTCTCTCCCGAACGATTCGACCACGAACTCACCGCTATTATGTGGCCGGCCTTGTGTCTTCGGATAATCTCGTCGGCGAAATCATAAATGCACCCCCAGTTGTACCTGAAGCAGAAAGTAGCTCCGTCATTAGCCGAAGGTACCGCTTTCAGCTCTTTCTACACGTACCCGTTGTAACCCAATGCATGTTTCGACGCCCCGACGAGCCGAAGGGACTATGAAAGGGATATCCAGGAATCGCGAGGCCTCGCACTGCCGTCGCGAAAGCGAGCCATCCGACGAGCAGCGACGTTGACGAGCCGAGCAGCATGTCGATGTACTATATTCTCAACTACAGTCCACGGAAATGAGCTTCAGTTGTTGTGCACGTGTAAGTAAGAGGAAAACGAGATTCCCTCTGGTACCAGTAATCCCCTTTCCGTAGAAGTCCCGCAATTTGGTCGCATAGCCTTCGTTCCGATGCTTCAATTGGGCCTCGCCAGCGTGATCGAGGGATCGATAGGGCCTTCCGTTTTGAACTTGAGACACGAAACACCGACGGGAACTCACGAGAATCGGTGCAGCACGCTTTAACAAGAAGGTAAAGGGGATGTGCGAAGATCGAACATGCAGACGAAGCCTCGAACAGCATACAGAATTATCACGTCTAGCTCTGGCAACGTTTTATTCGCTCAAAAATGTCATGATGCTGTGCGGAGTGAGGGGCGCATCCAAGTTTGGCGCATAGAAAGCCGGAGAAGGTAAAACAAGGCCCGTCCTGCTTGCGGACGCCGATGCACCCAATGGCTATTTCGAGCAGAACGGTTCCAACTTCTCATGCGGTTGTCACCGTTGACCGAGGTTGGTCAGGCCTGCACAGTTGGGCAGAACATCCAAATTGGCAACGCATGTAAAGCTTAGGTAGAGAGCAGGCATTTCCAACCTTACAGAGCCAACGTTTCATCAGATAAATATAAGGAATGACGCCCCCGGATGAAGCCGAGACAAGGTCGGCGGGGCGCCCTCGATCAACCGGTTCCTGGCTTCCTAGCTCAGCAGTTGAGCGAGATTTACCATTCTGCATCGGATACGGCTAGCCTCGGTAGACACAAAATGTGTATGTTTTATGAATGCTCTCAGTAATGAGTACGCACTTTCGGGCCCACTCGGCTCTCTTGGCTTTCGGAAATGACTAGCCTCGAGCAGCGACGAACGAGCAGGGGTCCGAGCACTGGTGCAAGGCAACCGCCGCTGAGCGCTGATCGCCGAGCACCCGAATCATCAAATGCAGCTGCATGGCGTCCCATAATTCAGCGGAACAACTTGTTGTCATTCTTCGGGGTTTGTAAGTGGCTCATCATCCCGAGCCACGGTATATAAAATGAAGTCTAGAGCGATGCAAGAACGAGTCTGCCCGAAGAAAGGGGGTAGGAGAACGAAAGGACGAGAAAAGCAAGGAGAGCATCTTAGGCTGTACAACCGGCTTCGAATAGCAAACTATAAGGATCATCGAAAATGAGTCTTTAGTCTGCGTGGGGCTTGGGCGTGCCTTGGCATGTCCAGGTCTTGTCCCTCTTGCTGGCCTTGCCGACCGACTGGTAAGGGTTGATGCCCAAGCAGGCGCTGACCGTTACGAGCTGTTCAAACACAAGGTGTCGTCAAATTGGACGAAGAGCAGTTCGAGTGGGTTAACGAAACGTACCTTCTAACCCTTCTTGATAAGCATCGGCACAACCTGAGGAACGACTGTCTCTCCCGTGCTCTTATAGACCTCATGATTGAGCGCAATGTGAGGCTTCGGGTACGAGTTGGCGAGCTTGTTGTACAGCTTGACGGATTGAGGTCCAGTCGTGTGTCCATCGCTGTCGTTCGAGTCAAAGTCCCAGGTGAGGATCGTTTAGCTTCGCGACTCGATGAATTTGGCCGCGTGTTCGTTGATACTTCCGTAGAGGTCGGAACAACTTGGGCTTGGTGCCGAGAATCTTCTTAAGCGCCGTTTCAATCTGCGGGTATATTGCACCGTCAGACGAAGGCGAACATGATACACGGAGTTTTGCATGGACTGATTAAATCCAATTGCTGGTGAATTTGATCGTCGCTCAATTGCGTGACGTTTAAATGGTTCCAAGTGTGGGATTGCGCGCAGGCGAACGGTGGTGGGACAAGGGGTCAGCCCAGAAGTCGGATTCTCCGAGTCGATATGGCCCAGCCCAAGACTGACAGCGATGGTGTGACCAGCGTTATAGCGCTTGATGAGATCATCAGCTTGATCATAGATACAGGCATAGTTGTAACTTATTTTGCGGAGGCGGTGAGCGACTCTGAATGAGCAACAGCACCTACACGTTCCCTACCGAGAGAAGCGGACGCGAGCTCACCCGTTGACGAAAAAGGTTGTATGCGAGTTGTACTTGGTGAAAACCTGAGCAATATTGGATCTCCAACCGTACTGATGTTGAATCGAAAGCCATTAAACTAATCTCCACTATTTTTGGAAGCTTTGGATGTGAAGACGCACAATAACAACACCACTTCCGTACTTGTGGCAGCTTATGTTGGAGAAGCAAATATTGCTTAATATTGCTTATAGCCCGTCCGGGGGACAAGCCGATGGACGAGCTCGAATCCACAGATGTAGCCAGCTGGTTGGGGCATTTCGCACCATGCGTTGGAAGTTTAGTACGATATGTGTGTATGTGATCACGAAAGGCTCATCATGTCAAATCAGGATAGACTTGGTGCATTAACAACGAAGGAACGAAGAACGAAGTGCAGTGGGGGCCGGAGGTGCGCACCCAGTCTAAGGCATGCACATTTCAATTAAGAATAAGGAACAGCTGTGGTCCTTGATCGCTATTGGGCCTTGCCTGGTCCGGGCGTGCCTTGGCATGTCCAGGTCTTGTCCCTCTTGCTGGCTTTGCCGACCGACTGGTAAGGGTTGATGCCTAAGCAAGCGTCGACCGTAACGAGCTGTTCAAACACAATGTGGCGTAAGTTTGGACAAGGAGCAACTCGAGTGGGTTAACGAAGCGTACCTTGTAACCCTTTTTGATAAGCATCGGCACAACCTGAGGAACGACGGTCTGACCGGTGCTCTTGTAGACCTCGTGGTTAAGCGCGATGTGAGGTTTGGGGTACGAGTTGGCGAGCTTGTTGTACAGCTTGACGGATTGAGTTCCGGTGGTGTGACCATCACTATCGTTCGAGTCAAAGTCCCAGGTAACAATCGTGTAACCTCGCGACTCGATGATCTTGGCCGCGCGCTCGTTGATCGCTCCATAAGGGGGACGGAACAGTTTGGGCTTGATGCCGAGGATTTTCTTGAGCGCGGTTTCGACCTTTGTGGTGATGTACGAATGTCAGGTGCCAGCGAGCACGGTACCAACTCGAAACAAGTAGCAACTTACCAAATCCAACTGCTTGTTGAGCTGCGCGTCAGTTAGTTTCGTGACGTCGGTGTGGCCCCAGGTGTGGGACTGTATGAGAGGGGTTGGGAAACGAGAGATCAAAGTCAGCGCGGTACATGGGGTTTTCCCCGAGGTAGCGGATTTCGCATTACTAACCGCAATGGTGTGACCGGCTTTGTAACGCTTGATCAGGTCGTCAGCTTCGTCGTAGAGGCAGTCGTAGTTGTTACTGTTCGCCGATGGAGGTGCTGGGAAAATGAGCACGTGACCCGAACGAAAGCCAAACCCGCTGTGGAACGAACGCGCACTGACCCATTGACGAAAAAGGTCGTATTCGAGTTGTACTTGGTGAACAATTTCGCGATGCCGGATCCCCAGCCATACTGGTGTCGAACGGACATTCGAGGGTATGTTAGCCTCGCCTCTTTCTGGATACCTCGGCATGAAGTTCACGCGGGTCGAAAATATCACAGAATGCGATGTGTGACAGTCCAAACTTACGGGTCCATCATCGAAGGTCATGGCAAATTCACCTCGCTGTCGAGATCAGGTTGTCATTGGTGTGGGAGAGCGAGTCGACGCACGGAGAGGACGTTTCGTTGATTGAGCGGCATCATAAATTGAGAATGAAGGTTGAGCATCACACACGTCGGTCAGCTAACATTCCGGCGAGAGACAGCTTGGATCTTTTACAAGAGACGTCGAAAGATGAAGCCGAGACACTCACGTTCTTGCAGGTGGTGACAACTTTGGCCATAGCCGAACGACGCTCGAGACTTTCCGAGGAGGCTTCAAGGTTCGCCGCCGATTCGGCCAAGGCGGTCGGCGCCGAAAGCAGAGCGACCGAGGCGAGCGAGAGGAGCGTGCAGTGGAACAGCATCCTGTTGTGGCGGTTGACTGCACACATGAGCAAACGGTCAGCGTAGGGCTCGCAGTGATCACAGCCGACACGGAGGACCCAGTGCAGCTGCTGGTTATGATTGATTGTTGCTCGACTCGGTGGTGCGAGCTCGCGGCGGCGTCCGCGACGACCGACTAACCTTTGAGGTTGATTGAACGTTGAGCGTTGAGCAAAGAGGAGCAAAAGAGGGACGAAGGGAAGGGGAAAGAACACAGAACTCGGGAAGAGTGACGAGGGGTCGGACAACAAACTGGGGACTAGGGAGACGCTACGGGCGACGGACAAACAGACGGACTGGACCCAAGAAGTTGATCCCGTTTCACCGCACAACGTCCGCGTTCGGTTCGCTCAGGGGCTCGCATGGCTGCGGGCCCGTCCGTCGGGAACGGCGTTCCCACGCTCCATCACGTGACAATGTCGGGTCGCGGTCTTTTTTTTTTCGCAAGCTTGCCCCCAAATACTCATATTTGCACTTCACCCGACCTCAACTATTTTGGCCCAAAGCGTTCCGCCGCCATCTGCTTCAACAAAGCCATTGTATGATCCTCCTTGCTTCGCATCGCTTGCAACTTGTCTTGCCTATAGGAATCGAGCATGTCAATGAGAGCTCCTCGTGTCGAAGCCGCCAGATGGACGGGTTGAGTTGGGACCAGAGTGACTCACATTTCCGCTTGCTTTTCCTCCCGAATCGACATCTTCTTTCCTTGATACTTGTTCCGCCCTTGATCCCTTGCCGCAACACTGTTCGATGCCAATGCATCATCAGTGTTCGAGCGTCGTCTAGACCTTTTTCACCTCACCAGCAACTCACGCCGCCGCAAAGCTACCCCCACCTCCCGGACCGACCAATCCCAAATCCTCCTCATTCATCTCCACCATCCCCGGTTCCTTCCCCTCCTTAATCTCCCTCCGAATCTCTCCAAACTCTTTCTTTTTCTCCAACTGCCTCTCCCTCCCCGTCGCTCTCCCATCTTTCTCTTCCTCCCTCGCCTCCCTCGCCACTTTCTTCCTTTCGGCTTTATCGAGCGCTCTCGACCGTTCTCGTTCGCTCGCTTCCGTTTCGCGATGACTTCTCAGCGCATCCAATCGAGAGGAAGGCATCGTAGGACCCAATATAACCGGAGGCATCATAGGACCTACGACGGATTGGGAAAAAGTCGAGATGGAGGTGGAGGTCGAAGTGGAGGGTAAAGGTTTATTACCGGTATCGATGGATTTACGAATATAAGATGCGTCATCAAGTTCACGCTGGGTAGCTTTGGAGAAGGACCACGAGTGGGAGGAAGAGACGGTTGTGGGAAGAGAGGCGGACGAAATGCCTTGGTAGAATTTGGCTGTGAGAAGGGTCAGAGTATGTGTGGTCAGCGCCGATTGGCAGGTCTTGCTCAGTTCAAATTTTTTGGCTTACCTGGCAGTAGTCCGCGGTTCCATTTACTGATAAACTTGCGAAAGTACCTGTAGAGAAGTAAAAAACGAGTCAGCACTGGGGGATCCGAGTATGTTGGTGAATGAGGTGATGACGTACCTTCTAGCATCCTCACTTCGCAGCGTATCGAACCGCTATCATCCAATCCAACACCACCACAGTCAGCTCCATTAGTACACCCACACTCCCTACGCCCCAACACGCACTTTATTCTTCTTCTCAAGTAACCAAAGCCTCAATTCGTTACTCTTGAGGTAAAAGTCACTCTCATCGAGTTGGCCGACGCCTTGCGGTGGTCCAGGATAGTCTTCCCCACTTGATCGCTCATACATTTCATCATCTTCCTCTCCGCGTTTTCGACGAGGTGCAGGTGAGCGTGTTCGTGATCGTGAGCGTGATCGTGATCGTGATCGTGATCGTGATCGATCTCGATGAGACTTGGATCTGGATGAATGTGATTTCCGTCGATCATCATCTTCGTCGCGTGAAGAACGATGACGAGATGATGACGATCCGCCCTCGCGATTGCGGTGAGAGGATTGATGGCGTGAGTAAGAGCTGGGGGAGCGCGATCTTGATCGTAGGTGGTCTGATGGCATGCTTGAGAGTGACACCGGCTTGGGAAGGGTGAAACGAGAGCGAGTTATTCGGAAGGTGTCAGAGAGAGGTCAGGTGAAAGGCGAAAGGCCGATTGAAGGCGGGCTGCGATTAGGCTGCTGCTTATAGATGACTCCCGGATTAGGCTCTGCTCAAAATCGATAACAGTAAGGAAATAAATTGGCATCACAAATTGATGACACTAGAAAGACCTTGAGCCAAAGCATTCCGACAAGAGCGCAACAAACATCAAACGCGATGTGATTGAACAACAACAAAGACACGTATTTCAACGGAATCAACTCCACCGACGTCATCTCCTCCCTTTCACACTCCTTGCAGCTCCTTTTCTGACCAACCCGTGACCCAGCTTGGCCCACGTGCACATTCCAAATCCGTGTCCAACCCACACGACCTCAACTTCATCTTTTCCACCTCCTCACGCTCCCTTTTCCTCCTTAGGTTAACGACATATTCGTCCTCGTTTGATGAAGACGAAGATGAGGTCGGTGAGTTCCTATTCAGCGGTGTAGTGACGAAACGAGCTGGAGGGAAGAGCTCGGCGTTTGATTCTTTGGGAATGGTGAGGTGCCAGTTTGGACGTTGAGCGCTCGCATCGAGCGGTCGATCAGAAAGGCGATGAATTGGGACAGCATCGACAGGTTCGTCTTGAGTCTCGGTTCCATCATCCATGTGGGCACAGCATGAACACTCGACCTCTGTCTGATCCCCCTCGCCCGTCTCCCGATATCCCTCCGTCTCGCAGTCGCATGTGCGTTCGCTCAAATCCAAGTCGGATTCACCAACGCTGTCCGACACGTCCCTCTTACGAGCCATCTTGACGCCAATGATCGAAGCGCTTGGTCTCGACCGATCGTACCTTTCCATCTCGGGCCTGACCAACATCAACGACGACGGGGACGTTTCCAGACTGTGCCTCTTGGACTTGGGACTCGGGCTCGTCGATCGAGCTTGCTTGTCCCTTCGCAGTAGTCCAACGATGGATTTACGAGGCGTGGTTTCCAGTCGAGGCGAAGGTGAAGGAGGGAGGTACGTTGTCAAGGCTTGCTTCAATGGTGAGGTCATCATCGTTCGAGGAGGCTGCGTATGCGAATCACGAAAAAGTAATTTCCGAGGGGTGGTAGGCGTGGCCGATGTCGTACCTCGTGAGCTTGAACCCGTCGTCGCGATCCCTAGTTCAGCGACCATGTGTGACGAGTCTTCACCTCGGTCGACGACGGTGGTATAGTAGTGGCCGAGCTGAGTGTCGAGAGGGTCGAGTAACCGATCCTCAATCTCAAACAGGCCCGCAACGATCCACGCGATGATATGTTCTCTGTGTTGAATGAGCCTGACACCGGACCTTGTCGAGTTTGAACCTCCAAACCGATGTGACGAGTCAATGTCGGCGAGTAAGATGTCGAGCATCGTTTCGATGTCAGGTTCTGGTAAGGATCTAGTTTCGAGTGCTTGTTGTAAACCCAGTATGAGGAAGCGTAAGATCCGTTCGTCATGAAGTTTATGCTCGTCTAATCGATCGTCGATTCCTGCACCATCATCAATATCATCATCATCATCGAGAACGAATTGCCAACTCTCATCGCCTCGATCGTCCCGTTCTCGCTCTGCACTTAGGTCGAACCTCGTCGCCAAAATGACCTCGAGTAAACCCAAAAGATGATTCGGGGTTAATTCAGCCAAAGAGAATACGGGTGCAAGTGTTGTACGAGGTTCGGGATGGTGGAGGTGCTCTTTGACGAGCAGCGAATTGAGGCGTCGTAATAACCCTCGAGAGGTTGACGGGGATGATACGTGAGTGGAAAGGCCTCTGGGTTGGGAAGGGGGATACGGTGTCGAGCTGCTTGGAATGAGAACGTACGGAGCTGTGAAGACGGTCATCAATTGGGAATGGACGGGGATGACATCGGTCGAGCGTACGGGACCGAGCACGAACGACCTCCTCTGAGAGCCGCTCTTGACGCGCTCGTCTTGGGCGCACGCGACACGTGATTCCAGCCAGACCACGGACAACTACAGAAAGTACTCGGAAGGTATTCAATCAAAACGTGTACGAGCGTTCTCGAATCTACCCTTTTTTCGCTTCTGTCGTTGAGATGCAATTTTCGACTTTCAAATTGGTAACGCTACCAAAGTGCGGCTCGCTCTCATTCAAGTCGGTTCGGAACTTAGCGCAGTGGTTCGCTCTCCTGAAGACGGACTTGGAGGCGTGAATTTGAACACTTTCGCCTCATGCGATCTAGGCCGCATTATTTAGGGTAGAGCCTTCGGCGCATTGGTGCTCGCCGCGCCAGTTGGCCAAGCGGGGGAAAAGAAATAGGGGAGGGAGGGCCCCGACTTGGTTGGGTCTGCCTGCCGAGCGGGCGCCTACCTACTCACAGGAAACACTGCACTCGCGGCGCCTCTGCGCGCGCTACTCCCCTGCGAAGTTGTCGCGCTCTATCGCCCCCACCTCGCGCTCGACAGCTCACCGGCCTTCCCGCCGATCATCAGCTGAACGCCACTTTGCTAAACGCCACTTTGCTGAAAGTGTGACCTCTAAGCAAGATGAAGGTCGTCGCGCTCTTATCGGGCGGAAAGGACTCGATCTACAACCTGCTGCATTGCATTCTCAATGGACACGAACCGATCGCGGTCGCTTCCCTCGGACCGGGCAAGGGCAAAGGTACGTCCGCGATCATCACGGTCCTGATCTGTTTACCCTTTGCTCCATAAGCTGATATACTCCTTCATCACATACGGATGCTCTCTCCCGTCTACTCGTAACTCGATTCACAGACGAGCTCGACTCGTACATGTACCAAACCGTCGCTCATTCCGGTCTATCCCTCATCGCCGAATCCCTATCCCTTCCTTTCTACACCCGAATCATCACGGGCACAGCGATCCATCGAGCCAATTCGTACGGTTCTCGAACTGGGCAAGCTTCGAGCTCCGCATCGACTTTGGCTTCCGAGTCCAAGTCGGGGAAGATAAGGATGAGACGGAGGATATGTACGAATTGTTGAGGGATGTCAAGGTCAGTTGGTTGAATGAAAATTTACACGGGATAACAGTCGGGGTTTGATTCCTGTGTGATCCAATCATGCAGGAAAAAGAACCGACCGTTCAAGGCGTAGCAGTCGGCGCTATCCTCTCCAACTATCAGCGAGTACGAGTCGAGCAGGTGTAAGTGATGATCTCACAGAAACGGTTTTGCAGTCAATTTCCTGCTAACGGTTTGCACTTCCTACTTTCTACGAAAGCTGCTCAAGACTTGGCCTCGTACCCATCGCTTACTTGTGGGACAGGAATCAAACCGACCTATTGGGCGAGATGGTTCGAGCGGGGATGGAGAGCGTCTTGGTCAAAGTCGCTGGTGCTGGGTGAGGAATTTTTCAACATCTTGCCCGAAGGATTGAGATCGGAATACTGAACCTGCACATCGAGAACTGTCTAGTTTGGGCGTCGAACACCTCGGTCGATCATTGAAGCAGATGGAACCAACCTTGCATCGCTTGGTAAGAGAATCTTCACCTTCCCATCGAGTGGAAATTAATCCGCGCTGACTTGCATCCTATCTCGCGACCCTACAGAACAAAAAGTACGAACTACACGTCTGCGGCGAAGGCGGGGAATACGAGACCTTTACAGTCGATTGTCCCATCTATAAATCGCGTATCGTCTTGTACGTACCGTTCGGATCCAGTCTCTATTCATCATTCCCTGGGTTGACAGCTGACCGCTTGTATGTATGCCAATGTCCCCCTACGAGCAGTAAGAAGACCACAACCATCATCTCCAACTCGGACCCGTATTCGACCATCGCACACCTCCACCTCGACGAATGCATCCTCGAACCCAAACCGAATCATCCTCAAAACGAGACGTTAGAACAACTACGAGCCCGTCTTCGATCACTGGTGACCGTTCCTCCAATGTTGGATCGATCAAGCTTAAAGATCTACCGTGCCGTTAGGGAAGCCTATCGAAATTCGACCGCGCTCGAAATCCTTTCTCTCAACGCGCGAGCCTCTGAATCGGATCGCGCTAAAATTTTGACCAACTCGTCCCCTCCTCACCAACCATTACGACCATCGGTCCATGGCTACACTTTTCCAACCTCTCACACTACTCCACCAACTCCTCCTCCACCCTCCAATCGAATCCGAAACAACCCAACTCTTCAAATCCTTAATTCAACTCCTCTCCCAAAAATCCTCAACACTCCTACACCTAACCCATTTAAATCTCTACCTATCACCTAAAACGATGAACCTTTTCCCCAAGATCAATCAAGTCTATTCGACTTATTTCGGTACGGCACCTCCTACGAGAGTTTGCGTTGGAATACTTTTCCCATCGGAGGAGGAAGAACTAGGTTCACCTAGAATTAAATTAGAAGGTATAGCATATAATCACAACCAATCACACGACACAAGAACCTCAACCACTCCATCACCTCAACTTTACTCCCACTCCGACCCAACTTCACCCCTCCTCGAAATGAACTCCGAACAAACCGATCGAAAGAACGTTCACGTTCAATCAATTTCCTATTGGGCTTCAGCTAATATAGGACCTTATTCACAATCCGTTATCGTTAATGGTGGTAAATCGATTTACTTAGCCGGTCAAATTGGGTTGATTCCACAATCTTTGGAATTACCTCTATCTACTACAATAACGATCGAGGATGAGGATCGAGGATTTGAGAAGAAGAAGAAGGAGGAGGTTGAAGGGGAAGAGATTTTCGCGGTAGAGACGAGTTTGAGTTTACAACATTTGAGGAGGGTTTTAGTTGTTTCGATTGGGAAGAGGGGTTATAGTTTGGGAGAGGGGAGGGGGGTAGGGCTTTGTGTGGTTTGTGTTGGATTTTGAGGGAGAGGGGGGTAGTAGTGGAGAGGAGGGGTTGGGGAGGAGTTATGGGCGACGTTTGGAGGGGGCTAGGAAGGGTTGGAGGGTTGGGTATGGATTTTTGCGAAGGGGAGGTAAGGAGGATGCGTTAGATGAGAACGAGGATGAGGAGGAAGAGGAAGATGTCGTCGAGGAAGACGGGGATGAGGTAGACCGCGTACCGCTCTTGTTCGTCAGTGCCGAGGCGTTACCGAAGGGAGCAAAGATTGAGTGGCAGGTATGTTGGGAGTCAGGCGTAAGGGACGAACAGGACGATGAAGGGGAGAGTGAAGTGGAGGATGATGAAGGGTCTAGCATAATCAAGGAGGTGGGAAGGACGAAATGGTTGGAACGAGGTAAGTTTTTATGATCCTGTTCGCCACTCACAGCAGACGCGCTGCTGAAGTCTGACGGTACTTTTGACAGATCCTACAACTCAATCGAGTGATGTCGTCCTCAAATACTCCAAAACGAGCCCTTCGTCCCACCTCTTGACGATCCTGGTCGGCGGATCGATGACCTGCAATTTCTCCCGAGCTCGTCGTGATCTGCCTTCAAGTTCAGAAGCGGGATTGTTGAGCTTGAAAGTCTTGCACAAACCGGGTCTTACACAGGAGCAAAGTGAGTTTTCTCGAAATTTTCAAACTCGTTCGATCGATCGTCGAACACGCGGCCCTGACCTACTCTTGCTCAGTTGATCGACTCGTTTCCGATCTTCTCCCCGACGAGGTACTATCGACGCCCGAGCGACCGACTACGTCGTTCATCTGTTGCGAACACATTTCGACGTTCGAGAGGGATGATTTGGACGTAGCTGTATTTATGAATTATGTATTTGTGTAAAAACTCGACTACTTTTGGTGAATGCCGAGCCCCAAAAGTAAACCCAGACGGTGTGGCACAAAGTCCAACTTTGAAAGCTATGAGCTAATCGAAGCTAATGCGAACCCTAACCCCAGCACGCCACGCCCCCCAGCACGCCGTTTGCGCTTTCTCCTCCTCTCTCCACGTGTGAAGCGCTTCTCTGAAGAACTTCCTCAATCGCCCACTACCACAGGTGCCTACCCACATCCTTTCTCTTTCAAAAGAGACCGGATCATCACAAGATCAACTTGGTGGGTGTTGTTGAAGAAGAGAATGTCTCGAGTGGAAAGGGGGCAGGGAATGATACGGTATGTGGATCATCCGCCAGTTTGGTTTCCCTCATGCTGTTTCTTTCCCTTTTCCTTTTTTGTCTCGTTGCGGTCTTTTCTTCTTCGAGGGCGTAATTAGGGGCGTAGATCTCTTTATAGACTTTTGAGAATGAACTTTACAGAAGAGGCCTTGCAGACATGCTAAACAAGACTACAACAAACTAAACCGACAAGTTGAACCACCTCCCCCCTCAAATGAGACCCACCACCCAACTGGAAAGGTGAGGGTAGAATCAGACCATCCATACGACCGCTCCTTTTGTTTTTTAAAAAACAAGGTTAAAAGGGTACGTGGCGAGCGGATGAGAACATATCGAACCCATCATCAAGTCAAATAAAAAAAATAAAAAAACGACCAACGCTCCTGCTCACCCCAAACGAATCTCAATTCCTTTAACTGTACCACTCCCGGAAGTCGCTCAAAACTGTTTTGAAGAAAAAGGCCCTACGACAATGAAGGAGGTCCTTTTTTTCTAAAGAGATGAGACGGCCCGTTTGGTGTAGAGTGGAAGGGTTGGGGGATGAGATATTGAGGGTGAACAGGAACGCGGAAGGACGAAATGGGTCGAGGTTCATAAAGTTCCACGCAAAGGAGGTATCATCACTGTAGAGCAAAGAAGAAGGGTGTTTCAGAATTGGCTGCTGTGAAGATGGGGGGTTACTGGGGTAGGGTGGGGTACTGACTTTGTTCTCATTGAGAGGGAAGGATCAACTTCTGAAGAAGAAGAAAAAAAGAGGAGGGCAGCAGCCCGCCTTGGGTCGAGTGGGTGCGAAGTTGATCTGTTGAAACGAATTTCGCATTAGATCGAGCGCGTCACCGATGAGCCAATTATTGCAATTAGTATTAGCGCTTGCCTTTTTTGGAGCGGGAGCGGGAGCGGGAGCGGGTTGGGCGGCCGAGCGGAATCTGACTCGGTTCGCGCGCTTCGCAATCGTTTCCTCAACTTTGCTCGACTTTGAGCTCTCGACGAGAAAGGAGCCGACTTGTTTGGAGTGATCGCACCTCCCTTCCTCGGCCGTTTGGGAAAACGCACGTCGTTCTAGCACAAGAGACGATCGTGAGTAGGCACGCGTACGACTAGGTAGGTCAGCTGCATCGATCAGGAATGTTGCTGCTCTACACCCCTTCCCGGGAGCGGTCGTCGTCAGCGGATCGACGGTGGCGACACTGGCCACACTGGCCACACTGCATGCATGGGCCGCCACCCACCGGTTACGCACACACCTTTGCAGAGACGGTCACTGCTCATACCCCGCCTGCATTGACAATGCACCGCCACGTTTCAGTCTCGATCGAGCCTGTCTGGAATGATCTGGGTCAACATATTCGCTCGCATTCGCCGTGATCGAGAATCTACTCGCTGTGCAGTAGACTGATTGACCCCGGCGCACTCTCTCCCACAGACGACGACGATCATGCTTTTGTCGTCACATCGACGGTTGGCTAGGCTACGCACGGCTGCGAGGATCGCCTTGAGCTCGAGCTCTCCTTCGCCACGGGTTCTCGTCCGTTTCGCTTCGTCGAGCACGACCCGGTTCGCGCCTCCTTCGGCCTCGGTCGATCCCGCTTCTTCCTCCCCTTCCTCTCACCCACCACCGCCACCGCCACCGCCACCGTCGAGTTCGATCTCGAACCAAGCCTTTTTCCAAAGGCCCGGCCATCCTCTCTACTCTGTCCCTCCACTCCCCCCTTGGCACCCCCCTTACCCGCCGATGTCGAACGAACAGACAAGTTTGCTCCTACCGCTTCCTCCTCTTCCGCCTCTTCCGCCTCCTCCTCCTCCTCCTCCTCGACCCATCCTACCCCAGCAAACTGGACAACTTCCACTCAATCGCAGGAGCAACTCGCGATTCTCAACGCCTGTCTCGCCTCGGGAGACCTAACCCGCGCCGAAGAAGTCGCCCGAAGAATCTTGACCCATCGCAACGATTCACTCACAACTCTCTTACCTCCTCGAGTTCACGCCGACTTTCTTCGCGCCTACCTCTCAAGCGCACTCATCAAAGCTCTCGTACCTACCCCTTCCGAAACACCTTCCACACCTTTGTCCAATCTAGTCAGGTCCGATTACGTCGTCAAAGCATGGTCCTACTTTGACTCTTTACAACGCCCTCTATGGTGGGATCAATCAACTCAAACGAACCTCGCCATCGACGAATCCGTCCTAGCCGTCATGTTCAAAGGACTCGTTGCCTCCGGACCCTCAATCTACAATCCTTCACCACTTTCCACACCCAAAGCGAAGGAAGAAATCTCTTTAACGACGCGTAAGAACCAACCTTGGCTCAAACCTTTAACCACTTTATTGGATCAAGTCGAACAACATCAATTACGTTTGAAGGATATTTTGAACGATCCGATTTGGCACGTCGAATTACCGAGTTATTTGGGAAAAGTTTCACCTTTACAAGTTTTGAACGCTCTCGTTGAAACGGGTAAAGGTCAGGAGGAATGGAAGGCTTGGGAGGAAGAGATTGAAGAATTGAGGAGCGAATTCAAAAAGATTGAAACCAAGTTATCTCAACGTCATACGAGTTCGAATTCGACCCACTCGACCACGACCACGACTTTTAACGAACCGGTCGAGATCGAACCTACGACTAGAACTTCTGCTGAATCAGGGGGAGCACCCGACGTTTCAGTTTCGCTCAAAACGCTTCGAACGAATTTATTGACTTTGGCTGTGCCGGATGGTGTCGTCTCCGCTGCGAATCGTCAACAGTTACTCGAAGAATCGTCCTACGACGCAGCTCGACAACTCTACATCCACGAAAGGGAACAACTGGCCAAAGTCGGTAAGGATAAAGAACGAGGACTCCAATCGAATTGGTTACAAGGCGTCATGTTCGAATGGACCAAAGCTTTGGAAGCCGCTTTGAATGAACAATTTTATTCGGGACGAAGTACGACCCAGGCGAATCGGTCAAAGAAGGGGAAAAAGGTGGCGGCAATCCGGTCGGATACGACTTCGTTCGGTGGGTTCAGTAATACGTGGAACAAGGACCCGGATATCGATCCTTTCTTGAAACTCGTACCGACGGACAAGATGGCGCTCATTACGATCGTCGAATTACTACGTCATTGTGGAAACGCCGGCGTAGCGGAAGGGATGAAGGCTGCAAGAGGGATTCTTGAAGTCGGTCGAGCGATCGAACATGAGTATCATGCTCAAGTGCTCCAACAATCCTTTCCGCGCAAACACTTTTTACAAGAACTCGAACAGATCCAAACTTATGGCAAGTTGAACTCGCAAGGCGAAGTGATTGAAGCGCAACCTACTCGAGCGATCGAGATTTTCTGGAGGAGGGAATTGGCGAAAAGGGAAAAAAGTGGGGATACGTCCTGGCGTCCGGCATGGACACGTTCGATTCATGCCAAAGTCGGGTCCTTGTTGATCACGACGTTGATGCAAGTTGCTCAAGTCGAAAGGACGGCCAAACATCCCATCACGGGTAAGATCGTTACCGAGGTTCAACCTGCTTTCTCACATTCGTATCAGTACGTCAGGGGGAAGAGGGTAGGCGTTATCAAGGTCAATCCGGCGATCGCGAGTAGGATCGATACCGATCCATTGAGGATCACTTTGCATCCGAGGTTCTTGCCTATGGTCGTCAAACCCAAGCCTTGGTTGAGTTATAATTCGGGTGCTTATTTGATTCATTCGAGTGAGCTCAAGCAACGTCAATGGCTTTGTTGTTTTTAGGAGCTTGAAACTGACGGGGAGTTTGGGGTTAATTTTTACAGCTCAAATGATGCGGACCAAAGACTCGGACGAACAAGTGCAATACCTCAAACAAGCCTCGGAGGCCGATAACCTCGACGACGTTTTCACCGGTCTCGATGTGCTCGGTAGCGTATCCTGGGTCATCAATCGACCTATCTTTGACGTCGTTTCGGCCGTATGGAACACGGGTGAAGCGATGGGGGACATTCCCGCCGCAGGAACGTTGAGCCTACCCATCGACGTGGAGAAACCCGAAGGACTAGAAACCGATCTTCGTGCATTGGACACCTACCGAAGACGAATCAAAAAAGTTCTACAAGATCGTCGAGCGGCTCATTCGAATCGTTGCGATATCAACTACAAACTCGAAATCGCTCGTGCCTTTTTAGGTGAAAAGTTTTACTTTCCCCATAACTTAGATTTTCGTGGGAGGGCTTACCCGATCCCACCTAATTTGTCGCATATCGGTGATGATATGTGTCGAGGGTTGTTGATGTTTGGGGAAGCTAAACCTTTGGGTGAAAGGGGTTTGAGGTGGCTCAAGATTCATTTGGCGAATACGTTCGGCTACGACAAGGCTTCGTTCGATGAAAGGGAGGCGTTCGCGATGGAGCATTTGGAGCAGATTTACGATTCAGCTGATCGACCTTTGGAGGGAAGAGGTGGTGGTTGAACGCTGAGGATCGTTGGCAATGCTTGGCGACGTGTATGGAGTTGTCGAAGGCTTTGAGATCGAAGAACCCGCAGGAATATGATTGCGCATTGCCGATTCATCAGGACGGGACCTGCAATGGGTTGCAACATTACGCCGCGTTGGGGGAGATCTCAAGGGCGCTGAACAGGTCAATTTGGACGGTGGGGATCGACCGGCGGACGTTTACTCCGCCGTCGCCAACGTGGTCAACGAAATTATCAATCGCGACGCCGGGGACGGACTGGAACAAGCGCTAATTTTGCAGGGTAAAGTCAGTCGCAAGGTGGTCAAACAAACGGTCATGACCACCGTTTACGGCGTCACCTTTATCGGAGCCAAGAACCAAATCGAACGACAACTCAAGGATCGTGGCGATATTTCGGCCGAACATTTGTACGCTTGTTCGGTTTACTTGGGCAAGTTGGTACTTTCGTCGATTTCGGACGTGTTCAAGGGCGCTACGGCGATTCAAGAATGGTTGAGTCGTTCGGCGAGGTTGATTTCGAAATCGATTCCACCGGGGAGATTGAACGCCGCTTTACAACCGGATGCACTGCCGAAGAGGGGAAGACCTTCCAAGGCGTTGGCGGCGATGCAAGCGGCGGGAATGGCTGATCCGAGCAGGGACGTCGATATGCCGAGTCGGATCCCGAAGGAATTGATGACTAGTGTAGTTTGGACGACTCCTTTGGGCCTCCCCGTCGTTCAACCTTATCGTAAGGATCGTAAGAGACAAGTCACCACGGCTTTGCAAAGCGTCTTCATTTCTGACCCGGCGATCCCAGCCGAAGTCGATTCTCGAGCCCAAGCCACCGCCTTCCCCCCCAACTTCATTCACTCCCTCGACGCCACGCATATGATGATGACGGCGTTGGCGAGTAAGGACAAGATTGCGTTTGCTTCGGTACACGATTCGTATTGGACGCATGCTTGTTCGGTCGATGAGATGTCGGTCATGTTGAGGGAGGCTTTTATCGAATTACATTCGCAAGACATTTTGGGCAAATTGAGGCAGGAGGTGAGTGATGGTTTTCAAGGCTTTATTGGGGTTTGCAGTCAAGGTTGGAGTACTGATGCGATTATTTGCTTTTGTTTCTAGTTCTTGGAGCGTTACAAAGGGCACGTCATTCCCGTCAAACGCGTACCCCGAGGACTACGCTACGCCGAACCCGACCACACCGGCTCGATCCAAATCAGGTCGCCCGAGAACGAAACCGAAGCCGAAGCGACCTCTGAACCTACGGACGTGATAACCGAACTCGAAGCCGAAGATGGTCCTGCGACCCTTCCTCTTTTCGCCCAACACGATTCGATTCCCATCTCCAACACAGCCACTGCGACGAGCACGAAGAATCCTCTCAAAACCAGCTCACAGACAATCCCTTTGCTCGCCGTCGAAGACGACGCGGATTTGGATGCCCCACCCACCCCTGAAGCGGTCGAAGCCGCGGAGATGTGGAAAGTGCCCACTTCTCGAGACGCGAATTCCAAGTTCGTTTACGTCGCGGATGTATTACCTCCCGTACCGGAGAAAGGCGACTTTGATCTGACCAAGATTAGGAGTAGTTTGTACTTTTTCTCCTGAGCGAGGGGGGGAGAAGGGCGTCTGCGATCGTAGCATTTCATTTACCACCACTCTACGTCTTTTACTAGTTGTGTGTTCCTTTGATGAGAAGCTGTAGATCTATTGTATTGTGTATTCAATGTCATTTGCATCAACACCCAACAGACGGATTGACTTGGACCGCTTCCGCTGATAACGGTTTGTTATTTTCATTCGAGAGACGTCATCACGTCATCGCCGGTCTAATAGTAGGCGACAACGCTCTCTCGACAACGCTCTCTCGCTCCTTCCTCACCAACCGCTCTCTCAAGTCACACTACTTGGATCATCACTCTCACCGTTACAAGTCAAAACTCACTCATCATTTCAGCCTCAAGGATCCTACAGCGTCTCTCGCTCGTTTCTCGCCAGTTCCAAGCCCATCGCACCTCCCATTCTCGCTACATCACCACCACCAACCCATCATCCACCATGACTCATCCCACTGGACCTATCTCGTACGCCAAGGAACAAAAAGTCGCCATAGCTGCTGTGCTCAAAGCTTCGTTATTGGCTCAAAAGGTGCAGAACGAATTGATTGGCAGTGGTGGGGTCGAAAAGAAGGATAAAAGTCCTGTCACCGGTCAGCCTACAACTTTACTAGAACTCAACAAGACCTAGCATGAACATTTTACTGATTCCTTCATGTTTCTCGTTTTCAGTGGCGGATTACACTTGTCAAGCTCTCGTTTCCTCGTTACTTTTCTCGCATTTCCCAAAGGACCAAATCGTCGGCGAGGAAGATTCTTCCGAACTCAATACGCCTGCGAACGCACAAACGAAAACTCACATCATGCGCTTGGCGAATGAAGCGATGGCTGAGGTATTGGAAGGACAGGACGAATCGGAGCAGGCTTGGAAGGAGGTCAAGAGCGTGCAAAGGGGGGAGAAGGAATGGATGGAGATTATTGATAGGGGCAATTCTACGGGCGGGAAACAGGGTCGTAAGTTTAAGGAGCAGGTAACCCGGAGAGAGATACAACAAACAGAGCCATAACTTTGTGCCTCCTGCATTTTTTTTTGGTCACAGGTCATTGGGCTCTTGATCCCATCGACGGTACCAAGGGGTTCCTCCGAGGAGGACAGTACGCGGTCTGCCTTGGCCTCTTGCTAGACGGTCAGGTCGTGGTTGGTGTGATGGGATGCCCCAACCTCCCCGTCGATCCCAAGAATCCCGATGGAGAAAAGGGCGTTCTCTTCATTGCTGTCAAGGGCGAGGGTGCTTACCAGGTGCGTTCAACCCTCAGCGCTGAAACCTTCTGACGATTCCCTCAAGCTAACATATTCCCTCTCACACTTTCTTCAGCGCTCCCTCACCGACCCCACCTTGCAACGCATCACCATGTCCACCCTACCCTCCCTGTCCTCCGCCTCTTTCTGCGAATCCGTCGAAGCCGGTCACTCGGACCACTCCACCAACGCCCGAATCGCTTCCATCTTGGGCATCACCAAACCTAGCGTGAGGATGGATTCCCAAGCCAAATATTGTAGTATCGCTAGAGGTGATGGGGATATTTATCTAAGGTTACCCGTTTCGGACACTTACGAAGAGAAAATTTGGGTTCGTTCTTCCCCAATCTTCGAGTTAGGTTTTCATCGTTTCACCTCTCAAGGAGGGGAATACTGATCCCCAACCTTTTTTACTTGGATGACCTCGCAGGATCATTCCTCAGGATCACTTCTCGTCACTGAAGCAGGTGGGGTCGTATCTGATATGAATGGTAAACCTCTAGACTTCTCCCTCGGTCGTACCCTCAAGGGGAACAAGGGCGTAGTAGCTGCGCATAAGGATGTGCACGCCAAGGTGATCGAGGCAGTTTTGAAGGCTGTGGAAGAGGGGAAGCAGTAGGTTCTTCGAGAGGAGGAGGATGTAGTGATGGAAAGAAATGATATGGTGAGCATTGGGGAACCGAGTTGAATCTGCTATAGAGACTTTTCATTCAAGCTCGGTTCGGAAGGGGACTACCTCCTCGACTACGCGCACGTTGATGAAGGAGAGGGAGCAGCAAAGCAGCAAAGCAGCAAAGCATGACAAGATGTATACCAAAACAATCTCAGACCCCAAATCATCTACCCAACGTCATGAAAACCTTATCTAAAAAATGAATCCCAAGGTGAATACCATCAGGCAGCACAGAAAAGCCACCCCACTTGAGACGTCCTCGGGAAAAGTAGAATGCGTAAGTGAACGGAATTGGTAGCAACATGGTGAAGAACGCGCAGGCCATAAAAATACAAAGTATGCTCGAACACTTGAACGAAAGATCGGGGAATCGCAATCCAGTGCAAACCCCAACTATGACCCGCCCCCTGAAATAGCCCCGCGAATACAACCCGAAAGCGTCTCCGATCGTGATCTTGACGTTCTATACTTGAGTCATCGACCGACCGAAGCGACAGGGATATTTCGTGCCGGAGACTGTAGGGCGAAAGAAGCAGGAGGATAAAAATTGATCAGCTTCACGGTAGAGAATGACAAGCCCTCTCCCTGCCAGGAGATGATGAGGAAGGATATTCGACCGTGCAACCCCGCGCGCGCGTGTGTCGATCCAGCAGGGGTTCGAAACTCAATCGTAGCTGCCATGTCGAAGGAACTCACTCCGGCAACTATCCCTCACAATCGAAACTTGTACGCAATCCTCTTCCGAAACATCAAACTTTTTCGCTGTTTCTTCGCATGTTCCTCGGATCCATGTCTGCGTGGACGACATGCTTGATTTTTGGGCACGAGCGGCGAGGGCGACGACTTGCGCCGCGGAAGAGCGGGTTTGATCCATGGTTTTGTTGGATTTGGCCTTGGGTGTGGATTTACCGCTGATAGGTTGTAGACGGGGTTTAGGTGGCGCAAGAGGTACGACGCATATTTTTTGACCGTGTTCGTTCAGCTCTGCTCTCAAGAAAAAGTAGTCGAGACATGAGGGTTTGAAGCGTGTCAGCGAGGGACGACCCGGACGCGCAAGGTTCTGAAGCATGTTCGGATAAGGATAGGCTCAAAGTAAGGAACGCCTTCCCATGCGCGCGCCGATCACAAAGTTACAAAGTCACACGGGCCTGGGCGGGTGCGTGCACGCGCGCGCGAGAAGGCACGAGCAGGGTGCCAGCACACCTCCAAGGACCTGGGCCTATTCTCGCCCCAGGAACGTTTTCACCACGTCCAGGAAATACAGGCGATCTCCAAGCCCCCGAAAAATAAGAAGAGTCTCCCCAGCTGCAACTCACCTAGGGAAGCGTAGGCCTGGTCGCGTTCGATGGCGCGGGACAGACAAGGAGGAGAGGAGAAGCGTTGGCCCGAACGTTCTGCGGTTCGAGTCACCTCGGCGGCCCAGAAGAGTTGGAGAGGTTCATGGTAGCGCAGAACATGTCCTGCGGTGAATCAATGAAGATTCGTATCAGCAGGGCACAATCTCACCATGATGAGCTAGTGTGTACACGAAAAGAGCCGATGGGGAGGGCGAATGCTCATCACGCAGTCGTAGCCCGATCCCTGAAGCGAAAACCTATCACCCATCTCAATGATGTGAGGCCCACAAGTCGCGCCGCGAATCCACTGAACTCAAATGCGCAAGCGAGAGCACGGCCAGACGGGCTATTCTTATCTGGGGGAATCCGACAAGTGACAATCGAGGTCGGAGACCGCCCTGAAAGAATGTGCAGGAACCGCTTCGCTCGCCCTTCAGGCACACGACGGACGTTTGTCGAGCGTCCGTCCCTCGCCCACAGCGAGAAATAAGTCAGCCTGCTTCCGGTTCCGGTCCCGAGCTGTCACCGGCGACGTAACACCCATGGAGCCACACACATCCGATCTTGGACCGAATGCGAGATAAGCTTGGTCGTCGCCCATGAGATAGTAGGTTAAACTTCGAACTGGAAAAGCGCCAAAGAGCTAACGCCAAGGACGGGAACGAAATAGAGTCGCAGTCCCACGGGTTCAGGGGGAGCCCCCATCGGAAGAAAGCCCCCGCAGTGTTTCTCCGAGATGATGAGAGCGTGAAGTGAACTTACGGTCGTAGCGGGACCTGTGCGGGGGGAACGTGGACACAGAAAAAAGTCAGTAAATCGTTTGCGGATGTAATGAGATCGTTGCTACACAGCGCTATGACACCACACACCAAGCTGCGAGCGAGACAGAACACGTGATAGAACGGAGGTCAGCTTCGAGCTCCGGAATCCGACGGGAGATAGTAAGAACGTACTGGCTGCTTCTTTCATGACCAGCAAAATTGGGTCGAGCATGAGTTGCTCCTGGCGTTTCTGCTGCGCTGTCTTAGGGTTAGCTGCCAGAGCCGATGTAGCGAGACAGGTGAGCGCGACGGCGAGAGTCGTGGCAGTGCGAAGAGTCCAGCTCGCGAGGACCGAGGTATGCGCATCGCAGATTGGTGAAGGTGTGGTGCGATGCATGTCGAATTTGTTGCGAGACGAGGGCCAAAAACAGCCAAAGAGATAAACGAAGAGCGAAAGACTGCTGGTGAGAGTAAAGAGCGCCCAGAGGGAAGTGTGACGTGATGGGTCCGAGAGAGAAGAGGGGGAAAGTTCGCCTCGACCCAGGCATGGAGCGCACGCGCCCGGGCGAGCTCGCGGGAGCGACGACGTGGAGGAGGCGCTGCTGAGGGAGATGCCCGCGCCTCGACACCATCAGGAGTGGTTTTGATCGGCAAGATTGCACCTTCAGCTAGGGCCAGCGGCTGGATACCTTGGCTCAACTTTTCGCAACTCGGTAGCTGGTCGGTAAATGCACGCGCCACCCTCCGCTCTCGGACAAAGTGACGATGAAGCGTACACGATGTTTGCCAAATTTGCGATATTCACTGCAACTGCATGCCACTAATATTTGGTATCGTTAATCAAAATGACCCGAAATACCCCCCGAAAGCCCAAAGCATGTTGGAAGGATTAAAGTTACCTTGTGTCTTAAATAGCTCCCTTCTGATTTCAATCTGCATCGATTGAAATTGTTTGCCTTTTTGGCTGTGTAGTCCAGTTGTGAAGGGGCTGGCCTTACACATGTGTGCTAATGATCCCCTTAAATGCGGTTTCCCATACGTCCCGAAAACCTGGGACCCCTGTACTCCCCCAGCTCATAAGCCTTCGTGCTGGCTCTCGCCGAAGATAGAAGCCTGGTCGATGCTATCCAAGTGCACTCCTGCAGCTGCGAAGAGGTCTCGGACCTGTTTTGCAAGGAGATCTCGGTCAGCCTCATCCCATCGCTCTCCGAGCACAAGTCAACGCAGCGCAGCAAGAGACCTGCCTCGCTGTGAGACCGTGTGCTGTTCATCCGACTGGCATACGTGCACTCCATCTGTCCCGTTTCGTCTACATACCACGATGACAGAAATGAATAGGAGGTCAGATATGTCGATCTAGCAGCCTTATACTCAACCGATCCCGGAGCGCAACGTACCGTTCCAAACCATGACAAATTCTCCCCCAATTGCTTCTGCGACCCAGGATACCGTCGCATCGCCAACACATTTCTCGCACTATCAACCACATTCCCCAAGTTACTTTTGGTCACATACGACCCTTTATCCTCCTCTTTCCCCAACGAAAGCGTCTTGAGTGTCATTCCTAACGTCTTGTACAATTTGCGACCCTTGTCGACGACGAGAGGGAACGGACAGCCGAGGCGCTGTTGGTATATCGGGATGAGGGAGGGCGAGCCGGACGAGATTAAAAGAATGTAGAGTGGCGGTGGTGTGTACATGGATTCGGTTGAGAGTTGGGAGGTGGACGCTTGGGCCAGGTTCTCGGTTTCAGATTTGAGTGCAACGACGTCTGTGGATCCGCAAAAAACTGATCATAAGTTATACTTGCAATAAGACGGGCGCACACGAGAGTACTCACATTGAGCGCACAGACCACACCCTGCGAATCATCGAAGTGGTTAGAGTAGGCTCCGGTCCCTCGCTTCGACAGCACCGAAACTCACAAAGATGCCGAAGGAAGACGACGACAACCTTCCCTCGTGCCTGGACCAACGAATTGAAAGTTACGTTACGTCCGTTTTCGTCCGCTAACAAGCAGATTCCAGCAGCTGAGAACGGACATGTCACAGCTTCGTCAGCCAATCTCCTTTCTCTGTGAATGAGGCATGCGCAGACCGACCTCGCAATTGGTCCTTGGTCGGCATCTTGAACCTATCGAAACCAGGCCTCTCACCGCCTTCTCCATTTTCTTTCTGATCATTCCCACCCTTCTGCCCTCGAGATAACCCATTATCCTCGATCGAGCAAGAAGGAGCCTCCATTACCTCAAGTTCTGCTGGACTGCCCAGACCCTCCGTCCCCCCTGTGCCCAACCCATCTCCGGATTCTGCTCCCAATTCTTTCGCCTCTTTCGATGCCTCATTCCCCGCAGTAGGTTTCAAAAGATCCTCTCCACACTCGTCCGCCCGATCAGTCCGCAACTTCTCGTTTTGCCACTTCGTCGTCTTCAACAGCGGCGGAGCAACCCCATCCATACTCGATCCCAGAAGCGGACTCGACCGAGCGCTCGAGCTCCCAACCTCACCCAATAACCCCGGTCCAGAAGTTGTGGGTCGATCGGGAAGGCCGATGATGGAAGATGCGAGTGTAGAAGTCGAGTGGGTGGTGATGAAGGCGTCTTCGCTGAAGGCGGGGGAGGGGCGTATGGATGAAGCCTCGTCAGTTGAGGTGGCGAGTACGATTGACGGGTTCGGTAATGCCTCCATGGCAGAGGACAAGAGATGAGCGTGCACCTTGTTCAAAGCTTGTCTCTTAATTCACCCTCTGCTCGACGACGTCGGCCACTCTGTCGAGGGCTAAGGTCGCGTGAGGGTTATGCTTCGGGCTCCGCGACCGGTGGTGGTCGCTGACTGAGGTGAGCCGCCCGTGCCGTTGCAAATCACTTTCGCGCGTGCGCCGCGGGGCACCTCGCGGCACAGCGCGGCACCCAACACTAAATCAAATTCCCCACGATCAAACCGATCGAACGACAACTCGAAACGCGAAACGATGCGACGAAAATGGGCCCACGAAGAGGCGTAGATTGCCGGACGAATGATAGCCTGAGTGCTGGACCGGCAATGAGTATTGTCGAGTACCTCAGTTCGATCGCGCCGTGCGTTGTCATGCGAAATCGTTCCGAACGGGACAAGGGGTGTCAATACGAACCGATGCAGAACGCCGACTCCTGAGCGCCCGGTTAGCGCCCGGTTAGCGCCCGGTTAGCACCCGGTTAGCGATCAGACAAGTCTCGAAGCTCCGCGGAGGCTCTCCACCTTATTTTTGGGCCCGAGCCTCGGTATCTGCGCTTTTAAAAGCAAGTAATCGCCGTGGATTTCGCGCAAAGGGAGCACGTGTCATGCTGGAGCATTCTCGACCTCGTGTGATAAGTAAATACGTGCCACCCAACTCTCACCCGATGGCGGGCCGGCAGCCGCAGGACTCCAAATGTCAATTACCAAACTCCTCAAGCCCGATTTCCAGTAAGCACGACAAAGCATGTGAGGTAGGACCACGCAGCTAGATATTGTTGACATGACTTGCGCGTCTTCTATGCAGCCGTGCGCCGGGTAAGCTACAAACATCGAGAGGTAGATATACTCATACGACTCCACACAAGTCTCCGCGGACTTGACGATTTACTTTTTAACGCCGATGTTCCCCTCCGCCACTCCCAATTTAACCCCAAGTTCATCCTCTAGATAATCGCAAACCGAAGCATAGCTCGTCAAACCATTAAAGAATAAGCGATCCATCCGACGAGTAACGTGCGATTCGATCATGTACGCGACGTGGCGGTGGAATAAAGGGTAGATGAGACCGACTTGGGTCGAGATACGGATGAATTCCTGTAGAGCAGGGGTTGGATTCGTGGTTAGTGTGTCGTAAAAGGCAGAGAGGTGTGCAGGCTAGTGATCCTACTGAGATGGCAGTTGAAGGTGTCTTGTCGTAACCCGAGAACAACGCCTGCAGAGAATGAGCAGTCAGTACGAATAGCCTGCTCAGTCGGCCATCCTCGCAATGCTAGCTCACCGGATTAGCCAACAACCCCCTTGCACTCATCACAGCATTCACACCACATCTCCTCCGAGTCTCCTCTGCCCCCTCCAAATCAAAAACATCCCCGTTCGCAACACATGGGATCCGTCCCTTGCTGCATTCGACGGCGAATTGGATCGAGTCGAGATTGACGGGATGGCCGGACGAGGACTGGTGGCGTGTCCGGCCGTGGATGGTCAAGACGTCGGCTCCGGCTGCTATGGCTGTTGTGACGAGCTCGTTCGTTAATCTGCAACCGAATAACACGGTCTGATTAGCGGGTTACGCTCACCAGATTTTGTCCAGTTGAATGGAACGAACGACGACTCACTGAAGATTAGGATCAACGCGAATCTTGACCGTGACGGGAAAATCCCACCCCAGCCTCTGCTTAGTCGTCCTCACCAAGTCCCGTACAGTATCAGGTCTTCTCAGCAAAGCACACCCAATCCCCTCTTGGTAAGCCCATTTCTGAGGACATCCTGTACGCCGAAATACCGGGTCCGCGCTCGGTTTCAGCCATTCAATCACGTTGCGGGGCCTCTTGGGCGAACATAGCTGCGACTCATCGACGGACCACAGTTCAAATCAATCCCATCGACCCAGGGTTTGATCAATTCGGCCGCATCGGCCAATTGCGCCGCATCGTTCGCCGCGAACTGAGCAACCAAATTACCCCTGACCCTTCTCTGACCTCGTCGCGCCTTGCGTGCAAGAGCTTCCTCGCTTCGTCGTTCGGGAGAAGAGTCCCATTCTTGAACTAGGGTGTGGTTGACTTTGGGAGTCATCCAGAATGTGCCTCGTTCGAGGGTGTTGGTCGAAAAGTCCGAGTCGCGAGCGACGGCCGAGCGCGAAAACTCTTGAGCGCTACGGAATTGGCATGTTCAGGTGTACGTCAGCCCAGTCTACAGAGTGAAGGTTGTTGTTCGAGCGTTGGACTGACAGTAGCATGGGCGTATAGGTGATGTGAGTTTCGTACTGCGCCACCAGCTGCCGAAACGGCAATTTGCTATATCGCACCTGCAACCCCACACCATTACAGTAATTAGCCTGCCTATCTCATCAAGTCCTGGCATACGGTTGCAACTCACCATGGGAGCTGTAAACACAAGGCCAGCACCAAGCCCAACGATGGAAAGTCACGTGAGCTCGCAGGACGACCAACTTGCGAAGTGTGCGCTCCCTCGAGCGTGTAAGCACTCACCACAGACATTGACCTTGTCAAACTGCTGCAGCATCTCTTGCGGTGTCAACACTTCGGCATGTTCGGGTATCTCTTTGACGTCTTTGTCTGGTCGACTCATCGCGTCGAGGCAAGTTGACGGTGAGTACGAAGCTAGTGATCGACGCGCGAAAGATCAAGACATTTCTTGGGCCAGCTCACGTGACTTGGGGACACCCACGTGATTCATCATGCTCTGAAGTCGGGCACACCCTCCCATCTTCTCCCTCAAAGCATACTTCATTTGAACGTTTACTTCATGTGAAACTTCAACACACCAAATATTCGCATACACAAGTGCCCCTCGCAAAAGCGATCAATTTCATCCGCCACTTAGGCGTCAAAATCAACTCATTGAGCTCCCCGATCCTCCTCTACCCGCCGACGCTCCTCTCCCACCAACAACTCCAACCCGACTTCTCAGACCCCTCACACCTCTAACGCCCGTGACCGTCCCCGTCGCACCCGGTCTACCCCTCCCGGCACCCGGAACCGCAGCGCCCATGCTCGAGGTGGTCGATATTGTCGATGCGTTGACGCTGCTGCTGGTATTGCGACCCGAGAGACCGGATAACACGGAACGAACACCGCGTAGACCTCGTGTTGAAGTACCTCTCGGTCCACCTGGGTGGATAAATTCATGAATTAGCTGGCGCCGGGAATGACCCGAGTCAAGAGGCTCGCGGAAAACTCACCTCGAGCACTCCCTCGTACAACCCCAACCTGTCCCACAACACTCGTCGCTAATTCTTGCTCCATCATCAATCTCGCCTCCTCCCTCTCCCTCGCCTCCCTCTGCACCCTCTCTTCCTCCTCCTGCTGGATCCTGAGTGCTTCAGCCTGCTGAGCTTCCCTAACGGCGGCGTCGGCTGAAGCTCCACGGAATTGAGGGTCCAGGAGAAGGTTCTGCGTGTGTTCAGCTTGCGAGGATAGGCGCGAGTAGAGATCCAATAACTCGTGGTGGTGGTGGCGTTGTTACTGAAGGTCTGTGTGAGTCGGGTAAGTGAAGCGAGAGAGAAGACAGCTCGGAACGTCAGGTGACCATCCCTACGTGCAAACTTGGCCACGAGCGGCGACTCCGATCGCGTTTTTAGAACGTACCTTCAACTTGGTTTCAACACCCTTGATACTATTAACCATATCCCCCAGCATGCCATTCATATCCCTCAGCCCATCCTTCTCTGCCCTCAACTGATGCACCCTCTTGATCTCGGCCTCCGTCAAGCCCATAACCTGCATCGCCTGGTCCGAAAGATCCGTATCCGAAGCTTGTTGATCATCTTCACCATCCAAATCAAGGGGTATCCCATCCTCGTTCGTTTGTCCACGTTGGCGTTGACGTTGACGTTCTGCAGCGGCTTCGTAAGAGGTCTTGGGTTGACGTGAACCCGTCGTCGTCGTCTTGGAGCTTGACGATCCCGGTAACCCTGTTTCCTCCAATCGTCCAGAAGTCGTAGCCTTCATGGGATCACTCTCAAACACCCCCATCGATCCACCAAATACAACACCCACACCACCTTGTGAAACACCCCCCCTCGTATTATCTTGCGTCCCTCCCAAAGATGACGAGGTCAAGGTCGATTTCGATGTTGAAGCTTGGTCAAAGAGAAATGTATCGTCGTCATCCTCATCCAGTTGACCGTCATTTAGAGGGCGGGAGGAGGAAGATGGGGAAGGGAACGCTACGGACGAGTCGGCGAGGAGGTTGTCGTTCGCGGAGAGAACGAGGTCCGACAAGTTCGTCGTGGGTGGTGAGTCGGGGTGCGAGGGGGCATGGTACTTGATGGGGGAGAGCCTGAGGGTTGTGTGGTAGTGCCCACTCGAGAGCGCTTGCAGCTTTGGTTAGGGATAATTCCAACCGGCGGATACTTTGTTGTAGCGTAAGCTCCCACGTTGACGCGTGCTTGATGACGGAAAGGAGCACGACGCGTCGCGAAAAAGGGGTCGCGTTTGGCAGATGGTCGGATGATAGAGACGAATCTTTTCTCGAACCCAACCTGACGAAACGAACGAACGAAGGTGATGAGATGTGATGGACGACGCTGGGTGTATGCAAGTGAACGAAAGGGGGGGATGGTCGTAGACGCGTGTGACCCAATCGAGACGCGTCGCGACCCGTGAGGCCGTGAGGTCCGCCGGTCCGTGCGCGCACGAGCGAGGGGGCACCAGAAACCACGACCAGGGGGCCTCTGCGAGAAATCACCTTTTTACCCCACTGACTGGACACTGAATCTGCACTCCGACCCCCAAAGACGAACTTCGTTCCGAATCGGTCCTCGATACCGAAAGCAGAGGGGTGGTAGACGAAGAAATTCGGCGTCAATTCAGCTCACGTAACGATTCATCATCATGTTTCGGCGATTGCCGGGGGGTGTTTTCGATCAGCTTGTGGGTCGCACTTTTGTGGCCTGCTGGCCCATAGTTCAGTAGAACGCTGAGAACCTTCCGTGTCTTATATTCACTGTGCAAGACATGTGGCCATACTGACGAACGGCGCGAGCGCGAGCGCAGTGCGGACATAACTCCTTAAACGCTGGCAGGGGCCGAGATGGAGGTGTAAGCTGGCTGCGGGGTCATGGGGATAGTCAGGAGCAGTCTTGGCACTCCTCCATTTACACTCATTTTCGCCGGCCCCATTTCTGTACTCCTGTACTCATGTGCTCATGATCTCACCAACCGGCCCGACCCCTTTTCAGCTGTTCCTTCGGCAACGGTTTACTTACTTAGTAACGCGGACCATTGGCTCGGGGAAAGTACGACGGAGACGTGGTTTGAAGAAAGCGATAGAGTAGATTGATATATATTCGTGTTGGATTATGTAATGCTCAAGAAGGAACAAACTTGCACAGCAACTACAAGCAGACATAAATTATCTTTCATCAGAGTCTGACCCAGGCCCGTGCGACGAGGAAGGTCACGTGAGAAGCTGAAAAATTGGTTAGCTCCAACCCCTTCGATGATCCGTAGAGCCGCGTGGGGGAGTGCGTGCTGAAAATCGATACGTTGGGTAGTACCCTTGCACCACACTTCCACACGAAAATACCAAACACGGACCACAGGGGCTTTGGACTGGGCGTGGGGAGAAAGGATCAACGCGCATCGCGGTCACGTCGGCGCTAAAACAAATCTCTGATCCGGTGACACGCACAACCGCGGTTTTGTGCCATGACCTGCCGGTCCTCGTCGAGATGGGCAGAACCCGACACGAGGTTTAAAGGTTTGACGCCGGTGGTCGGCGTGCGCAAGCCACCGGCGCAAGCGCGGAGAAGCGCGCGCGCACAATCAAAAACGTCATAGACGACCCTCTTACCCCGCAGCCGCACCAGACGTCGGGCTTGACCCGAATGAAAAAGCTGTGACCTGTTGACTGCTTAGGCGAGCCTCCAAAATCCTTCGCAAGGTCCTAATGCCAAAGTTCGAAAGTCCCATAATTAGGGTGCTTGTCGGAGCTAATGGAGTTTTTCGACCACCCCGCCGCCCTTCTCCAACAGACACCGCCAGCCTCCCCCACCCGTCGCAGCCAGTTAGGCCCGCGCCCCGAAAATTGGGTATGACCTCATCGATGGCATATCCGCGGCCGAAAAATAGATGCCAACACCATAGACTATCTTTTCCGCCAGGGCTTTTAACCCGAAGGTTACGTCTCTTCTCTTCCTCTTCCTCTTCTCTTGTTCCCTACCTCTTCTTCATCAGACTCACTGCTCACACACGATGGCAGGCATCACCAAGTCGTTCGAGAACGAAAAATCCGCACCCAAGGTGGACTCCGACGTCTCGCGCTCCAGTTCAGACACGCTCGCCGGCGCTGCAAGACCAGACAAGGGTGCAATCCCGACCTACAGCCGTCTCACGGGTGACAGGCTCATCTGGGCCATCACTGCTTCGGCATCATGCGGGTGAGTTTTCTTGCAGCAAATTTCACCGGCGGAGCTGGCTTCGTCGTCGTCATCGTTGTCGCCGAAGTTGGCTTGGCTTGGCTGGCATTGCGCGCTATGTTTGTCGGCCGGGCAACGCCACTCGCTTTAGTGCCGGTACAGTGCCGGGAGACAAAAGGCGCTAAAACTTTGACTTTGCGTGAACGCGCAGTTTCGGTTTGTTCGGTTACGACCAGGGTGTTATGGTCAGTTTCTTCGAACATCTTGTCTCGCAAACAGCCACTGACAAAAACGCGTACGATACTGATCTCCGGTTTCGTGCCTCCCCTTCTGCCTTGGCTACTTCCAATCCTCGCAGAGTGGTATCATCAGTGCCCCTCAGTTCTTCCGCGTGCTCCCGACCCTCAACCCCGAGGTCAGCGGCGCTTACCAAGCCAGTGTGTTGCAAGCCTTCATCGTCGCCATCTACGAAGTGAGTGCCAACTGCACATCCTCTGTCATCAATTATGTGCGCGGTTGATTGACCTGGTCCCTATCGATCCGCTCTCGCTAGATTGGTTGCCTCGCCGGCGCTATCTTTGCCCTTTGCTATGGTGACCGCCTCGGTCGCCGCAAGATGATGTTCACCGGTGCCGCCATCATGTGCATCGGTGTCATACTCCAGATCACGACCATGAAGGACCACTCCGCATTCGCTCAGTTTACCATCGGTCGCATCGTCACCGGTCTCGGCAATGGCATGAACACCGCGACGATCCCGACATGGCACGCCGAGACGGCCAAGGCCCACAACCGCGGTCTGCTCATCTGCATCGAGGCGTCCATGATCTCTACCGGTACGGCTATCTCGTACTGGATCGACCTTGGCTTCAGTTACATCGACAACAGTGTCTCGTGGCGTACCCCAATCGGTCTGCAGATGGTTTTTGCCGTCGGTCTCGTCGTTTCTGTCGCTTTCCTTCCCGAATCTCCTCGTTGGTTGCTCGCGAATGGTCAACAAGAGGAGGGTCAAAACGTTATCGCTGCGCTCGAACCGGCACTCATCGAATCAGAGCTGGTCGTCTCGCAGACCAAGGTCATCGTCGACTCGCTCGAAGGCTCCGTCCAGCCCAGAAAGAAGGACGTGCTCAACAACGGCCCGACCCAACACCTTCGCCGTGCTTTGCTCGGTGCTTCGTCGCAAATCATGCAACAGATTGGAGGTTGCAATGCTGTCATTGTACGCTGATTGCGCAAACCCTTCGAGTGCTGTGATGCTTGGTTACTGACGTGCCATTCGTGCACCACGCAACAGTACTTTGCCCCCGTCATCTTCCAGCAAAACTTGCATCTCTCGCGCGAGTTGTCGCTCATCCTCGGTGGTGTCAACGTAACGGTCTACGCCCTCTCGTCCGGTATCGCCTTCTACACGATCGAGCGCGTCGGTCGTCGCATCCTCTTCCTCGTTGGATCGGCCGGTCAAGCCCTTTCCATGTTGATCATTATGGCTTTCCTCATCCCCGGTAACGACAACCTCATCAAGGGCAGTGTGTTCGGTATCTTCCTCTACCTCGCCTTCTTCGGTTTTACCTGGCTCCAACTCCCATGGATCTACCCTGCCGAGGTCAACCCTTTGGCGACGAGGACCAATGCTAACGCCTTGTCGACGATCTGCAATTGGCTCTTTAACTTTGCCGTCGTCATGTGGACCCCGCCGATGTTGACTGCGATCGTGAGTGCCTTTCGTTGGAGCAAAGTTTTGCATGAGTGGAGCACTGATTCTTAAGTTTTCAATCGATCTCAACTCAGAACTGGGGCACTTTCCTCTTCTTCGGTGTGCTCAACGTGCTCTTCATCCCGTTCATCTGGATCTTCTAGTCAGTCCGATTCCCATCCCACATCCCACCCCCTTGATCCAGTCATTAACCCACCCTTCCTCTCACAGCCCCGAAACCGCCGGTCGCACCCTCGAAGAAATCGACTGCATCTTCGCGCGCGCCTACGTCGAGAAGCAATCCTACGTCAAGGTCGCGGCTGAGATGCCCAGATTGACCGACCAAGAGATCGAGAACGAATGGCGACGACTCGGTCTGACGGGCGAAGTCGAGGGCCCCGTGGTTTGGAGGATCCGAGGAACTTGCCCTCGGTGGTCTAGATCAGCGCTTGAGACTAGCTCTACTTACTGTTAGAAGCTATTGTTTCATCTTATCCTTCCCTTCTTTTTTATCTCCTACTATAATTACAAGTCTAGATATGTACAAAGCACGCAATTCACCTAGAGCAGCTCTTACCAATCATGAAAATTTGCCCGTGGAGTTGTGGACTCTGGCGCGCCAAATTGCATTATTGTTGCCGACTCTTTTGGAGTGTGTGCATCAACCTTAGGACAAGTCGGCGTGTAACTTGCTTATGAAGGACTGCGGCTTGTGATCTACGATTCCCTCGGCGAGGCAGATAGTTCAGTAGTGACGTTCAGCCTCGTTCAGCGACTTGTGACTCACTTCGCGCCGAAGCCGACTCCACGCGCTCAGGGCTCTCTTTCACCTGCGCCCTCCTCATCTCGTCAGCCACCGTCATTCGACATGTCGCAGTCTGAACCCACATCCCAATCCCTTGAAATCACCTATTCCATCACCGTACCCGAAGCTCTATCCAAATCCTCCTCACCACCCACAACAGCGCCCTCCGCAGGGACGCTCAGCTTCCCCCTCAACACGACTTCTTCCCGGAACGAATGGTTGAGCTCATTGGAAAAGGCCTTGGAGAAGCGAGGGGCGAGTTGAACGAGAAGTTGAGTGAATGGAAGGAGGTTATGAAACCTTTTGAGAAGGTCGAGGGGAGGAAGAAGAAGGGGATGGGGAAGGGGAAGAAGAGGAAGATGGAGAGGAGGGGGAAGAGGAATAAGGAATGAGCGAGGTTCGCTTGGGGAGTCGAGGAGGGGATGGTGCTGGTGAGTCCTTCCTTGGGTTTGGCATAGGTGTATGACTTTACGAGCTGAGTGAAAGGCCTCGTCCCTGCCTTGAGGACAGTCACAAGAACAAGAGCACGTGGCAGGTCGCCACCTTCCGAACCCGGTCGCGTTGAGGATCACTTTCACGATACAGCATCTCGAACCCACTGTGATCCTTTGTCCCTCGATTTACGTGCGTACCGTGAAGACGCACGAAACCCGTGGACCTCGTCGACTTGAAAGGACGGCGAACACGACGTCCGCTCGTGCTCCACTCGACACCCGGCGCTGCATCGATAAATCAACTGAGACGGACACTGTCGGGCTACACCTTTGGCAAAAGGGACTTTCGGTGTCAATGCAAGCACGTCAGGCGGCTGACATCAGGCGTGAGTCGAATCAAACTCCCTGGCATCATCCCGAAAGGATCGCACCAAAACTCACGCTCGGCGTAGAGGGCTTAATTGATTGGATCGTCAGATGCAGTAGAGGAAGCGTACACGGGCACACGCCAAAATTGATTGCACTTGTCATCAAAATATGTCAACTTAACATTCGAGAGGATCATGCCACATCGCACTCGAGAAAGTTGAGCGATCTGATCTCCACGGGGAGTTTCAGTGGAGTGCTTGATCGACTTGGGTCAAATCAGATCCCCAAGACAACCTCGCAGTCGCACCGCTCGAACCAATGATTGGAGGTTGCAATCCCCTCACCGAGCTCTGGAACAGCGTTGACTCGAGAGCTCGGCGCGGGTGTGTTCAGACCACTTAATGGTACCCCATTTCCGTGATCTAATAGCGACGAGGCGCGGGTCGGTAGATCGATGCGAAATCAAACCCTCGGTCCAGATGCGCTCCGAACGAGCCAAAAGCACCGACAGGAGGAGGAAAGACCTTTCCTCAGCGAGCTTAGGCCGACTCGTTTCAGAGATATTTCAATTCTTGCGATTGGGTCTGTGTGCTGAAGAAAAGATTCCTGACTGCATCGATCATGAACGGGGCCAACTTGCCAAGCTCAGGCCTTGCGTGGGGGGAGAAGAGCTCGGCTAAATTCAGCCGAGGATCCTTGCGCCGCAGTAAGACCGTGACCGCGTGGCAGTGAAAGCACAATCCTTCACAACTTAGGAAGAGGCTCTCATCAAGACCAGGAGGAGGGTTTTTGGCCGACATTTGAATGGCATCGATAAATACTTCGTTCGCGGACCGAGTCCGCTCGGCCTCGACACCGGTGCTCCAACGGACACCGCCGCATCACGGGCCGTCGAAGCGATCTTCCTACACGGCCAGCCCTATCGGTTGGGATTATCGCACGGACCCGCTCCCGGTTTCCGCAGGGTTTGACTCGCGCTAACAGCCTCACAGGCATGGTTCATATGAATTCCACGGTTGGTAGAACATGAGTTTGAGATTTTCACTTTTTTTTTTTTTTTTTTTTTTTGGCGGAAGATGGAAACCAGATGCTTTTTCAGATGATACCTATCGTCCTTTGCCATCAAAAGACAGGGATTCCAGGCCCTCTCTCACACACACACTTTCACTGTACACTGCTCGAAACGACGGATTTCCACATTGAAAGCGTTCTACACTATCTACGCGGCATCAAACAATCGATGGCCAGAAAGTAAGAGAAAAACAAAAGGCGCCCTACTTAAGTCGGATCCTGGGCCGAAAGCACTTGCCTTGTAAAATGAAAATCTGAAACTTCCACACTTCAGAAATTCTGGAGCAACCAACAATCATCAAAATAATATCAATTCGGGTCGCCTTTGGATGGGGACTGACTTCGAGGTGCTTCATCTTCATATCGGGATCTGTGGCCAGACCACGGTCAAATTGTACGCTCGCGCTTCCTCGTCATCCGCTCCACTGTGTTCGTAGTCGTTATAGTCCTGAAGGGCAGCTTCATCAAGGTCCGATTCCATCTGCCTGCATCGTTAGAACCGTTGCAGTTCTCGTCATCGTCTTGGAGACGGAAGTGGCGATCCTCGGTGAGATCCTCGGTGAGATAACGGTTCTGACGATGACTCAAAAGTCTCCGAGGGCAATAACAATACCCAACCTTATCGCCAAAAGCAGCCAGATGGAATCGGACCTTGATGAAGTTGCCCTTCAGGACTATAACGACTACGAACATAGTAGAGCGGATGACGAGGAAGCGCGAGCGTACAATTTGATCGACCGTGGCCTGGCCACAGATCTCGTCGTGTCCGTCTGTCAAGGGTTCGAATATTTCATTGTGGGCTGCTTCAGCCGGGGAGTTGATCTGTCGTGGACAGATTCTCGGTGAAGTCGCTGTGTTCTTCGGCAGGCATTTCGTCGTGTCCGTCTGTCAAGGGTTCGACTATTTCATGCTCGCGTCATTCGGTCGGGAAGTGGCTGCTGACGTGGACGGAACGTCGGCGAGCGAGTCAGCATTGGTGACTGTCGCATCAACTGATTCATGTACAGCTTCTACTTACGTCGTGGCGTCGTCGAGGAATTCTGCGGTTGTGATGTTGGCAGTTGGAAAGCTGAAGGGTTTGTGGCAGACGATGTGGCAAGAGGAAGACCCACAGGAGACGCGGAACTTTCGAGAACTTTCGAAGTCCCGAGCGAAGACGGGCGAGCACACGCGACCGAACGGCGGCGGGAAGGGCCGGGTTTCTTCAAGTTTCCAATCTCCACGGTGCTCAAAGGCGGTCAACAAAAAGCTCGGTTTGTTTTTTAAAGACACCCTTCCTTTCATTACAAAATGATGCCCCGAGATTTTTCTTGATGGTTGCTTGCAGTCCTGTCTTCTTGCGCCCTGACGGACCAAAGTTCGCACCCCTGCCGGTCTGGCCGTCGAGCACGCTTGGATCGAAGCTGAACTCCTGTAGATAAGGCATGTGTGCCCGAATCAGAAAAGGACATGTGACTTAGGTAATAGATGGTGGAAACCTGCCTGTAAGCACTGCGAACTTGCAAGAAGGGCTTGAGCAAAGGTACCTTGGATCCGAGTAACAAGAGTATCGACCTTAAGTCTGGGAAGTCTCTGCAGTATCAACCTGCACAGTGTGCGTGTTGTCCGCGTTGGCCCTGGATTTCTGTTGCAGAGAGGTTGATCAGAGTAGATGGAAACGGACAGTAGAATAAGTTGACTTCAGACTAACCTTCTTCGATTTTGAATATTTCGATCGGAGGACTTGAGCCGAGTCGCTGCGTTCCATTCTTTGGCGAACAAATCCAGATCATCCGGTGATGGCAACGGTCGTGCGAAAGCGTGTACAAGCGTATGAAAACGCTGTGCTATGGTGCTAAGCTGGAACATTTTCGTATGGGCGTGCTGCAAAGCGCGGAGTTTTCTTCCGGTAAGGCGACGGCCATCAATCTCATCGGCGATAAGCGAAGTGCTGCACTGAGCACGTATGCAGTCATGTGAGACCACAGCAAGTGCGTTGATACACTGCGAATTGGAAGGTCAAAGTGGTCAGTTCATGTCCGGATCCTGTCTCCACAGCCTACTATGACGCACATCGGTGCGCAGAGGTCAGTCCCGGGGCAGTGCGTTTTTGACTGCTCAAGATGATGGCGACAATCACTCACCGCGTCACGACACGGCAACCTCTTTGCTTGTTGTTGCCCGTGTTGCAGGTGAAATCGCACTTGCTCGAAGTGCCGATGCTGCTAGCGTGCGTGACGGTGAGGCACTGCTTAGGATCGCAGATGGAACTGCCCAAGCGATCAGAACGAGCACATGGTGAGCCAACGTAGCGCTAATGCAGCCGATCACTGCAGATACTGATTACCGCGAAAATAAGAAGAGAGTATGACTTACGCAATTCGTTGGCATTCGGCATTCTTCTTCTGGTAGCCGATATTGCAAGTGTAGTCGCAGTCTCCCGAGGTGGTGCACCACGAGACAGCGTGGGCGACCTTACGACACTTGGACACCTCGCAGGGCATCACGCACCTCGCCTCCCTCTTCTGGTAAGGGGAATCGCACTTGAAGTTGCAATCTCCCGAGGAGGTGCGGAACGAGACCGCGTCAGCGAAGGGCACCCGATCGTGTCGTTAATCTTGAGGCACGTCGTATGGGCTTTCTGCAATGGTAGCCCGAGTTTGCACGTATAGTCGCATTCTCCGGAGGTGGTGCACCACGAGACCGAGTTGGGGATTCTGCGACATTGCGCGGGCACGCATTCCTTGACGCACTTGTCATTGGACTTCTTGTAGCCGCTCTTGCAAGCGAACGAGCAAGTTCCCGACGAAGTGCAGGTACTGGCCGCGTTCGCGCCGACCCCGGGCACCACCTGACATCGCAGGTGCGAGAATTGCGCTCGCTGTGGGCGGGAAAAACGTGTGCAGCGTTAGGCAAGTCGGCGTCATGCGATGAACATCATGCGCAAATTATCTACACGAACACAGAGTAGAGGGAGAGGCGTAACTTACAGGTGGGACGAATCAGTTCGTCGCGTTACTCCTGAATTCCAACGACTGCCATCGGCGGGCAGGACAGCGGCCGAGACCAGTTGTGACGGCGTACGAGGCGACCGCGAACGTCGGGAGCCACTGGGTAGGGACACGCATGGTTCCAAGTTGTTAGTGATCCCGACTCAGTCTTTCTTGAAGTGTATGGCGCTTTTACGGGTTGAGATCGAGGACTGGGGTAAAGAAGAAGGTAGTAAGGTGAGAAGGGTAAGAATCGAAAGCTCAGTCGGGCCAAAAATTTGGTGTCGGTGGGTCAACGAGTCCCTACCAAGCGGAGAAACTCCGATCATAAGAGAGAGAGCTCAAGTTTCACGTACTTGGCCTTTCTGCTCGTCCTGTGATTCGTCTATGGGTAGGTGGTCCGCGTGCGAGCAGGTGCAGTGCGAGTCCTTGGTAGTACTAGGAGAGTCAGGCACCGAGTCCTCACGTCTGCCAGTGTCGTAGATTCGGAGCAGCACAAATTCTGTCTCACCCTCTTCAAGTTCTACGTGCGTCTCGATTGGCCCTCGACCTCCTGGAGGTCTAAAATTGGTTCCCCTCGAAGACTCGGCCCAGTTTTTGGGACACACAGCGCATTTAATGCATCGAGAGGCATCTAACCTAGTGGTAGTAATATCCGAATCTCGCAACCTGGCAGACATCGGGCGTTTGGTCGGTCCGAGCAGTGCACGCGGCGATATATAGCTCCCAGGTCCCTTCGCGAAATCCGAGGCCTTGCCCTGACTCTAATAAGATGAAAGTGATACACGAGGCGTCTCTCTTCGTTTACTAAGAACGCCGCTCAAGTACCTCGCCTTACAATCCCTAGCTAGGTTTTGAGATCGATCTCTAATCTGAGCACACGCAAAGGAAAAGAAAAGAAAAAGTGCTCAGAAAGTACTTCCGCCTAAATATTCAGCATACTGCAAAGTACTTCATCAAACTCCGCTGCACGCGTGCAACAGAGCC
Source organism: Microbotryum lychnidis-dioicae p1A1 Lamole (assembly GCA_001244265.2). Classification (NCBI taxonomy): domain Eukaryota; kingdom Fungi; phylum Basidiomycota; class Microbotryomycetes; order Microbotryales; family Microbotryaceae; genus Microbotryum; species Microbotryum lychnidis-dioicae. The sequence continues at coordinate 3,934,165 of CDLV01000004.1, read as the reverse complement.
CCTCAATCTCGTAAGGCCGACCGATCGGGGGCCGGCGACGATCCGGCGCGCGTCGCTTCCGGTCAGAGGCAGCTCATGTAGGTCGAGGTCAGCTGCAGTAACAAGCTAGGGTGGATTCAACAAGTTCACCAAAACGATAAAAATGGCGCGTTCAATTCGAATTCCGAGGTCAGATTTGGTTAGTGATCGGGTCTGTTCTACCCGAACTCCCGGGTCGAGGCGGCGGCTGCCGGATCGTTCAGGTGATCGTGACGACGATCGCGGCGTCCACTGCAATTTGTCGGAGTGTTGGTGCGCACTGTGTGTTGGGGAATTAAACCCCATCCCTTTTGTGAGGGTTCGACTGCTCATTGCTTCCCCTGCATTGTGGGTGCTGAGTAATGTGGTCAAGAAAGAACAAGATGCCCCTTCCGATCTAGAGGAGACCAATGAGTCCGTCGTCGAACGTTTTCCCGACGAAGCACGTGACAATTAAACCCCTACCTTGGAGGGTTAACTCTCCAGTCCATAAGGAAAAACTCGGATGAGCAACTTCACACTACCATAACAGCCTAGAATGTCGTTGAGGATCTGTAATTATCAATTCGGGAACGAAATCAAGTCGCCGTCATGGCGCGCCAAGCAAAGTACCACATATATAGCTGAGGGGAACTAGTAGGAGAGAGACAAGTATACAACGGTCAAAAAGAGAGGGGTCGCAAAAAGAAGAGATCGATCGCATGAACAAATACAAACACATTTCGAGAGCCTATGATCAAAAACTACGTGCGTCCCCCCCCCGACGAACGACCTCGTTCCCGAGTCATTCGCCTCGACCTCCCCTTTTCTAACAAGCGCAAGGTCCCTGCGATGTGTTGTCCGTTTGATTGTTGAGATTGACACCAAATCGTGCGCCACCTGCTGTCGCAGCACCCGTCCGAGCCTTGGCGCTCGGAAGGTCCAGAGGCAACTTGTCCGCTGTGATAAGGGAGACCATGTTCAACTGCGTTAGTTCACGCTTCACGCTTCACGCTTCACGCCATACGGCCTCTGCACCTATCCGATTCGGACCTACCAATCTTCTGAAACATATCCACGACCCCCTGCGCAGTCTTTGCGCTCGTCTCAAAGAACAACAAGTTCTCCTCCTCGGCGAACTTGGCCGCGTCCTCGTAAGCGACTTGTCGTTGGGTTTCGGCAAGGTCGAGTTTGTTGCCTGCTAAGCAGACGGTGATACCTGGGTCGGCTTGACGTTGTAATTCGGCGATCCAATTCTTGGCTTTTTGAAGAGAAGGCTGGGTGGGAGGGATGTAAGAATTAGTACGAGTTTGGTAAGGGGGGGGGGGGGAAGCATCTCTTGTCTGACTCGAACTCACGGCGGAGGTGATGTCGTATACGACGACGGCGGCGTGGGCGTTGCGGTAGTACATGGGCGCGAGCGACTTGTACCTCTCTTGGCCTGCCGTATCCCAAATCTACCCGCGGGTGACCAAACATAGATCAGCTTCGAATTGAGTCTTATCAATCACGCCGAGAGGGGGGCTGTGCTAACCCTCCCCCTCTCTAAAAGTCCCACTACTGTGTGATCTGACCGACCTCGAATTTGATAAAGCCATTCTGAACGGCGACGGTCTGGGTCAAGAACGCTGCGCCGATCGTCGATTCACGATAATCGTCGAATTGTTGCTTGACGAATTGAAGCACGAGCGAGGACTTGCCGACGGCGGATTCACCCAATAGCACGAGCTTGCGCGAGGAGGTCACCGGCGCCGGGGAGGGGTTGGAAGTGAGAGTTGAGGAGGACATGGTCGGTTTGGTTGAGGGAGAATTGCGTGCAAGGCGGGTAATCTGGTTTATCTGGTCAAGGATGTGTGTATTGAGCGATCGGTCGGTCGGTGAGTGGCGAGATACCCCGGCCGTTGCTGGGTTCTGAGTAGAGCCTTAGAGTGCTTGAGGAGCGGGCACTGTCGAGATAGAAATCTGATGTGGTTTTGCTTGACCTGGTGCTTTGGATGGTGTTTGTATTCCTACACAGAGTTGTAGGAGTGTGCGTACGGCGTGCAGTGGTCGAGGAGGTAAGCCAGCCAAGGAGCGACGCGCGTTGGTCGAGGCTCGTCGTCACCGGCGTCACCCGTCTCTCTGAGCAGACTAATATCATCAGCGCAGTGACCAACTCACGCCGTCCGTCGATCGGGCGTGTTCCCCGGCGTGCGGACGATCCCGAATCCCCGGAGCCACATTAATGGCTCTAAAAAGGGGTGGCAAAACCATCAAAGTTTCAGTATGACTTGCAATGACTTACCTTACCTGAATCGCAGTCCACTCTCTCTCGCTTTCGACGCTGCTCTCGGCCTAGCTCGACAAAGACAAAAGGTATGAATTTCTTCAGACCCAAGGCCAGGAAACACTTTGACGTTTCACGCTGAGCCGGTCAGAGTCGGCTGGGGTTTGGTTATAGGCAGGGGTGTGTAAGCCGCCCCCCCCCCACCCCTCTCGTCGTCGTCGTCGTCGTTAGGGTCGATTTTCGCCCTCGTCACTTTCGTTCACACACCCGTGCCTACCTCTCTACCTACACGAGCGCAGCCATCATGGCCTATCGCTATGATCCTTATGCCTCTACACCAGCCGGAGGTCAAGGGGGAGGTTCATCCTTCTACCCACCACCACCGCCACAGCAACAATACCCCAGCGGCAACCCGGGATACGGCGGCGGCAGCAACTACGGTGCAGGAGTAGGAGCAGGAGCAGGAGCAGGAGCAGGAGCAGGAGCAGGAGCAGGAGCAGGAGGATATCCGCATCCCCACCCTGCTAGTGCGCCAGGACAAGGTTACAATGACCTTTCTTCGGGTGTGACTTCGATCATACCTCAAACTGGACCGACGAGGACGCAACATAGGTATGGGCATCATCAGCCACAGGCTCATCAGTCGGCTTATTCACCCTCACGAACTGCTGGAGGGAGCGCGATCGAATCGAATGAGAGAGGGTGGGGTGCTCCTCCATCGCCTCCGAGGAGGTTGTCGAATTCGATGAGTGCAAGTGGTCCGAGGTCGGGATGGGAAGATGACGGGCCGTATTATGAAGCTGGTTCAGGCTCGTCAAGGGGAGGCGGAGGGGCGTCCTATCGCGGTGACCGAGGGAGAGGACGGGGTGGGAGGGGCAGAGGTGGAGGCAGAGGGGGTGGAGCGGGTGGAGGGGGGGAGGATATGGAGGGGGTGGTGGGTCACCGTCGAGGAGGGAGTACGATGAATCGAGTGAGTACCCGATTTCGAGCTTCGGACTGCGTAATCCGCGTCGACGTATGGAACGACGGTGGTTTCATCCCAACTTTGGGCTCGGCTGTCTCAACGTTCATCAATAAGCGAGGGGAAAACGATCACTCTAACCCTCAACGATAATGGAGGCTTGGTCTTATCAAGGAATAAAGGGTTAAGGGTCGGATCGATCGGGCAAACTTCCAAAGAAAGCGCAAAGAGAAAGCCGAAAGCGGAAAACGGGCATCATCTCTACACCGGCCAGAGCCACCCTTTAATCTCCGGAGAACACCGAAAGCTTACCCTAAGCCCTTGAACCACTCGATAATTCCTCGTGACCAGATCGCTTCGTACGTCGCCCTGACTTTGATTCCGTCATTGATGAACGCGTCTCCCGCGAACGTCCCTGTCGAACCCTCTTCATCCGTAACGTCAAGTTTGGTACGGACGTACAAGATATTCGGGACTTGTTCGAGCCTATTGGACATATCAAGACCCTATTTGATATGTTGGACAAGAGGGGAATGGTGTTTTTGACTTATGTGAGTTGGCCGTGACGACGAAGAGGACTTTCTTTCCTCAGCTCTGACCCTTGCTCCCTTTCGAGACCAGTTCGACCTCCGAGCAGCGATGATGGCCAAAGACAAATTGCACGAAAAGCGTCTCTCCGGTCGTCCCATCGATGTACACTATAGCCTGCTCAAAGATTCCGACCTCGAGAAAACTTGCGATTCGGACAAGAACCAAGGCTCTTTATCCCTTCACGTCGTTGGTACTAGGGGACCTGTGGATGAAAGGGAGGTCCACGCAAGGTTTGGAGTGTTTGGCGAGATCAAGCATGTCGTGGCTTCAGCTGCTAGAGGAGGGGAAAGACAAGGTTCGACTTTGATCGAGTTCTTTGATTCGCGGGTCAGTCTCATGGGAAATCACTGGCCGTCGAAATGGCACTGATTCGACTTTGATCGACTGCAGGCTATGGAACGTGCGTTCCACGAAATGAATGGCCAACCCATGGCAGGAGGCACGATCGAGCTCCGTTACGACTGGGATCTCACGACCTTGTCAGTCCTCCCTCAAACCCTGCCCTCTCCCCGTCCTCCCACTGAACCGCTTCACCCTCCTGAACACAGGCATCCCGCGCCCCCTACCGAAGCCCACACGCCCCGCCCGAACCCACCTCCATCCCGCTCCCGAACCGATCGCTCAGATCAAGATCCTTACACCCGCGATGGTAGACCACAGAGGGATCATCAAAAAAGCTCTCGGGAATACTCACCCCCTGCTCGAAGGAATTACAGCTCGGAAGGGTCGTACCCTTCTGGGGGGACGGTTCATCAAGGTTATGGAAGTGGTACGCCTTCAGCTTCGGCGACAACGGCTCTACCGGATCAATTGGAACAGGCGAGGAAGATGCAAGCTTTGTTGGCCACTCTCACCGCTGCTACGGGTGGTCCAGGTGTACCAGCGCTGTCACCTCAGGGTGCTCTTCCCCCACCAGCAGGGTTTTATCTCCCCCCACCTCCGGGATCAACAATAACTCCGAACCCTTATACCGCTGGTCCCACACCGGCTTACCCGGGCTACGGGAACTCGTACGGCCCTGGTTCGATTGCACCACCACCTCAAGTAGGTCCCACGTCGATCTCGACGGGGCAATACGGGAATGGTCCTTTGGCCACGGCGGGGATTCATCATTCGTCCCCTCCACCTCCTCAAGGTCAAGGCCAGGATCAAGCAGGGAGGGTTTCCTACCCCCCTTTGCAACAACAACAGGCTGCGACGAGTTCGTCGGCGCACGCACAACCGAACGGTAGCTCTTCCCTCCCTCCTGCCTTGGCCGCTTTACTCAAAACGAATGGTAACGCGCAGACGAATTCGAATTCGAATTCGAATTCGAATCTGGGAATAGGTGGGAACACCAAACCTGATGTGACGTCGGGTCAGGCGCCGGGTCAGGGTGATTTGAATAGTTTGTTGGCATTGTTGGTAAGGTTGAGGGTTACTATATCTGCTTGATTTGGTTTTCGTGGTGGAAAGAGGGAAAGATTGCTGATTGTTTATTTGCGATTCGCTGGGGGAACGTACAGGCACAGGGTCCTCAGAGCGGTGCGTATCAACCTTGAAAGGAAAAACGTGCAAAGCGGTTTAGGCGTGGGGGTGTTGGGAAATGAAATCGTACTGGAGGGGTGGTCGTCGCGTGTTTTTGTTGGATTGTGGTTTTCAGGTTGGGTTGATGGGGTAGGAGAATGTTTGGGTAGTTTTTGATGTTTCGACCGAATATGTATGAAAAAAGCTTTGATTTGCAAAGTGCATAAGGGTTCAGGTTCCGTATGTGCCGGAATGATCTTTGGGTTCGAATGGCATCGGGGTTTTTTTTTTTTTTTTTTTTGAAGAGCTCGGCAGAGGACAGAGGAGGTAAGGGGTCGTACGCTCTTTGCTTCCTCCGCTTTCCCATCTCGCACCGTGTTCATTCTCGCCTGACCGCACTGCAACAGCCTCGGGGTTGACTACAAGGAATGACATCACCTCCACCAGCAGCAGCACTGCATAATGGTTTCTCTACAGTTCCCGTCTCCGACTCGGACGAGCCGCCGCGGCCGCCCGTCTCCGAACCAAACCAGCAACACAACCACAACCAAGACCAAGACATCTATCCTACCCCAAACGACTCCAACCACTCGAACGCTCTGGAATCTTCCTTCTTCCCCTCCCCTTCACAATACTACAAGCGCTACACTTGCCAAAACCTATCTCTCCCTTTGGACCATCCCGATCTCTTGCACAACTCTACGGACAAAGTCAAGGTCTCAACGAGTACGAACAACACTGACGGATATACGAGAATGGATCTTGAACCTCCACGATTGGATTGGGTGTTGGAGAGGGGTAGTTATAACGTTTTCGGTCAAGTATGGCCAGTGAATGATCAACTACCCAGTTTGCGAGAGATGGGCGTTGAGGAATTATGGGATCCGAATCAGACAGGTGAGATAGATCGAAACTTGCACAAAGCCTCATACGATCCATCCCAAAGTGTTCATGAGCCTTGGTTTCCCAACCCCACTTTCAACAGATCGCAAACAGTCCTTGCAAACGCTCCTCCAAGCTCTCCTCGTAACGTATCATCAACTCGTCACTTCTTTACTCGCTCCACCTCGCTCGATCAAAGACGACACAAAGGGTTTGCCTTCCGATCCGGAGAGATTCGTAGAGAGGATTAGGTTGATTGGGATCAATTTGCATCATTTGATTAACGAGTTGAGGCCCGTGCAGGTATGTGCATGTTGAGACGGGTGAAGAGAGGCTTGGCGCTGATCTCTGTTTCTTTTTTGGGGGGGGTGATACGCGCAGGCAAAGGAGAGTTTGAAAGCGATGATGAGGACACAGATAGAGCAGAGGAAGGCGAGGACGAATGCGATACAGCAGTGAGTTCTACGTTCTGGGGCGAGGATCAGAGTCGCTTCGGGGGGGGGGGGGGGGGGGAAGAAATGGGATGAAGCAATTTGGATCTTTGGGGTGCCGGAGCTCGGAGGGCATCATACGACTCGGACTACTGACTTTAACATGCTGAATCTTATCTAGGAAATGCCAAGAAATGAACCAAGCGCTCGCTTCACTATCGACAAAGCTCGAACGTGCCGTCATCGTCGATGGAGGAACCACGATGGGGAAACAAGAGGGGGATCTGAATCCCGCACGAGCAGTCGGAGTCGGAGTTGGGGTCGGGAAAGAAGCGGATCCAATGGAGACTGCTTTGAGCAGGTTGAAGGAGAAAGTTGATGGGCTTTGAGAGGAGTATAAGTGGGAGAGGTTGGGCAGTGTAGGTCCGGGTTCATGTGGGGGAGCGTGAGACGGAGCATGGGGTGCTCGAGGTTGTTTCGTATGCAGGTCTCAAGTTAGTACTGTTGTAACATCACTCTATACATTAGTTGCATTTGTCAGCCTGTGTGCATCCTGCTCTTAACATGCATGGATTGTCGGGTCTGTCGGAGCGATGATTCTCCGCGGCGTTTCCACTTGTTGCTGTGCGCGAGCATTTCTTCCATAACTGGAGAACATAGATTTCAAGCAAACTTTCTCCAAGTTTCTCGACCATATCTTCACAGCCTCTTCATTCATCGTGTGCTACCGAAAGCCATTAGGTATCACGTCGAACCTCTTCCGCCTCCGGAGCACGGTCAGATCCGGACGGACCAGCTTTGGCACCGCATCCTGTAGGCTTCCCAGATCATGTTGAAGTCGAAAGCGGAAAGCCCAGGTTGTACTACTTTCTCTATCGAACGGCAAGAGAAAGACGATACAAGTCCTTGAATTGTATTCGATGAGAAAGGAAAGCGAAGTGAAGAAAGTCGATAAGCGGTGTCGAGCGATTATCGAAGGTAGATCCGTGTGAACTCGGGGAGAATGAATGGATGGGGGTAGGAGAAGAGAGGAGAGTTCTACGGCAAAGCTAGAGAGAGAGACAGGAAAAGTAATTGGAGGCTAACGGCTTTAATGAGTATTAGTGAATTGGAGGCGCGGGCCTACACATCCACTGTGAGGCATTTCAATCTCGTACGACTCGACGGATCCGCCAACCGAATCCTGATATCACACCATGCGTGGTCGAAATGAACTCATCAATTCACACTTTCTTGTCCGGGTTGGATCGTCAATAGAGGTGAATAGACAATGCTGTACAGCGCTCACTCGAACGACGGCTGTGCTTTCGGCGAAAGCCGGAGCTGTGCGAACTCCCAATTTACTAATAAGGGGAAACGGAAGGGCATCGCCGGACCTTTGAACTCGACTTGGGCGCCTCGAATGATAATTGATTTGTCATTTTGAAAAGTCGAAAATGAAAGCAACGCAAGAGGTGCTTGAAAGACGCGCGCGCGGGGATGCTCTTTCATCCCTCTCCTCCCTCGTCATCCCGAACCCTGCTTAAAAACCTCGAGTCACAGCCATGTCGTCCGGTGTATTGACCTCTATTTCACGAACGACATCACCGTTCAGCTCGGGGTTCCTTCCTTCTTCTACTACGAGCGTGAACGACAGTAACAACAACAACAACAACAACAACAATGGTGGGTCGACCGGACTTGGTCCGACAATGTGAGTTTTCCCCCCCCCCTCCTCCCCCGGAAGCCGAGCGGCAGGCGATGGCTCTAACGATGAGCGCATGACGCCGCTTTCACGCGGGCACTTCGGGTTCCGCTGAATTCCGACGATGCGGGACACTACAGAGGGCTGAGCTGTATGGTCGCTGACTTCGGGTCTAATTTTACTCGTGAATAGATGGTACTACGTTGTCGCATTGGCCATCGTCACACTGTTGCTCAGTACGATCGGTTCCGTAAGTAGCACTGGCCGTGGGCCCTATAGAAAGAGCGAGGCTATTCGTCATCGGCGATGCGGATGCCGCCCCCACCCATTCTCGGCGGTCCACACATCAACGCCTCCAAAGATGCCTCACTCACCAAATCCTATTGCCCCATCTCCACAGCGCGTCTTCCTCATGCGACGTCGACGACGACTCTACGGCCCCGACGCTCGGTACAGTCTCCCCCGACCAACAGGAACCGGCGGCGGCGCCACTACGATCGGATCGGGGGGACGTTCGGGGGCGATTCCGACGTATCGACCGGATAACGGGGAACTCGAATCGGGGTTGCCCACGTATTGCGAGACGAGTGAGTTCTGAACCCTGAAATTGTGGTCGGCTGGGAGAGAACCGTCGTCAGCTCGATCGATCGAGGTATGGAAAAGCTGACCTCTCTCCGATCTTCAACTTCCTCCTTCTCAGCGACCCCAGCAACCTATTCCTACACCTCCGGACTACCCGTCGGCTCAGTTGCAGCGAACTCGACCAATCCCTTTGACGCATCCCGCGCCGTACCCGCCGATCATCCGATGTACGCAGGTCCGACGATTCCCGTAGGAGCATTCACGAGAAACGAAGGTGGCGTCGAGAGAAGTGGGATGGGTATGGGTTTGCCAGCGTATACTGCTCCGACGACAACGACGGAAGGACATACGAATGGTCTGACTACGACGGGACAAGGGAATGTGACGCTGAATCAGGTCGCGACGCCCGAGCCACCAAAGTATGAATCGTAGACTGCGGGGTAGAAGGGTGGTCACTTGAAGAGGAGCCAATTCTTGTGATGGAGTTTCTCGATTTGTTGTGCTCGTTGTTGAGTTTTGTTTTCGTGTAGCTTTAGACGATATAAATAGCCGTAATGGACAGAACACTGAGGAAGAGGATCGGGGGGCGTGAGATTGAGATTACGATCACAAAGACGATGGCATGCATCGTCGCGTCAGCTCAGAATTACCGACCAGACCCGCCGATATGGGTTATCGGCTTGTGGCATGAAACGAGAGACGAGCATGAACTGATAATACACCTTGATTTTCCCAAGCCTGCCTTGCTTTTTGAGAGTCTGAGTTCACACACAATAATGTGTCAGCTTTGAGCTATTGTGCTTCAACTTTGGTGAGCTTTGGCCAATATCGATCCCTTTGGTAACGGCGGGAGTTGGCGCGACGGCGCCCCACATTGCGTGGGCCTCACTTCTGAAGGTGACGTCGCACAACGACTGGTCTCGTCCGTGCACGCCCTGCGCTCAACACCTCCTACTCTTTGCTCGTCACGGACAGACGTATCGTCCCTTTTTTGGTCGTACGTCGACTTCAGTCGAGTCCACGTTGGATCGGATACGAGCTGCGCGACCGCCGAATCCCCTCGCGCACCCTTGATCGAGCGGCTGTTCGCGCAGAGGAACAAGCGACCGAAACCATGACTCTACGTCAACGCAAGCCCGTAACCTCTTCCTCCGCATCTTCAAATCCACGCGCATCAACATCCTCGGCGTCAGGTTCCTCCAAAGACCGCCGTGTACCGCGGGGAATGACCATGTCCCGACCTCGTCTCGCGCTCCTCTTCTTCCCCCTCATTTTAGGTTGGATCATTCTCTTCCAACGCAGATCCTCACCGACCCAACATCTTCCTAAAACCTACGCGATTTGTTCTTACCGCAACTCATCGCAGGTCTATACCTTTGATGCGAACGATTCCAAGAAAGGTTGCGTTGTCGTGAGGAATGGAAAGATTATCGATACGGGTGATTTGGCTCATATCAAAGAGGTGTATGGGGATGAACAGATGGTAGGGAAGGATAGTGGAATTAAGGTGTATAGGTTGAGAAAAGGTCAAATGCTTTTGCCCGGATTGTGAGTCGGGGGTTCTTTGCTTTCTAGATGACCTTTTTGGAACACGTGACGGGTCGTTGAGGCCGGTTGAGTTTTTACGAAGCAGTGAGGACCTTGCTGATCGGAAATGCGTTCATATGTTAGAACAGATGCCCATGCACACGTGCTACAAAATGGAGAATCTGCAACTGCCGTCCATCTGGTAGGATCCACTTCGGTTCAAGGTAAGGGGGGGAGAAACCTTGATCGACTCGCGCTAGGGGCAGAGCGAATTTCAGCTGACGGATAACATCTTGTCTTGCTGGGGAGAAGATGTGATCGAGAGAATTGCAAGTTTCATCGAGAAAGACGATGAGTTGCGCAAGGATCACTCGAGGTTCATCTTGGGATTGGGGTGGGATCAGACCAAGTGGTCCGGAGGCGAGTTTCCTACTTCGGTGAGTGGTCAAGAGTAGAATCTGTTCCTGGTGCGTTAGTTATGTTAACACACATTGACTGAATGGGACTCCGATTAAATTCGGTCAGGACGACTTGGAACGCGACCCTCGACTGGCTGGAAGACCCATTCATCTCAAACGAAGTCCGTCTTCCCGCTCCAGTTCTGAGTTTGCAGCTTCTCGATCGTCACAATCTGACGCGTACCGAACTTTCTTTCGCAGTTGATGTGCACGCCCTTTGGGTTTCTCAAACGATCTTGGACCGGATGGGTTCACTTCCTGAGCATGTCACCGGTGGTCTTGTTGTTCGCGCATCGGATGGGTCGCCGACGGGTATCTTTCTCGACAATGCGATGGCACTCGTTGGTGAGTCGAGTCAGACTGAGCTGCCCTCGTCAGGACTCGAACTGGATCAAAATTCATCACGAACGTCTACCTTTACCCACCTAGCTGCAATCATTCCACCTTGGACCGACAAAGACCGTCTCCGATTCTTAACCTCGACCGCGCGCGAGATGCTCGATCTAGGTCTCACCAGTGTACACGACGCTTCCCTCTCCCTCTCGGACATTAACTTTCTACGTAAGATCGACCAAGAAGGTCGTCTTCCCATCCGAATTTACGGAATGGTCTCTTGCGAACCTTTGAACTCTTATTGTGGTGAAAAAGTGACCAAGTATAAAGGGGAGAAATTCGAAGTGAGGGCCGTCAAGATTTTTACGGATGGGGCGTTGGGAAGTTGGGGCGCGGCGATGAAGGAGGATTATTCGGATCGGAAGGGCGAGAAGGGGATTTTAATCTCGCCTGAAGAAAAAATTGGGCCTTTGATTAAGAAGGTGGGGGTAGATAGTAATGGCGAAGTGTGGTATCCCTAGAAATACAGGGAGTGCTGACTTTTGTCACCCTCTTGTCTTTACAGTGGATTGACAAGGTCCGTTCAAGTTCCTTTTTTGTTTACGGAGGCTTGCGTGAATTGACCTTGTTTCCGCATCACGAATGATTACCGACAGGGTTTCCAAGTCAACTCTCACGTCATCGGCGACCACGCAGCGGAGATCATATTAGACGCATATGAGAAGTATGCGCCCGCAGATGTTTCGCCGAGGGACTTGAGGCTGAGGTTGGAGCATGCGCAAATTTTGGTGAGTGGTCCAAAGAGGAGGTTCGAGGAGGAATCCTGACGGATAGTTTTGTTACTCTATAGAGTCAAGATGATATCGCGCGGACGGGTCGTTTGGGTATCATTTCGAGTGTGCAACCTACGCACGGTAAGTGAGAATTAGCGATATCAAGCGTAAGGATCCGGTTGAGTTAACGTTTGCCTTCAGCGACGAGCGATATGTCGTACGCTGAAAAACGAATCGGATCCGAAAGGATCAAGGGTGCTTACGCATGGGCTTCCCTGAAAGCGTGAGTATCTTTGCACTCATTCCTGACTGCTCGGTGCTGATTGAGCGAGAGTCCCCTTTCGTTTTTAGCGCCGGGAGTCCGATCGCACTCGGCTCGGATTTCCCTGTAGAGAAAGTGAATCCGATGCTGGGTATCTACGCGGCGACGACGAGGAAATGGATCAATGGGGATTCACCTCATGGAACTGATGGATGGTCAGTCAGTTGAATATGGTGTGACCTTGAGTGAGTGAGTAGTTTGATCTCCCCGAGCTAACTCTTTCGCGCTTCTTTCCGCCTTTAGGTATCCTTCCGAACGTTTGTCGATGCTCGACACCCTCCGTGGCTTCACCACAGGAGCCGCATATGCTGCCTTCCAAGAGGACCAACTAGGGTCAGTGGAGAAAGGAAAAGAGGCGGATTTCACCATTCTAGATCGGGATTTGTTCGAGGTGGAAGACTTTGAGATCCCCGAAGTCAAAGTCGTCGCGACGATTGTGGGGGGGAGGTTGTTCGCGGGGAAGGTTTAGGGTCTCATGGAATTGGTGAGGGAGAATGGTGATTGTGCAGTAAGAAGGCTCAGTTGTAGCTCTTGGTCGTGCCTAATGAAATAACCAAAACTTCGGGTGGTGGTGATCCCAATCCTGACCCGCTGAGAGCAGCACCAAGCACGTGAAAGAGGCGGCAACATGGCAACAGCAGTGGAGGGTCCGAGCGCTGCAAGGGGGCGGCTTGCATATTTTGGGGGCCTGCTCAGCGCGAGCCGAAGCCTGGGCCAGCCAGCGGCCGTCCGCCGAGCGATCGTGGCTTGGGTCCTGATTCGTGCTTTCTCGTCACATTGAAACCAGGTACGACCGCGACATTCGGGTATGGATTGAGGTGCTGCATCGCTCTGAACTGAACACTGACCCTGTCGAACCTCTCTACTGCGCTCGGTACGCCCTACTCGACTGTTGGACCGTGTTCGTGCGACCTCTCGCTGCCCACCACCCACCCACCACTCACCACTCACCACCACTCGCGGCTACTCTCGCCCGCGGTCGCCCCTCCCACGCCCGCCCGCCTGCGACCGCTCGCCCGTGCGCCGACGATTTTTGACGCTGCGCTCCACCGCCTCTCTGCCCTCTCTTTCGACCACCTCGACCTCGACCTCGACCTGACCCGTACTTTGGTCCTGTGCCCCCTCGTCATCTTTACGACTACAGATTCGCCAAAATGTGAGTGTCTTATCACCCGATGCAGAGGCGAGTGAGGGCTATAGCGTGCGAGGAGTTGCGCGCACGGGTGCGATGCGATGGCCAGGCGCGAAGCCGGAGGACAAGCGGCTGGGCCGACCAACGAGGACGCATTCGATCACGACCACCGACACGCCGGACAGCACTCGTCATTACCACACGTGGTTTGGATACTAGCATGAGATGGGGGATCAACAGCGTCAAATGCTGCGTGGGCCTTCGATGGGAGGATGTGTGGGCGATTGGTGCTCGATCAGCTACCGGTGTGGGCACGCATCGCATCGACAGGCAGACCACCGACCGTCGACTTGCGACAACCCCAGCACAGAGATCGCAGGCAATACCAATGTTGGAGCACCCACGAACTGACGCAACCCATCTCTCTCTCTCTCTCTCTCTCTCTCTCTCTCTCTGTGAATCAGGCAAATCTTTGTCAAGACTCTTACGGGCAAGACGATCACCCTCGAGGTCGAGTCGTCCGACACGATCGACAACGTCAAGACCAAGATCCAAGACAAGGAAGGCATCCCGCCAGACCAGCAACGTCTCATCTTTGCCGGCAAGCAGCTCGAGGATGGCCGCACCTTGGCCGACTACAACATCCAAAAGGAGTCGACCCTCCACTTGGTCCTCCGCCTCCGAGGTGGCATCATTGAGCCCTCGTTGAAGATCCTCGCCCAGACCTTCAACTGCGACAAGGTAAGCCGCAACCAGGTTCCCATATTCTTAATTGGATTCTGACATGGTTCATATTCACTGCTGCCCGCACAGATGATCTGCCGCAAGTGCTACGCCCGTCTCCCTGCCCGTGCCACCAACTGCCGCAAGCGCGCATGCGGTCACTCGTCCCAGTTGAGGCCCAAGAAGAAGCTGAAGTAAACGATTCGCCCCCGATCTTTTTTTGTTGGGGTTCGTTCGTACCGCTCGCAAAAGGACCGCTTGTTCTCTTCTCCATTTTCAACATCAACCCGGCCCACTTTTTACGTCATTTCGCCTCGTGCCCTTCCGACTACTCGACTCTTTTCTTCGCCCAGCTTTGAAGACGGATGGAGGTCAACTAGGGTGAAGATGGTACAAAAAAAATTGTGGGAAGCGCCGGCCGATGAGTTTAAAGAATGATGGGAGCGGACGGGCGCTTTGTTTGCTTGTGTTGCGGATGACTGAAACGGGTATCCTTGGTTTTCGGATACGCTGGTTGTGTGTTTGAGTGTGAGAGAGAGAGATCAAGGAGAAGCAATTGGTGTCGAACTTTTGAGCCCGGTGGGGTCTAGGCTCATGCTCGAGGCGACAGATACAAGGTGCTAAGGTTTTTGGCAAGAGGATGGTTGACTGGACGTGGAAGCACAGAAGCCAGTTCGTGTTGCACAGGATGATCGGGCAGTGCGTACGACTGCAATAAGAGAGCTCACTCAACCCCAGGTGAGGATGCTCTTCAAAGATAGGAGGTCATTCGTAGCTTGGGTCGACCAGTCTTGCTCGATTGACGACGTCCCTGCGTCTTGCTGCTCCTCCTAGGTTGGACTTGTTTGGTGTGTCGGTAATGTTTCTGCTTGGTGTGGTTGTGGTTGTGGTTGTGGTGCTTGGACTTGTGCTTGGGCTTGATTCTTGGCTTGGCCCTGGTCGAGTCGGTCATCATCAACATCAATTTCAGCTTTAAAACGGCGGCAGCGTGCTTCGACTTGTTATTCTTGCACTTGACGCCCTGAGGTTCGGGAGTACGATGAGCTGACGGTGCCTTTCGATATTGAACTTGAATTGTAGTCGTCGCCCTCGTCGCTGTCGGCTTCGATGTAGTCTTGTCCAATTTCGTCGACGTAATCGTCGCCTTCCCAATCGCAGCCATCGTCGTCGCATTCATCACATCCCCTTTGATCTCCACACCCCTACCCCTCTCACTACTCCCCAACCCAACCACCTTCCCTTCCCCAAATATCCCCTCCTGCGCCCCATCAACCCACCCCCATTTCTCATGATACCCCGCCCTATCCTCATTCGAAACCCACTTTACATTCTGCGGTTCATTATAAGCGTAAATAGGCCTTTTGGCGTATTTCTGTTGAACCTGAATACAAGATTGGTTATGAAGATGGTTTTCGCATATGTAAGGATCTAAAAGGGGGAATTGGATTGGTCGGATGGAGGTGGGGGAAGGATTGGTGACGGCGCAGTCGAAGGCGGCTGAGGAAAGGAGAGGAGGGAAAGGTTCAGTTGAGTAGGGTTTTTGTTTTGTTCAGGGTTCGAGTACTGGAACAGCTTGGATTATGTTTTATGTGAAACTCACTCATGTAGAAATTTACGGCGCCGGTGTTGGCGAGCCTGGTGGGATTGGAGAAAGAGAGAGGGGTTGCGAATCAAGTCAGTGTTTGATTACGGGTCATTTGCTCGGTTGAGCTCCTTTGGTTGTTGAGCACTTACCAGAACCTGTCACGGGCGGCGTGGTGAAACGAATGACTATTAGCGATCCCATTATACGATATACGCGGGCGAATTATCTTACGGATCGATCCGAAAGGCACTTACCAACCACAAATACATTTCTTTCCCTTGCAAGGAGGCATCGCCGCAGGGACCTATACCGCGTACATCCCGTCGCAAATTGTAAATCAGCGAAGGGGCCTCAATTCGCGTTCGACCCCTTGCCTCAACACTCTTTGACTTACCTCAAAAGACGTGATCTTTTGTTTTATACATTGAGACTGAACACTAAAAATGACGAGGTTATCCGGTGTAACCTTTTCAATATCGTCCACGTCCGCGATGGCTAATGCGCAACCTGATAGAAGGTTTTCGTCGATAGAGTCTTTCAAAGGGTCTCCTGAATGATAGGCCCCTGCGAAAATAGAACCACCCTTCGTCAACTCAATAATCTCAACTTGAGACTTGCTGCGATGAAAAAAAGTACGACGTACCAGGATTTCCCGGACAAGCATCCAAATGACTACCAGGTTTGGTCGTGTTCCACCCGAAAGAGGTCCAAGCGACGTGGCAAGAGATTTCAAACGTTACGGATTTGCCGGCGATCAGTTCAGTTACTTCGCCTTCAGGAGGGGGAAGGGCTCGATACGCGGGGCCTCTTTATGCGCACGAATGAGAGGGGAGAGGGGGTGGTTCAGTGCGCTTTTTTGGGGAAAGCGGGACGGTATAATTAGAGATGCTCACCTGAACCACCACTCATCTCGAGTTTTTAAATCCGGGCCGATAGGGTCACAAGGTTGACCGGGTACGACGGATTTAAAGTCTTTGCCTACGCCGTACATGGATTTACTCCTGCGATGTTTGAGGCGAGAAGGGCAAAGGTGACGTCGGTCAGAACTCGTGGATCCTATGGGACAGGGGCTGTAGGTTCGGCCCTGACGAGTGTGGCAAGGAAATGAAAGAATGGAGTGGGTTGAGGGACTTACCAGATAGTCTGGAAGGTAAAATACAACAATGTGGTCAATTGAAGAGTAGGAGTAATGCACAGTCAGCATCCTGTCACACGGCGCGCAAGGTACGCGCAGGTCCGACGACGACGTTCTAGCGGGGAGTCATCACCCCCTGAACCTACGGAGGTACTCACCATGTGGCCTTGTACCTTCTCCAACACCATCATCAATGCCAAAAGCTCAAACATAATTAAGCCTCGCATATCCTGTATGTAAACACGGAAACTCGAATGCCGTGCACGGGTCGTCTTTAAGGTGATGAACAAAGGCCAGCTTCGAATTTCGGTTCAAGTGGCCGCGTGACCGGCTCGCGTCCAGACGACGAGGGAGGACACCGAATGAAGGAGGGAAGAGGATCTCGACCAGCGAGATTGAAGGGAAGAAAAACGAAAAGATATGTTATTGAGTTGATGTGGAGGTAAGAAGGAAAGGGACGCATGAGCTCTTGTGGCGAAAATAAATCATCGCTTGGGCTTGAAATGAAGCAGGGGACCACCGGTGAGGCCCCGACCCGTTCCTCGGAACCCGACAAGTCGAGAAACCGTTCAGAAGTGGCCCGATCTTCAGCAAGGGGCTCCTGCCGGCGTCGACGAGAAGGCCCGAGCGGCTTCGAGGTTTCCTTGGCATGAACCATGATGCGCCAATCACAAAAAGTGAGGACCAGTTTGTTGTACCGACTCAAGCCGCGATCGAGCAGGGTTCTGGGACCTCGTTGAGCTCTGAGTCGAAGCCAGCTCGCATTTCGATGTTCGCGCTGGCGGTATCGAGTGGGAGCAGACACGGGCATCAGCACAGCACAGCACAGAGATGCTCTCAGGCTGCCGGCATGAACATAGATTGTCTGCGCTGCTGTCGATCTTCGACTCAAGATTAACAAAAAGGGGCTCCAAGCTAAGAAGACGAGTCCGCCGATTCAAAGTACACAAACAAATCAAGCCAAGAACGCCATCACAATCGATAAGAACACCATTCCCAGTGCTGATACAGCAGCTACTAGATGCCACGCACCGCTCGTACTGCTCGTTGTCGTAACAACCGCAGGTTGGGTCGTAGTCGAAGCCGCTGCGGACGCGGTCGGTGCGGAAGTGATCGTCGATGAAGCCACCGCACTACTGCTTGTCGTAGCAGAAGCGGATTCTGTGGCGGTTGGCGATGCTGCACCGCCAGAAATGGCTTGTTGGTAGCCAGATTGAGCCCAAGCGTAGGTCACTCCCGAGGCGGAGGGGGAGGCGGTGGTTGAACACTGATCAAGTTTTCGGAGTAACGCGCAAGACATGTGAGCTCGCAACTTCGCGCCCTAGGGTTTCCGTGTTACTCACCATGGATGAAGAAGGCGCCGTAACGGCCGGAGGCGTGTACGATTGACCTTGCGCAAACGTGTACGATGAATTGTAAACTCCAACGGGTAGATCCGAATCGGCTGAACAGGACGTGAACCCAGGTTCTCGATAATCCCCGGGAGCGACCCACAGCGACCCCATCAGATCAAACGTATTCCTACAATATGGATAGGACCTTGGTCCGAAGCAAGACCGAATGACGAACTGTCCTACCCCGACCGTATCGCACGATCCGAGGAACTGGAAGAAGTCCTGTCCGCCATCGATCGCTGCTCCAACGGGGTTCCCTGTGCCTGATGGACCGTGGTTGTCGTATTCACCTCCACAGTCGTAAGGGTTGAGATTCATCTTTCGCCAATCGTACGTGCCGCTGACTTGGACATAGTTGGCCGTTTTTCGGAAATGGGCCGTTTGCACGAAGCCGTCGGGCATGGGGCGCGTACCGTTGACGGCGTTGAAACAGTAGGCTACGGCATCTGCTTCGGCGTCGACGAGGTTCTCGTTGACTGGGTCTGGGGGCATGAACAACTGTGGTCACGTAGGGCAAGCGAGCAAACGTCAGTTCAAAAAGTAGGAGAAAATCTTGCCGAGTCTCATCTCCAAGTCCCTCTAGGGAAAGCTGCGCGGCACGACTTACGCAGAAATCCGTTGCACTTCGAACGTGGGCTTGTCTTCCGAGACCGGTTTCCGAAGCCGGTGGTACGTGAACACCATTGCCATCCGTCACGGGCGCGCTTGGAGTGGCCCAGGTGCCATTCGCCGGACTTTTCACGGCAGGTGGTTTGGGGCCAGCTGTAGAAGATTGAACACAAGTGAAGGTCAGTTCTTTGTCTATTCATTCTCTACTTATGTGTAGTATGCCTATGAACAGCGCTCTCCACGATGTCGAGCTCAGCTCAGCTCCAAGAGCGCATTCCGAGCATCGCGAACGAAACCCCGAGCGGCGGGTTCTCAAATCTTAAGGGCTGCACTAGTACTCACTACCCGAGATATCCGTAGGTTGAGGGTAGACAGCGTTCTGAGCTTGCACCATCAGGGTTGAAGAGATCGCCAATAACGTCATCAAGGTCTTGGTATGAACCGCGGAAAAACGGAGGTTTCGACTAGTATGGAGACGTCGTCGCGAACTCGAAGTGGTGCCGTCATGTGGGGGCGCCATCGTCGTCGTGAACTCTGGAGCAAGGAGGAGCTGGAGTCGGCGTTCCGGGAACTGGCTACAGTTGGGATGTACAACAAAGTGGACAGAGCTGTACGTCGGCTTATTCACGATTCGTGGAAGAGAAGGGGAGTGCAGGGAAGAGAAAGGAAAGAAAGAGGACGGAGCGCCAAGGCTCGAGCACAGCACACACCCGGCGCACGGGTCCCAATCGGAGCGAGCCGAGCAGCGTCCGTCCGTTTGGAGCAGCTAGTAGTACATCGAAGCTTGTTTAGATAGGTGAAAGGGCTGTTTTTAAGGAGAAAAATTAGGGTGGATGCGTGCTACGAACTGAAAATAGACTGTCGATGCCATCGAAAACAGCAAAGTTGGGGTCACGCGGAGATCTCACCTCCTCGTCGGCGGGTGGTCAGGGACGGTCGACGTTCTCCGAGTGCGAGTTCAAAACAGCTACCCGATGTCTTCCCGCGCATGACAATACCCGATGGTTTACACTCACTTCTCGTATCATCGTTTCGATCACAAAAGACGCCTCGAGAATATCCAAGCCGTCTTCATATCTCCTCCGTGATGGCCGTTCTCCGATCCGATAGACCGATGAGTCTGAGACGATCTGGCGCATGAAGCGAGACAGGGGGTGCAGTCAAGGCCTGGCGCTGCCGGTGCCGATGCCCGACCCAAAGAGCTCCTGTGCCGAGCCCATGATATCTCTTTGCGCTTTGTTTAGGGGAGACTGCGAATTGTTCATGCCGAATGCTGACCACCGATCGGTCATGTGGGGGCCCCGGCCGGCCGCTGGTGCCTCGACTGGAAAGGTATGGTGGAGTGGTGATTTACCCGAACGCAGATTAAGCATTCTGGGCGGCGCATTCATCCAACCTTCGTGATTCGGCATTGAGCGCGCGCCAAACAGCATTCACGCAGCCTGGGGGCGGTGTACGCCTGAAATGAGAGCGCTCTTTGCTTTTGTCTCGATCGAGTTGGTAACCACACGTTCCCCCTTTGGCCGTCGCGTCGTGCTGCACCAACCTGCATTCGGTGACGCGTTGGAGTGACTCTTGAATCGACCAGCCCGCTTGTTGGTGGACGAACTCGCGCTGTGCCAACACCTCGACTGTCTCGCGCTGGACCGAGCGAGCGCATCGCGTCGCGTCAGTGTCTGAGCTTCTGAGCCCGCCGTCGTCCCGCCACCACCACAGCGCCACCCTGCGCCGCCAGCGTCTGCAGCCTGCCTTTGCCTGCGCGCGCTCTCGCTGCACCGAACACCGTTTCGGCATACGTCGTCTCTTGGTCTGCGTGACTTGCGACTCGCAACACACTCGCTTCAGGCAACGGTCAGTCAAAACCAAAAGACTCGACACTTGGTGCTCCTATCCTTTGCTGACCCTGGTCTATTCTGCTACGCCTCTCTCTCTCGCTGTGGAACACTGCTCGCAAACGTGCGCGTCGTCAACTACTCGTCGTCGTCGTCGTCGTCCCTAATCAAAAACCCCTCCCGCTTCGCACCTTGTCGACGGCGATTGTCCCCTTTCCCCCACGTCCTGTCCATCCAAATCGGACGATCTTGGATTCCACACCCACGCGTTTCGTCACTCGTTTCCACAACCTCGAACCCTCGTCGACCTCCGCACCGCTCACGCTTCGTGTGTCTCAGACTCGTTTCGCGGTAACCGTCCAGCCCGACGCAAACACGTCGCTGCCATCGACTACAACGCGTCTTGGCCCGACGCGACACTCTCATTCGATACATAGACTACTTTAGATTACATTCACACCATCGATTCGACTACGGTACTTGCGACCAAGTTATAAACGAGCTCAGATACAGGTGAGCTGGGTTCGCTTCATCGCTTTCATTTCGCGCGTGGGGCGGACTGGGCATCTCCATCTCGCGGTGCCGTGGGAGCCTCCTGGCTGTTGCGATTGGCGACGTGGTTCTACCCAGAGGAGCCACACAGCAGGAACATCCTATCCCCGACTATGGTTTGGGTTTCGAGCCAATCTGGATCGTCAGCGAGACAGGAACGCCTTGCCAAGTCAGGCGATCGCTTTGTCTTTGTCGCCTCGCTTGAAACGATCAGGGGGGCGCGATGGCGCACCACCTCCTAAGCCGCACGCGACGACGGATCTGCAAGAAGAAGAGACAGCCGATCCTCAAATTGATACGGACGATGGAACATCGCGGATCGAGATCATTACGCTGACCCCGTTCCTACTCTTGGCCATCTTGTGCACTCTCGCACTCTCGTGGTTCCATTTCCGGTCAGATTATCGATCCCTCCCCCCCCCCCTCTGCCCAAAACGTGATACTTCGTCGCGATGACGACCCCCTCGGCCGCGTACCCCTTCTCGCCTTCGCCTTCCTCTCCCGAGATCTATTCGGATGCCCAACCGTCACCCGACCCCTCGAGTCGCCCGAACGAGGAGCGTAGGCGGAGCAAGCGAGAATCAACCGCGAATGCGACGCGACAACGAGAGGAGGCCGCGACACGCTACCCGTCGCCCCCGCCGGGCAATGGCGGGTCTGCTGCTGCCCGACGGCCGGTCTCGATTGATGCGAGTCTCGTCATTCCGCCTTTCAATCCTAATAACCGACGGCAGCCCGGTAGTAGTCCCTCGCCTTCACCGACGGTCCCGTCGTCGGATACCACCTCGTCTTCCTCCCGGCGCAGCTCGCAAGTGCAAGAATTGCTCCCTCCCCCTCAGCCTTCGCACCACCAATACCATGCACAACGCCCCATGTCCGTTGCCGCTCCCGTATCCTCCCCGATTGCACCTTTCATTGGCGGTGGTGCGAACTCGTCTGGCACGTCGGGCGGGGCCGCGCCACCGCCTGCGAGTGCGCAACGTGTTCGCCAATCGGTCGGCTACCTGCCAACCTCGACGACCAACACCGCCGCTTCCCTCGGCCCTTACCCACAACTGTACACTCCTCACCCAATGCCAAGACAGAAGATCTTTTTTGGGCCTTACATCCTCCTCCAGACGCTTGGCGAGGGCGAGTTCGGTAAAGTCAAGCTTGGCGTGCATTCTGAGCGATGGGGTGAGGACGTCGCAATCAAGTTGATCAAAAGGGGGAATGTCGACACGGCGCAACGCGGTGAGAAAGTCAGGAGGGAGATCGAGGTGCTCAAGGTGGGTCATCACTTTTTGAGGTGGGGCGAAGGCCACGTGAGGTTGACTGACAAGCCCATTTCTTTTCTCTTCTTGCTATCCGCTTCAGTCCGTGCGACATCCCAACATTGTGCGCTTGTACGACGTCATCGAAACGGACAAGTACATTGGTATTGTTCTCGAATACGCATCAGGTGGAGAATTGTTCGACCACATCCTCGCGCATCGATACCTCAAAGAACGCGACGCGTCGCGATTGTTCGCACAACTCATCTCCGGTGTCGGGTACTTGCACGCTAAGGGTATCGTTCATCGGGATCTCAAGCTCGAGAACTTGCTCCTCGATCGAAATCGCAACGTTCAGATCACCGATTTCGGCTTTGCCAATCGCTTCGAGGATGCGGGTCGAGATCTGATGGCGACGTCGTGCGGATCGCCTTGCTACGCTGCCCGGAACTCGTCGTGCAGGAAGGGAAATACGTCGGTACGGCGGTGGATGTTTGGTCATGCGGTGTGATTCTGTACGCCATGCTCGCTGGCTACTTGCCATATGATGACGATCCGACCAACCCCGAGGGCGACAACATCAACTTGCTCTACAAGTACATCATCAACACGCCCTTGACATTTCCCGAGTGGATTACGGCCGAGCCGCGCGAGTTGTTGTTGTTGATGCTTGTGCCCGACCCGATCAAGCGATGCACGATCGAAGACGTAATGCGGCATTCGTGGTTGCGCAAGTTCGCAGCACACTTCGAACGGACCGTCGCCGAATTGGAGAAGCAGGCGCAAGAGCAGGAGTTGTGGAAGCGTCAAGCGCTGGAGGCGCAGCGGCAGTTCCTTGTCCAGCAGTACGCTCAGCAACAGGCGCAACAGCAGCAGCAACAATCGGCGCAGCAGCAAACGAGTGGGTTGGGGATCATGGCGACTGGCATGACGAGAAGCCATACTTCAACGGGACCACCTTCAAGTGGGACTCGGTACAAGACCGCGATGGCTCAATCGGCGTCGCAGCAGACGGGCCTCGACACCCATGCCTTCCCCACGACTTCGGTTCAAGAGGAGGAAACACCCGCTAGCGCTCCCGTACCCATTCGAGAAACCCGAACTTCGATCGTCCTCCCTGGTGCGGTCGGTCGTCGAGCAGGCAACAACTCGTTCGGCGCCTCCTCGCCGCCGACAACACAAACGCAGCGCATCACCGTCGATGCCGATCACTTCACCTTCGAACCTCGAAGTGGAGCCAAGGGGTCGAACTCCAGTTCGAGCGCGAGTGGGCCTTCACCGGCTTCGGTAGCGATGACACCTTCGTTCTCGGCTCCTCCGGACCCACCTTCGATCCCTACCCAAGACGATCTCATGGTAGTTGACATGCCTCGACCGTCGACCTCTAGGCAACCTTCAACTTCAAGTCGCGCCAGTCGGCGATCTTCAACGACAGCAGGGGCGACGCCGAGCACCGCTTCGACTCCGCGGGTCTCGTCCGCCGGTGCAGCTACGAGCTCGAGTGCGGCAGAAGCGGCTTCGCAACGACGCAAGGCATCGCATCGCGCTACAGTCCAGGTCGAATACGATTCGGAAGCTGCTGCCCGGAACGCGACGAAGCGAGTTGAGGTGTCTGGTCCGGCGACGCCGGCTGAAGATGTGGATATGGTATCTGCGCCACAGGCCAAGACGGCGGAACGTGAGTGCTGCTGCCGCCTTAATTTTTTTCCCGGGGTTTTCTGACGATAAGGTCTTTTACATGCCCCCTCAGTTCCCCCCACCACCCCCTCGGCTACCCTGGTTGAAGAGTCCAAGGAGGTCACTCGGCCCACGACACCGCCACTCGTTCCTCTGCCCACACCATCTACGACACCCTCGACGCCTACGAAGGATGCGCCTTCGTGTGTCAGCACGCCCAAGAAGCGAAAGAACTCTGCCGATGCTTCAGAAGTCGATCAACTCAAGTCACTACCGTCCGCCCATGCACTCGCGGCAAGCAAACCCGACACACTTCCTGCGGTCCCCTCGACTCCGACACGCTCGAAATCTGATGCAGATACGACGCCTCGGGCCAAAAAGACGTCGGCGCCGACACCTCTCACCGAGTTTGGCGAGACGAATCGTTCGAGATCCGGTAGTGGTCGTTTCTCCTTGCGCGGCCTTCTGCCCGGTCCGACACCCGGATCACCCGTGCCGCGCAAATCCACGACGTCTGAGCGATCGGAATCCTCGAACGCGGTTGATGAAGCGGCCAAATCTGAAAGACGCAAGAGTCGGCGACAGAAGGCGATGAGTCTGCAGCCCTTCAAGAGCACTTCGAGCAAGGCGTCCAAGGCACCGAGCAGTTCGGCTACGATCAGCGAAAACACACG
Organism: Microbotryum lychnidis-dioicae p1A1 Lamole; assembly: GCA_001244265.2. Taxonomy (NCBI): domain Eukaryota; kingdom Fungi; phylum Basidiomycota; class Microbotryomycetes; order Microbotryales; family Microbotryaceae; genus Microbotryum; species Microbotryum lychnidis-dioicae. The sequence continues at coordinate 3,909,286 of CDLV01000004.1, read as the reverse complement.
TCCACCTGCAATTACCACTCCGAAGCCAGCTGCGACATCGTCGTCGACGAGAAGGGGTTCGATGGGCCCACCACCGGCCCCTGCCTCGTCGAATACGAGTCGTCCCTCCACGCGTTCGTCCGCCGCCGCTCCGGTTACACCGAGCGGTCGTTCTCGCGACCTCGAAGCCGCGTGGGCGTCCTCTAATACCCCGGGATCCTCCTCCGCTCCCGGAAGCAAAGCCAAGTCCGTCATGGATTGGTTCCGTCGTCGTTCGACTCGCGCGCCCGGACCTTCCGATGCTGGATCGTTCAACTTCGTTTCGACGACTCCAAATGGCGCGCAGGATGGCGAATCGAGGTCAACTTCGTCTCGTCGCACACGACCGATGTCGATGATGCCTTCCCTGCCGAGTCGCGCGAGCAGTCAGACGACGTCGATGGCCAGTTCTTCCGTGACGCCGTTCGCGACACCTACGATCGAACCACCCCCCGCTGTCGTGCTCACGCCTTCGACTGCTCCGCCGAAGCAGCAAAGCTCGCCGCAATCGTCGAGATCGGTTTCCGGTGGCGCACAAAGCCTCGTGAGCAGCACGACGACTTCGACCAAGGCGACGACGGTGTCTTCCAACACAACGACGATGGCCGTTGCCAAGCCTGCTCCCGCCGTCGTGGAACCCCAGTTCGTGCCAGGCCGTCTCAGGGTGCACCAGGGAGCCTTGGACAAACACGCTTTGACGTACCGTTCCCCTCCCGAGGTCATGGTCGACATCCGCAACGCCCTGTGGAAGATGGGTGTCGAGATGGTCATGGAGACCGACTTCAGGGTCAAGTGCGTTCGTAAGAGTCGCAAAAAGGCGCAGCAGCTCCAACTCGCCGGTCTGGGATTCGATCCTCCTGCCGCAACCAGCACCGACGGAGATCATCGCGAGTTGTTGAATTCGAGCATGTCGAGTCGCATGTCGGCCTCACCTTCGATGACATCGAACCTCGCGCAAAGCCCCTCGATGTCGTTCCGTGGGTTCTTTGCTCGCAAAACCTCGGGTACGACCATCGGCGCCGCCTCGAGCGCACTCAATTCCCCTGACCCGCTACTCTCACCCGCCATGACCCCGTGCTTGTCATCAGGTCCAATCGGTGGTATGCTCGGTACACAAACCCAACAACCGGCACCTATCTATGGGGAAGGTTCGAGCGATTCAGGCGATGAGGTTCGTTTCCACGTCGAGATCACGCGCGTCAAACACCTCGAACGATTGTACTGCGTCGATTTGAAGCGCGTCAAGGGTTCTCCGTGGTCGTATAAGCACGTTTATGATCAATTGCTCGGTGCGCTGGAGTTGGGGCCTTCGTGAGGAGAACCCACACGTATCGATGAACAAAACTTAAAATACATCCTTGTCTCCTTTGGAAGACCACCACTGTCTTTGCACTCCCCACCTCACTTCACTTATTGAAATCACTCTTTTCTCCCTCACGGCCTCTCTATCTCCACGCACCCTTCTCCTTGCTTTTTTCTTAATATACTTGACTTCCCTACCAGTAGGGTCTCGCATGGTTGTTCCTTTCGCTTTCTATACGCTTCTCATCCTTTGGTTGGTCATCATTTTCTAGGGGGTCCTCGTATTTTTCTTCTTCTTCTTTTTCATTAAACCCTTTCTTCTTTCCGATTACTCCTTTCTCTCCACCTCATTCTCTCGTTCACGTAATTCGAACTGCTTCTATCGGGCGTTTTTCTCCGTTGAATACTCGATCGAGAGAACGAAAGCTAGTGCAGAGAAGCACCGAGAGCGATGCAGGGTGGGTGGACGGGTAATCCAAAAGTTCATTGTATGGTGGGCACATCGTTGCAATAGCCGTGAATAATCAAAGACAATCGTCAAAGGACTACAGGTCTGATAGATAAAAATAAAAAATAAAAAAAAGAGGTCGATACGGGAAGAAAAAAGGGGCCGGTGTTCGTACCTTCGCTGAAACGATCAAGTGTCTTTGTTTTCTTTACCCCATCTTCGTACCCTCCCCAACACCCGTAGTCGTCCCACTTGTACCATCACCACCACTACCATTCAACTCATCGACCCAAAGTTGCATATCCGCGATATTCCTCATCAAATCATCCAAATCCTCCGCCGTTCGATTCGAAGTTGAGGTTGAAGCTATCGAGGAATTCGAAACTGAGGTTGGTAAATCGGGGCGGAAGGACGTAAGTGGTGACGTCGATGCGTTGGACGAAGGGCGGCCGTAGGACGCTGAGCGGGAGAAGGCGGGACGTTGAGTGGTGTTCCCCACGGGTTTGTTGGGGTTGGAACCGCGGGTTGAAGTGGGGGTGAAGAGGTGGTTTGAGAGGGAGGATGAAGAGGAAGAAGCGAGGAGTCGCGGGTCGTTGGATTTCGATCGGGCGGAAAGGGGGTAACTGTGGAAGTCGCCGCTCGAGGTTCGGCTTGGTACGACGGAGGATGAAGCCGAGATCGTCGCGGTGGAAGTTGACGAGATGGTCCCCTCTGCCGTGTCAAGCTTCAATATTGCCGGTGAACGCCTGAACCCCGCTTGCCCTGATTCAATAGGAACCTCATCCTGTTGAGGGGGTGCAGAACTTGAAAGCGGGATCTGACTAACTCGAGTCATCGTAGTCTTAGGCGCCTCGTCGAGCTCTGGCGCGTTCACTAACGGGTTCACCGGTGCATCCGGGAACGTCGGGGCGTTCGTCGCCCAGGGTGATGAAGGCGGTAAGATGGGGGAAGTGATCTCCTTCGCTGCGTCCTTCCACCTCATCTCGTTCGGAGTGCGAGGGGACTTGGCCGTACTCTCCCCTTCGAAGGAATAAATCGCAACGGGTCGACCGGCACCCAATTCTCGGGCTGCTAGTTCGTGCAAGGGTATTGGTCGGGGTGCTCGTGTTGCAAGCGACGAGGTCGAATGGATCAGCGCAGAGGGGGGTGCATTCAGCCCGTCGGTTAAACTCGGCTCATCGGGCTGATAGTTCGTCGCAGACGATCCTCGTGATTGCGATGCTCGCAGTCGATCAGAACCCGCTCCATCACCGAACGTCGAAGCTGATCCATTTATAGGCGAACCTCGACTCGCCCCCTTTTCATCTCCACGTCGAGAGAACTGCGCGTCGGACGACCCTACGAGAGGTGATGATTCGTTTGCCGAAGCGTAGTTCGACTGGGGACTTGGGAAGGAGACGACACTGTTACATGATGCAGCTCTTAGCATGCCAGTCGCCGGACCAGGGGGTGCAAATGCTCCTGGGGGCGATACAACCGCGTACTGCGCCTCGTTCTCTGAATCTCGATGAGTGGGGGCCTTCTTGCCCGCTGCGGAAGAGGGGCGAGCAAAGCTGTACCATCTTGATTTGGACGTTGTTGAATCGAGTTGGGGCGAATTATGTTCGGGACTGAAATCCGCAGGTGTGTCGGTGAGGATGGGACTAAGTGTCGCCCGGCCGTTATAGCCCTCGTCCGTCACAGCTCGTACAGGCAAAGCCGGTCGAGCCCCAACAGCCGCACTTGACAAACCAGTCCCACTTCCGGACCTCATCATTGCCCCTCTTCTCAACTCGTTAACCTCATTTGTCAACCTTGCAAGTTCCCCCTTGACCCTCGTGACCTCGTCCTCCGCCGCAGCCCTAAGCTTGCGCTCAGAAGCGACCATCGTATTCGCCTCTTGGAACAATTCTACGCTCAACGACTCGAGTTCGCCCATCAAATCCTCCTTGGTCTTTTCCAATTCGGCGCATTTGAGCGCGAGTTGGTCGTGGGCTTTCCGAAGACCGGTGTTGGAGTCGCGCAAGGAAGCGAGAGCTTGGTCGAGCGAAGCGACTTGGTTCTGGAGCGCGTAAACGTCGGTGGGGAGGTGATTGCGATCGATGCGCTCGTCCGAAGATCGCGAGTCGCCGTTGGTCAGGTCCCCCGGTTGGGGTGACGTTGATGAGGATCGATGATGCCCAGCAAAGAGCGAGTTGGTCGGGACATTCGATTGAGCACTCGCGTTGCTGCTCACGCTCGGCGTCTGCTTTCGAGCCCTCGACACGCTCCCGGGCAGGTTGTTGACAAAGCCACCAAATAGTGATGAAGCTCCGTTGCTCTCGTGTCGCCCCTCATAAGAGGAGATGGTATTTGCTCGCTGCGGTAGGACCCCACCGACCATCGAAACCTGGCTGGTGGACCCGACCGTCGACCCAACAGTCGACGAAGCCGAGTGACGCGATTCCTTCCGTCTAAGTTCTTCTTCGAGGTATTCAGAATGCGTCTCGGCGAGCGTCAGGTTCGATTGAGCGATCTTGAGTTGTGCTGCAAGTTCGTCATGGGTCGCCAACTGCCGACTCTGTGTTGGGAAGGGTCAAAGGGAGGAACGATATCGGTTTCGCATTCGGATGTTCAACTTTTCCTCTCCAATGCCAAAACGTACCATCCCATCCACGACCTTGAGCAAATCGCCGACGGTATCCCTCCATTCTTCGATCGTGAACCGATTCTGCTGGCGAAGCGAATCTTCGAATCCCAAACCCACACTTCCTTCCGCAATAGGTGCTTCGGTTCCACTTGAGGCAGTTTTGTAGAGTGCTCTCGCATTCTCGACGAGTGTTTCGTACCGCTCGGCTCTGGAAGGCCGTCGGGCATGCTGCGAGAGCGAGGATCGAGCTCCCCTTGGTCTCGAAGGGCCAGCGGGGTTGGACGGTCCGTTGAACGTCGAAGGGTAGTTGGGTCGATTCGGACTCGAAGAGGTGGGACTGGACCCCGGGGAGGAGGCTGCGGACGGTCCGTTGAGGTTGCAAGGTTTCGGATACGGGACAGGCACGGGCGGGGAGGGCATCACCGGTGATCGAGTCGACATAGTGGTGAACGTGTGCGGCCTCTCACCCTAACGCCCAGTCCTCCCCGGAAGTCCCCGTACTCCCAAAATCGACTTGGATGAGAAGATGCGCAACAAACTAGAGATGTGGTGGTCGATGTCGGAATTGGACACGGGCACGGGCGAGGACGAGCGAGAGAGAGCAACCCGTTTAGCGGTCGCAGAAGGCCGATGACGATGTGTCGGCGCTCGGCGCTGCTCGGCGTGGAAACGACGGACGCGCTCACGCTCACTCACGCTCACTCACGTCCACCACCGCGCGTCGGCCAGCGTCCGGGATGGACCTCGAATGTTGTGCGTGCGAGAGTAGACAGCCAAGCTCTCCTACTTGCCTTTGATGACCCAAGTCCCGTCGCACTGCTGCCTTATTCGGACGACGCGGTACGATCAGAGTTGGTGCCGAGTTGTGAGGCTCGGCAAGTCGAGTCGAGCGTGTGGACCGAAGGAGCCCACAGTCATGCTCGGTCGTGTCACGACGCTCGGCGACTTTGCTCCAATTTGAAACGTTCCAAATATTTCCAATCGGCTCGTGGACACCGGTTCGCGATAAGTGACATGAGCTCATAGTGTTTTGTTGATGACTGTGCCATTCCAAGATCTAATCATCCTTCGCCCGACCCCTCAGCGAGGCACACATCATGCACACTTGAATGAACCGTCCCGGCCGGCGGTTGTGGACTGGCGCACGGCCGCCTCGAAATTGAGTTGAGCCTTTCGCATTCCGACGACGTTGGCGCGGTCTAGAAGTGAGCGAGCTTTCAGGTCCGCCGGCGCACGCGCATGCAGGATTAGCTGCAGCCAGTCTGTAAAAGCAAGCACCCAGGTGGAGGTAACTATGATTTGCTCCTCTGACATTGCCCATTCGAATCTTCCTCTTCCCTCGGTCAGGGGCTGAAGCTATCTCTCAATTCTTGAAGCTTCGGCGACCGTTGCCCTCGACCAGGCTCCCGAACTTTCCCCTTTGATGGCACATTAATCTCTGAATAGTGGACCCCTCCCGTGAGCTCCTTGTTGATCCACCTGTCTCCATTTTTAGCGTATCAAACTCTACATCGTACACAAGCTCGCCTCGACCTCGCCCTTTGCCTTCAATTGGTAATTCTCGCCCGGCCAGTCGGCTTCCTCGGCTAAAATTCCACCGACCGGCACCTAAAGAAAGAAGCCATGCCCTCTCGCTTCGTTTCTCGCCTCGAACCGGACGGCCGGCGAAGTGCATGGCCACTGTTATACCCATCTCAGCGACCCCGGTCGAAGGTCACAATGATGGGGACGACTTTTTGGCGTATCTCGCATCGAACCCAAAGACGAATCTCGTCAGCTCATCGCAAGACAAAGAGCAGTTTGACAGTTTGACCGGTCAGTTAGACGAGGTCACGGAGTTGGGGGGATGCACCGGGGGCCCCTCTTGTGAAGCTGTTGTAGGACGTGTAAACATCGGCTGATACCCATGTTCTTCTCGTCTTCACAGGAGCATTCAATCAACGTCTCTACACCTCCGCCATGGCCATCGTGACCCCAACAAACGCACAGGCCATCTCCTCGGCAGTCACTTTCGCTCGGCAGTACAACATACCCGTGACCGCTCGCGGGGGAGGGCACTCCTATGCCGCCTACGGCGTCGGCAATGGCAACGCCCAAGGCCTCGTCATCGATCTCAGTCACTTTTCCAACATTCAATTGAAAGACGATAACCGGACCGTCGTCGTAGGTGGTGGTGTTCGACTTGGTGATATGGCACTTCAATTGGATGAATGGGGTTTAGCAATCGCTCATGGTGTTTGTCCGTTCGTTGGCGTGGGGGGACATGCCGCGTTTGGTGGGTTCGGATATGCTTCAAGAGCTTGGGGACTTACTCTTGATCATATCATCGCTTTGGACGTCGTCATGGCGGATGGGACATATCTTCAAGGTCTGACGAGAGAACAGGATCCCGATCTCTTTTGGGCATTGTGCGGTGCCGCTCCGAATTTCGGAATCCAAACAGCTTATCACTTCCGAGCCCATGAGAAACCCAACAACGTCGTTCGAGTCAAGTACTCTTACTCCAATGCTTCACCCGATATGATGACACGGGCTTTCCTAGCATTCCAAGCATGGGGACAGGAGTCATCACCGCCCAACCTGGGTCTGACCGCCGTCATCGGAGGTGGAGGGTCATTTGAGATTACAGGCATCTACTATGGTACAGGAGACGCTTGCAAGAAGCTTATGGCGCCGTTTGAGGACAAGTTACCGGAAGGTTTCTCAACCGAGGTGGATCAAGCCATGTCGTGGATCGAGTCGTTACAAGCTCTATCGCATTCGCAGCCTTTGTCGACGAAGGGGAAGACCGGCTTCGTAAGTCTTCGTGACTCTGGCCCCGTGGAGTTTGGATTCGAGCGCTGGTCTAATTATCAAATCGACGTATGCTTTTCCTCTAGCGAGACTGTTTCTACGCCAAATCACTCATGACCCCCGACTCTCCGAATCAACTCATCACCACCGACGCCGCTCTCGCCTTCTTCACTTACCTCCAAAAAACCGCCACAACGACGAACTGGTTCGTCGAAATCGGTCTCTACGGTGGTGCAGGATCAGCAATCAATGCTGTCCCTCTTAATCAATCTTCGTTCGCACATCGTTCGTCGTTGTTATCGTTCCAAATGTACGCTTCGTCAAAGACGTATGGGAATCCGTATCCTGAGGATGGGTTCGACTTCGTTTCTGGGTCAGTCGAGGGTTCGAGTACCCGCTGATTCCCACTGCATGGTTCGATTGTCTGACTCTCGGTCTTTCTCTCATATTCCAGCATGTACGACGCCCTATTGAATCCAATGAAGGAAATCTGGGGCACCTCCTATGGGGCTTACGTCAACTATGGTAAGTCGTCGAGTCGCTCTTAACTACCTCTGCAAACCCCTTTTCGTACTCCTAATCAACCCCCACCACTCCCCTCCCCTGTTCCAGTCGATCCCTCCCTAACTCCCGATCAAGTGAAAACACTCTACTGGGGCTCGCAATACGAACGTCTTTCTACTCTACGTGCGAAGTATGACCCGACGGAGGTGTTCAAGTACCCACAGGCGATTCGACCATCGACATCCACAACATGAGCAGTGGACAAAAGCGAGAGGCAATGCTTTCCGGCGTGTTCAGATAACATAGACATAAACTCTCTTAATTACATCGATCCTTTCGCATACATCTCGATGATCGCTGATTTGTAATCTCTGCAAATTTTGCCGTTTCGTATATGAAGAGCTTGCTCCTTACCTGTTTTTACGGCTAGATCTCTCGAATACAAGCAGGAAACGACATACATGCTTATGCAATTCATCATCAACCCCAAACTTAAACAAAGAATACAAATATAAAGCATAAAAGAAGACGCCCCGGCCCCCCAAAAAAAGATACACTCCCAATCCTACCTCTACTCCAACCTTACACTTCCCGCGCCCTGACCCGCGGAGACTTCCTTCCTCACCTTCCTAACCTTAGCCCCCCATTCCTCCAACCTCCTAGCAACCCTTTTACCCTCCTCATCACCCAATAAAAACTCCCCCAACGCAGCCGAGGCTTCGACTCTTAAACTCAACACCCTTCGAATGGGATTCGATTCATCCGAGACGTTATCCTCATGCAACAAAGGCATGGACATGACTTCCGTCGAAGTCCGCTGTTGAGTCGTTGAGGTTGTCTCTGAAGAAAATCCGTTGGAGATGGAAGTAGAAGGAAATCGACGTTGGAGGGAATGGATTTGGTGCAAGGTTTCGTGTTTGGCATGCGCGGACCAGATACCGACGAGTACGCGCCAAGAAGCGACGACTTTCTTGGCTCCGAGATCTGTGTGACGAAGCCCATTTGACTTAAGTCTTTTTGAGAGCGAGAAAAAAAAAAAAAAAAAGAGGTTTTGGAGGTGCCGACTCACAATTGTCATCGACAAGACTATTGTGGTAGACCGCGAAAAGCCATACAAAGATCGCAGCGAGGATGAATCCAAACGGAGCGATGAACAAGAATGCCCACGCGAGGAAGAACAAGGTCACGTAGGTCGCCATGGACAAAATCAGGCAAACGGCGATCTGCGGGCAGTTTCGTCGAAACCGGCTCACGGTCAGCTCGTCGCATCTTCGTGACATCTCTCCGATTCGACAACCCACCTTGTTTTGTGCATGATCCTCCTGTAAATCGCTGAACCTCAACGAGTACTTGCCCATCAAGTAGATCGGCATGTGCACGATCAAAGGTGCAGCAAAGAACGGTAGCCGCAGCATCGCTTTGCCCGTCGATAACAAGAGATGCCCCAGGACCCTCATGCGCGTCGGCAAGTCATGCTTGTTGTTGGGGTCGAGCTTGTCCGGCAAGGGCACACCCGAGAGCGAGTAATGCGTAAAGCTCGTATCCTTTAATGCTTTGTGGTAGGCCAGCAAGAGGTTCGTCAACTGACGTAGTTCGGGTGAAGGTGTTCGAGTCGCAAAGAGGTCAACGAGCGTTTGGCCAATCTGCACGAGATGGCGAAGCGGGATCGAGCGCTCGTCAACCCAGAGCATCTTGCGCGCCATCGTCGCGGCGTTGAGCGAGTCCCAATCAGGTGCATTGACTGTCAACTTGGTCAACGCTTCTGCAATATGCTTCGTCATCCGCTTGACCGCAGCTTTGGGGTCCACTTCGAACTCGTCAAGGAAAGGTCCGACGTTGAAACTCGGTCCGAATTCCATCACGACCGCGGACCGGTACTTGCTCTTGTCGGTGTAGCTGATGCCGGCGAGGCAGATCGTCAGCTCTTGAGGATCTTCATCGACGCTATCGATGCCGTTGCTGAGCAAGCGACCCTTTTCGCGAACGTTCTTGTGGTATTCGAGTGCGGCCCAACTGGCGCCGTCTTTGAGTTGAGGCAAGAGACCTGGGAGGGTCGCACTTGTGCCTTCCGGGAAGAGGGCGACGCATTCGCCTTGTTTGAGCACGTCGAAGGTCGACGCAAAGAGCAACGAGTTGTCCTGGCGGGCGATCAGAATCAGCGAATGTGATACGAAGCGAGGTGGGGCTTCGAGAACGAATGAACTGACCCTCGTCTTGCGGTCTACGGACAAGTTGCCAGCTGATCGGAGGATCGATCCTGCAATCTTGTTGTTGAACAAGGTAGACTTGGCCCAATAGTGTAGCATACGACCATGGGGCTGCAGAATGTTATATAAATCAAAAGAACAAATTCAGCATCGCTCGGCTCGGGATCTGGCCGCATGCTCGGCTTACGAATTTGATGCTCAGAACTGAAGGCTGTGAGTACAAAAGTGAGATAAAGTGTGAGATAGCAGTGAGATCAAGGATGAACGTGCACACGCGAGTATGTGTCGAGGCGGGGTCGATGCACGTGGCACCGCGGAGATGTTGTCGTCGTCTCGGTCGGATCGCGTCATACCCGGTTCCACCGCGAGGTCCGAAGATCCCGATCAGAAGCATACACCGGACATGGCTTGGTGGATTGAAGGTACTATGTAGGGTATGCCCATGCGATCCTGGAATGTGCTTGAGCCATGTTCGGTGTACTCCGGACGCGGGCTGCGCGGTGACCCCCACCTCGACCAACTAGCAGGCCAGCGCGACGCCGGGGTGCATTGGGGACACTACACCATCGCGGGCTCTACTTGGGTCCGCCCTCAGAAGCCAATCACATCCAGCGCCTCTTCGCATCCAGATTGACCGACTCACATCGACGGCACTGTTGTGGTGGTTGCTGAGAACGATCACCGGCCCATGTTCGGGCACCTGGTCGCCGTTGATCACCTCGATGCGCGAGTAGAAGGACGTGGTCGCGAACTGGGCAATGTAACGCAGCAGTGGGTGCGCTACACCGAAAGGCATACTGCCCTAGTCCTCGTCGTCGTCGTCGGCCAGATAGGCGTTCTCCTACGATTGAGGTTGCGTGCTTCACGTGTCGCGCCTTCACCGCCGTCAGCTTGCCGAAGCCGAACAGACGCCGCGAACTGGCACCGCTCGGAAAGAAAGGTTGGCGCGACTATCGCTTTCACACACCCTTTGTCAGCAATGGCCCACGCGCACGGACCCACCCGCCAACGACAGTATTGTCTTTCAAAAGCCACTTTGAGATTCTTCGTTCGCATCGGCACGCCCAGTGATTCGCTTCCGAGCGCACGTGCGCCAGTCCGACCTCGACAGAACCTGCGCCCCTCTCCATGCAGCTTCACGTTGTATATGCATCAACACCCTCACTCGGAGATTTCTTGTCGATTTTCAGTGTCCGTGGGATCTACAGGTGATGCACGGTACCATGTGCTCTCAAGCTCTCAGACGAGCAACCTCATGGCTCTTCGGGGAGGCTCGAAGAATTGGGCGACTCAGGTGCGGGTGCAGACGCGCAGAGGCGCTTGTGTGGATGGCACGTGCTCTTTTCTCGCCCCGAGTTCCAAGAGCCCCTTTTCCGATTACCCTCTCTGGTTCGAGTGAGGGGTGGGAGCGGCTGAGTCGGCCGTGGAAGTTTCAGTCGTAACTATCCTAGGGGAATGCACACAAATATAAGTAATAGTGCAACAGCTCTTTGCCACGTACATCTAGGCTATGAACTCGGGGCGCTTTATGTCCAGCCAACCTTGTTTAAAGTTGATCCCTCTTCAATAGCCGCGGGCCATGCGAATTTCGCTTTTCCGAGTCATTGCCTATCAAATTCATTTTCGTCAACAATATCCGCCATTATGAAGCATGAACTTAGTCGTTAGCGGTAAGGAACTGACATGGGCGAACAAAAAATCAAGGGACGGATGCGAGCCCGCCGAAAGAAAGAAAGGCCCGACTCATTCTATCGAGGCGGCGGCCGAAAACGGCGCACGGCTGCGCCTGTCTGCCCTCGGACGAAGAATATCGCATTCGCCGATGACAAAGTTCCGGATCGGCCGTACCTGATTCGCCCAGGTGCATCGAAGCCGCGAGGCCCCGCAGACAGACATGTACCTGGGTCCTTGGAACGGCGGTGATGCCGACATTATAGGCTCGACCCAGTGTACAGAGAAGACATCCCAGGCGAACAAATGTTCCGCCGGCCGCCGAGCATTGTCGAGCCGTTCTCGTTCATGTCCAGAAATACTGGTCATCTTGCACACGAAGGAAATTTCAAAGTGGAACAAAACCCATTCAGCGCCCCCAAAAAATTGGGCTCGGCTCGTAGACTGTGAAAAGCTTATGGTCCCGATTGGCTTTCGGGTTTTTCTAACCCAGCCGAAGTCAAACTGCTAGCCAGCTCAACCGGCCGCTATGACCACTAGTGGGATTTTGTACGACTAGCCCTAGGTCTCTCTCTGGTCGGCTGATGATGGTCAATCATCGGGGCTCGTCTCCATGGAAAGGTTAAGTAGATCGTTTAGCCATGGGGGGGGCAGGCGCCGGCAGGCGCCGCCGCGTCTGCGCCATGCGCGCCATGGGCCACGGGCTGGCGATGAAGCCGAAACTGGGCGCGCTTCCAGCCTCAGCCTGTAAGCGCTGAGGCCTGAGGCGCTGAGGTGCGGCTTGCTCAATGCGGCAGGGCGTCTGCTCCCGCGCGCCTTCCGAGTTTGGCCTGAGGCTGCTTCTGAGACAGTTTCGAGCCGGGGCCGTCTAATGCTTCCGCGAACAGCGATCAGAGCCGCTGGGAACCTGAGGAGTCAAGGTTCGAGGCCCGTCCCAATTGTGGATTTGCAAAAAAGCAAGTGTAAATCCAAAATTTCGCTTTTTGATTGCTCTCGGGCGTCAGCGAGTCCATCCGGGCCCTCTATAATGCATGTCAAAGGCCAGGAACTTTCTCGAAGGCCATCCATCTCCTCGTGCCTTCTATCCTGTCCCTCTCTTTCACCTACACCTACGCTCAGCAACCACCTGGATACCGTCCTTCCCTTCCGTATCACCCGTCGTTGGAGTCGTTTGCAGTTCCATTCCAGCGAACCCCTTCACGAACCCCATCTCGAGCCCCTAGCTGGATCGCGATCGCCGACAGAATCCCCGACCTCGCGCCACTGCTCGCCGATTCCTCCGCTTGACCACCCGCCCGCTCAGGCCCATTGCAACCTTCGTCTGAGCCCGCGCCGCGCCTTCATCTCTGAAATCGCGTCCACGGTCCCATCCTCTTTCGTCTCGACACAGCTTCGCAACCATCATGCCTGGTCGACACGCTGCTTCCCTTGTACCGAAGGAGGAACACAGTCCTGCCTTGCTCAAGTTGTTGAAATCTTCCCTCACCGACACCATCGTCGGTAAGTTTGGCACTTCCCAAGGTCCCAGCCCACGTGTCCCCCCGGCGGACACCGGTCGAGTCGGTCGCTTGGCAACTTCTGCCAGCGGCCCCAATCTCCGAGTGGCTGTCATTCCTTGCAAGCAGCCCACACTAGTACATAGAGAATGCATGATACTAATCGCAGCATCTTCTCACCCACACAGAACATGTTGCCCAAAAAGCCATGAGTGTGATCCGATGCCGTGACGAGCCCATAAACTCCCCCGCCGAATCCTCCATCGCTCCCTTACCCGAGCTCGACAACTTCATCCGCGACATCTGCCGCAAGTCGAGGTGTCATGTCCCGACACTATTGTGCACGCTCGTGTACCTCGATCGACTAAAAGATCGCTTGCCCGTTCGATCGTGCGGCTCGCCGTCAACAAGACACCGAGTTTTCGTCGCCGCCCTCATCGTCGCCGCGAAGTACCTCAATGGTGAGTCACACTTGCCCAACACCTTCGTTGTAGACCCTTTTTAATTATTTTTCACATTTCTTCGTTCAGACTCGTCGCCGTACAATAAGAACTGGGTTCGTTACGCCGGCCACTTCCGCCTTGAGGAGGTCAACCTCATAGAGCGCCAACTCCTCTGCCTCCTCGACTTTGATCTTCGCATCGGCGAGTCCGAGGTAGGCCACATCCGCCAAAACACCACTCTTTCGGTGATCAAGCTAATTACCTCATGCTCCTCTACTACAGTTGATCGAGACCTTTGCTCCCTTTCTTGGTCCTATTGAGGCGGGCATGGCCGAGCGTCTCCTCCGCCGTCAATCCCGACCTCTGCACCAACGCGCCGAAGCCTCGGACTCGGACTCGGATTCGGACAGCGACGATGCCTCTGAATGCGAGATGGACTCGGATAGTGACGGAGGATCCCAGTCTTCTGCTCCTTCATCGACCATCTCACCATCACCATCGGTACTGGTCGCCAAGACTCGGAAGATCCAGCTCACATCGTTGAGCGCAAGTTCGGTGTCATCCTACTCGGCGCAAGCCGAGCACGAGGATGAGGAGGCCGATTTCTTGAGCGCTAGCTCGGTTGGTGCTTCTCGTCCCGTCTCGTGGTCATCAGCCAGATCCGCATCGACAATAGCGTCCTCGTTGGACTACTCGTGCCACGAAAAATCTTCTTCGTCGCCGACCTACTCTCCCCCACGACACGGCACGTCTTTGTCATCCCAAAAAAAGCACAGGTCATGACCACCGGGAACGACCTGATGCAACACCTTCAACGCAAGCTCGATGTCCAGAGCTGGATGTCTAGTCCTAGTTCCGACGCAACAACCAACAAGCGCAACGCCATGTTGATCCCTAGCCGGATCAGGCTTTAGATTCAAAGCTTTCGCCTTTACTTTCTCGCTCTCGCTGTCTCTTTTTGGTCCACTTCTTATGGTCGTCTGTTCTTCTCGGTCGCATTCGCATTGTTGTTGTTGTCTTTGGGTGCCAGTCTGATACTTCTTCCTCGCCTCCGATCGTGAAGCTGTGCTGTGCTCACTTCTGGGCCCGTCCGAAGACGGTGTGTAGTTCCTTATTGCATATCTTTCATGGGATGTACTAGACGTTTTCCCTTCATCCGTTTTCATGTGAAACCTTGCATTCCTTCTCCGAAACATCGCACCACACTACCGATCACACGAGATAAAAGCTCCGAGAACATCCAGCAGTTGCCTTCAATGGTGGGTGCACTGCACGGCGCCCAGCTCGAACAATGGCTCGATGCCCGATCGTTTGAAGGCGATCACGATCGCCGGCGCCGGTTATTAGCGCCGCGCCCGTGGAGCTGGAGCGTTGAGGTTCCGTCGGCTCTCGTCGGCAGTCGTCGGCTGGCCAATGTTTCACATGTCATAACCCCGAAGCACTCCCATTTATTTTTTCCACTTGAAACCTACCCATCTCGGAATTTCCAGAACCCGGTCCGTCCCGGACGATAGTAGGTTTAATTTTCACCGTCAGGTCTTACGACTGGAGGGAGTTGTATACAAGTTGGGAATTGTAATGTCTCACATCCTGTGTAATGTCTCACATCATGTCTGAGAGGTCTTTTAATCCGCGTTTGGGAGCGGACCCTGCATCGTCCGTGGGCGGTAGGGGCATTTGAACGCAGAGGGGTGTCGTCGACTGAGACCGACCTCGATCGATCGGAGCGGCGTCGGGTTGACAACTACTTTGCCTGTGAGGTTTGTGAAATGCTATGATTAATGCATTCTTTTATGTAGATGTAGATGAGCGGGCGGGCATTTCGACTAGTCGAGCCGGTACAAGCGCGCTGGTTAGCACATTCTGGTGCGTGCAGAGGACGAGAAAACAGTCCGGGCGATCGTGATGATGAGAAGGGGTGGGCCACGCTGGCGCGCACGCTTGAGCTCGGCTTGCTCTGCTGGCTCTGCTGCCCGATGCTGCCCGCCCATCAAGAGGTCCTTGCCCGCGCTTGCCCGCCAGCGTCGTCCGCACCAGTCGCTCAGACGACATGCCGAACTCTCTCCCTCCCGAACTCTCCCTCCCGAACTTCACGCATCGGCTCTCTCGCTCTCCCTTCCCTTCAATCTTCCAGTCCAAGGACACCTCACCTGACAAAACAACTCGGCTCGAGCATAGCAGCAACAAAGATGTCCCTCCAAGTGCCTTCCGGGAACCCAGGATCGGGCCACTCGGCCGGAGCGAACGTTCCCAAAAAGGTCGGCCTCGTCTTGCAGTCGTTGCCACCTAGGAACGAGACTGGTTTCGGCAAACCTTTGGTGAGCCCTCCGAAAGCTGAACGTCTGTATGTGTTGATGGTGCGGGGTGTGTTTGTGCTTGGCGCATGTGCCCCCTCGAATCGAGATCGAGATCGCACGTTGGCGAGCTTGTCTTTTACGCCGCAGGACTATGAAAGGGTCGAATCATCTCCCAAAAGTTCTGGAGCCGGTTTCCACATCCAATCCGCCAGTCATGCCTCTTATCGTACCTGCACTGTGGGGTCGTAGGATCGTGATCGTTTGCTCCGCGATGGAGACTTCGCTCAATCGTCGCTCGATCGCTTTGCCCGGCACCCACGCGGACCCGCGCCTGTGAAACGACGACGTCATCGCGCCCCATCGCATCTGCATCCGAGCCTGTGCCCGGGATCTATCGTCGCCGGTTTCCACAGTGCCCGCTTGTGAAGCGCGTGTAACTGGAGCAAATCAACTCTTGCGGCAGATAAAGACCCGAAATGCACAGAGTTGGGATATTATGAAGCAATTCAGTCGAATTTTTCGAGGCCGAGCTCCGTTCCGCGCACACGTGCTCGCTTCATCCTCTCCATCGCGTCTCACTCGTCGCTGCCGATTTGCGCAACGTACTGACCACTCTTTTCGCGTTCATAGCACCCCCGAACGCCTTCCAATATCTCGCTTGACCACCCGCCATGGCCCGCCTACCGAGGGTACCACGAGTACTCGTTCGCTCACGTGAGTACTTGCCCCGTTCAGGCCAAGAACAAGAGCTTGAAGAGGATCCTCAATTCCCTATTCTGCTTCCTCCAGGCCACGATGAGCCATCGTCTCCCCACCATCTTGGCCAAGGCCATCGATGATGTCAGGACAACCCTCAACGAACAGGTCAGTCTTTTTCCCAAGCTGCACATTCTATCATCCGACTGCTCACATATCGAGTATCCCCACAGTACGAGGAGGAGAAGATCGTGGATCTCGTCGAGTGCATGGAGAGGATGGAGGACTTGATGGACGATTTGCAGAGCAACGCGACCCTCCGACCCATCATCGATGACGGCGAGGGAGATATCCCTTTGTGGAACAAGGAGATCGCCAAGGTATGTTCTCGGTCGTCATGTCGGAGCATTGCTAGAAGATTATGTGTGCTCACGTAGCTCGACGTGGACCCACAGTGCTACCGAGGCAAGGACTTTATGAACGCCCCCTGGTTGTTTGCCGAGGCCTACAAGTACCGTCGGTATGTCATCAACGCAAATTTTTGACATTTGGCATTGGGCTGACGGCGCCGTTGCTCATTCCATTAGTCTGCATGAGTGCTTCTCTCTCTCCAAGTTCTGGAAGAGCTACGATGTTTTCTTCCGTCAAAGCTAGTGCTCGCCCTTTCAATTATGCAGTCGAGACTGAACGCTCACCATACCGTCTACGTTCACAGAGTGCGAGACCTTCTCTCGCTCCGGTGAGGCCGTCTTTGAGCTGTCGACCCGTTTCGCCGATCCCTACGTCATCGACGAGAAGCTCTCAGCCGAGGACCAGCTCAAGGCCAAGAAGCTCATCTTCCACGAGTTGACCCAAGTCGCCCTCTGGGGTAACGCCACCGATTTGTCTCTCCTCATCAACGTGAGTTTGCTTGAACGCTGGATAGGTTGACATGACGGAGCGGCACTGACGCAAATTCTTTCTCGGCAATCCAACAGATGACCGAGGACGACATCAAGAACCTCCAGTCGACCGGTGGTGATCACCTCGCCGCGACCGAGAAGAACATCCTCGGCAACCACCTCGAGAAGGCCTGGGACTTGATCTCGTCGCCCAACTTTGGTAACGGCAGGAAGGGTGGCCGAATTGATATTGGTAAGTGAGGTGGAGAGCGAGCAGTAAACGATGTTCAATCGGCTGACAGATGCTGCACTTACTGGTCCCAGTCCTCGATAACGGTGGATTCGAGTTGCACTGCGACATGGTCTACGCCGACTTCTTGATCCAATCTGGTCTTGCTTCGCAGGTCCGATTCCACGGCAAGGTTAGTGCAGACTCTGATCGGATTCTCCCCTACAGCCCCAAGACTGATTCCTAACTCTGTACCATCTGCAGCGCTTCGCTTGGTTCGTGTCGGACGTCACTCGCCCCGATTTCGACTGGCTCATCAACCAGTCGGTCTACGGTCACCTCTTCCCCGATGCTAGCGAGGACCAAGTCGCTTCGCTGCGCTTGATGGGTCAGCGCTGGCAAAAGTACGTCAAGGAGGGCATTTTCGTCTATGAGCAGCACCCCTTCTGGATCTCCGGCGTAAGCATTCTTCTTTAATGGCCCGACTCGTGCCTCTTGAACTGCCAGTTGACCAGAGCCGGGCACCGTTGATTCTCAGTGGACCTACTGGCACTTGAAGCGCGAGGCCCCTGATCTTTTCCTCCACCTCGCCGACTCGGACCTCGTCATTTTCAAGGGTGATCTCAACCACCGCAAATTGACCTACGATTGCCACGCCCCTCACGACACCCCCTTCGACGTCGCCATCGGTCCCCTCGGCTCTGACGCCGGCGCACCTCCCGTCCTGACGCTCCGCACGATCAAGAGTGATGTCGTCGTTGGTATCCCCGCTGAGGAGGGTGCTCGTTTGGACAAGGAGGAGCCCGGATGGAAGATCTCGGCCAAGGTATGTTCCACTTTAGCTTAATTTTGCCGTCGTCGCAGTATCACTGACTGACTGATTTTTCCATCTCACTTGCAGTACGCCGTTGTCCTCCTCTCGGAAGGCCACAAGGGCGAGCCCATCGATTTCGTGTGAATGCCATCCATAACACTGCTTCACAAGAGAAAATGGTGATACTCCCCTTTCCTTATAGAACATTACGAACCCGACGCCACTCGGTGTTTCCTTTCTCCTCCCTCTCTCTCTAGAGATCAATTCCTGCTGGATTGTTTGGCTTTCCTCCTTGTGTAATGAATGGGAAAATATTTTGCTTCGTGACGAGTCTTGAGAGATGTGCGTACAGCCTGCTCAAGGGAGGGCAGCATGGGATCACGGAAACGCTCCCTCTCTACAGGTTATTGAAACTCGTGAAGGATGATATAGAGTTCAAACCACTGCCCCTTTTAATACTTCCTTTCACTTGAGCCTCACCCCATTGCGGGGGCGCTTGTCGATCTCTACCGATTCCTGAACGTGCGCTAACGTATTTTAGGCGTACGCTCGATCCCTCCTATTAGGATCGCCCTGCTTTCAGGGGTGCGAATGGGTGCCGGCTTGTCCATGATGGAACTGGGCTGCACGCTGTGCACTGAATTGCACGTTTGATTCAAAAAGTATCTCTTGCATACAGTTGTATATCAAAAATTAATGCCAACAAAGCCTGGAGCAGGTCAAACAGCCACCGTGAGGAGCAATCGGTTGCGCTTTCCCGGACAGGAGACATTGGGGGGGGGGTGGAGGGGGATCGACGCCCGATTGCCCAATCTTATTCGGAGATTCTACAGGTCGCGTTCGCCAAATTAACTAAACCTCCCAGGCTGGTTCTTGTTCTCTTGCACCCCACTTCATACCCAGCCTCGGAGCAAATGCTTTCTCATTCAACAAGCCGTCGGTTCTTGCGTTCGTGGGGAGCTTTTCTCTGCTTGCCATGGAACCCTCTGGCCTTGGTTCTCGCAGCTACGATACCCACTTCCCACTCTTTATTAACTAACTCTGGTTTGGATTCCCGAACGCTCGGAAAAGTGAGGGAGAGGCTCGATTTGGTCGCTCGTGATGTGTGAGTTCGCGCCTGGCTCTCCGAGTCGCCCCTCCATGATGAAGTGGTCCGAGTCCAATTCGCGCAAACCGCGCAGAATTCCCCTTCACGTGCCTACTGGATTGCTCATCGGCGATACGACTCGAACTCTTCTTTCTTTCTTCCCAGCTGGGTCTCTGGTACCCAAACCGAAGCTTATCTCGAACTCGATCAACCTCAACTCACTGTCTTCAACCCTTACGTTTTCAACCCCTTTACCCCCAAATCCTCTCGTGACCGGGTAATACTCGAATCATCTTTCCCGAATTCTTCAAATCGTATCGTTTTAAATTGGTTGGAGAGGTTAGGTCCTGATGATGAGCAATTCGCAGTGATCAAAGGTGGCGCTGCGGGTGATCCGGCTAGTTTGGGTTATGCTTGGATGATCGCGCAGGCGACGACGACGGATGAAGGGACGCAGGAGAGATTGGAGAGGATGATCGAGGCTGAGGTAGAGTGGCTATTGGAAAAGGTTCCGAGGACGATGGACGGAGCGATTAGTCATCGAAAGGAAGTGACGCAGCTTTGGTAAGTTTGATCTCATGAGCAGTTGCCGAGGGGAATTTCCGGGCCAAGGGGGGGGGGGGGGACGACTTTTTGACTTTGCGAAGTCTTCTTTCGTTCGCAGGTCCGACTTCATCTGTAAAATTTCCAGCTCACCTAATTCCAATGATCTGCGCATTCCCACAACTAACGATCTCCTGCGCCTTACAGACATGGTACCCCCTTCCTCGCCGCCCGCGGCATCGCTACGTCGAACCACTCCCTCCTCCTCGAATCTTACAGACAAATCAAACTTTACCGCTCCCACCTCCAAGACACCTCAACCCATCTCTGGAGACACGTTCGTTACGGAACTTGGGAAGATCCAAGTCTCTGGGCCACAGGTAGGTTCAGAGTCATTGCTTCATTGCTTCACTTAAATTGCTCGGTGAACTAAGTTTGAAAAGCAAGCTAAATGACGCGGTTGTCTGATACCTCATAGGGAACGCTTGGGCCGCCGCGGGAATTACTCGAGTACTTGCTACCTTGACGAACTCATTCCATACGGCGATGTATTGGGAGGAGATAAGAGATCTCGCTCTTTGGGCGAATGAGATCGTCGAAGCCGGATTCGCGAGAGTTAAGGTAAACCCCTCTCAAATATCCTCGGAACCCTGCTCTCTCACCTAAATCAAACTTTCATTTTTTGCTTCGAGTACAGAAGGATGGCCTTTTACCCAATCACCTCGACGATCCGTACGACTTTTCCGACTCTGCCTCGAGCGCTCTTCTCGCCTCGACGGTATTTCGTCTCCATCAACTCGGGATGATCAGGAAACCTTCGACCACGCTAGCGAAAGCCGAAAAGATCCGTTCTAAAATCAACGACAAGATTGATCCAAAGACAGGATGGTTGAGAGGTTGCGTCGTGAGTACTTCAAAGTCAAACGCGCACGCGTTGAGGATGCCTCCTCTTGTTTTTTGGGTTGCGCACTCACTCATTCTTCCATTTTCCCGATTGGCTACCCAGAATCCACTGAGTTGGTACCAACGAACGGATCAAAGTCCCGAAGCGCAAGCGTTCGTGATCTTGCTCGAAGCGGCGTGGCGTGATTCTCGGATGATTAGCGAACGAAACTCGATCGCTTCGAAGGAGAAGGTTTTTGGAGGTCAAGGTACGCACACCCGTCGCAGGGACAGGTAGGCAAGGGGGCAATGATGTACTCAGCCGAGGCCCAGGATGACCCGATGTTTGAGGAAAATGTAATTGTTCAACGGTATCGACACTCGTTTCATCAGCTCCAAAAGAAAGTAGCTCGCTAGGTCGAGGCTCAGTTCATAGACGTATCATACCCCTTTCTCTTCTCAGCCAGTAGTAGAGAACTCGCAATCCACTTCAGTCTGTACAAAATTTCAATCGATAGATTGCACATCCCCTCCAACCAAAAGCTTCCCTCCCTCTTCCCCTACGATCACCTAAACAAATTCCTACTCAACTTGAGCGCCAACGCATCGTCCCTCAAATTCTCCAACGCGGCGTTACCTCCGTTGCCACCCCCTTAACCTTCTTCTTGACCATCGCCAAATTCGTCGCGTTCGTTCCGACCCCCATTTGTTCCATCGCGGCAAGTTGAGTCGAACTGATTCCCCAATCGACAAATTCACCTCTTTCGATTCCCCTTTCCCTCGCATACCGAATAGCCCCCTTGACATCTTCGACTCCCAAAGCTTCGCAAAACAATTGACCCAATTCGGCCTCGAATTGTTCGAAAGATCGATTCTGATTCTCGTTCGCCGTTCTACCCGAACCGGGTCCATCACGTCCATGTCCGTCCAAAACGACCACTTCGAACGTATACTTGAAACTACCCATCCCTTGCGCCTTTTCAGGAGAATCCAACGTATCGAACGTGATCAAAGCAGTGGCATTATCCTTACCGAAAGCGTTTTGATCGATCGACCAAGGTTGATGCCTCAACAAAGCTTTCGAACTAGCGGACCTATACCTCGAATACCAAAGTTGATTCGACGGTGGTGTAGGATACCTTTCCCCACCAAACAATCCATCGGGGAAGATCCTAATAATCAAAGGATGCCTCGCTTGTAAGGCATCGATCAATCGAAGGGATTGTCTAGCATCGGTTTTCGTATCTCCGAAACCCAACTTGATCATGATCCAATTCCTTTCGATTCGTTCCAACCAGATCCCCTTCCCTTTAGCACCGACGAACCCACCCGCGACTCGACGAATTTCAGGTTCGCTAGCTCCCGGACCCGATTCGGCGCATTTGACGACCGAGAAAGCTTTAAAGATCTTGACAGCGTCGGTTTCGTTGATCGAATCGGCCCAATGTTCGAAAGGCGGTGACAAAGTTGGGTTCGTAGAAGGGGACACGATCGATAATCTACGAATGTAGGTCCAATCCGAAAATCGAAGGCAACACCTCAAGGCGCATCCAGGGCATCCGCAAAGGTCGTATAAATGGGACCATTCGACGGGTGACATGGACCTCGAAAGTTGAATCTTGTAAGACCATCCACCCAATAATTGTAGACCGAGTCCTTCTTCACCCGGTTCGGTTTCCCCCGCTCCTGATTCTTCCCATGCGATCGCGCGAAAGGCATCCATGATCGCTTCCTTGAGTGAAAGTGAAGAGGTCCGTTTCAAAGCGGCGTGTAACCTCGTCAAAGCGGCGAGCGAACAACAAGTGACATCTTCGAAAAAGCGAAGAACGTGATCATGTCCGCTTCGATAGGCCTTGACCAAGAGTTCTTCGTCTCGGGAGATCAATCGCCTGAAAAGGCATTCGATCACGCGAACCCTTTGGACGGACTTGGTCGAGTTTTTGATGAAGGAGGCGTGCGAACCGGTGAGGGATAATAGTT
This sequence comes from Microbotryum lychnidis-dioicae p1A1 Lamole, assembly GCA_001244265.2. NCBI lineage: Eukaryota > Fungi > Basidiomycota > Microbotryomycetes > Microbotryales > Microbotryaceae > Microbotryum > Microbotryum lychnidis-dioicae. The sequence goes on along the minus strand of CDLV01000004.1, from coordinate 3,886,387 downwards.
CGAGTAGTTCGGCTCGTTTGACCCTTTCGAGAGCGACGACCGGGTCCGGTTCTTCGGTTTCGGTTTGGAGGGAGGGTGCGCAAGGCGGTCGTAGAGGGATCGAAGTCGAGTTGGGCGTCGTTCCGGACAAGCAATTGGGTACGGGGGGTGCGGGTTCCCCATTCGGTAAAGTGGTCGGTGGATTCGGCGAATGGGATTGAGGTTCCAAAAGCCACAAGGCGTCCTCACTGGTCAAGATCAATAGATGACTACGCCTAGTGACCAAGCGAATGACGCCGTCCGCGGCCCTCGATCTGAGCGCCAATTCCTCCAAACTCATTCTGCCCATCAGACTAGCCAAATCAAGGCCCGAAGCGGCGAAATGAACGGCATAGTAATGTCGACATGCCAAGGCCTTGTCGGAGAGGGCCGCGTGTTGGCGAGCGATCTTTTCCCAGGTTTCGAGGTCGTCGAGGTCGTCGCAGCGGGTAATGTCGCTCGCGTCGGGTAAGGGGACTTGTTTCGAAACGGCGGGTAAGGCGGCGATGCATCCTAGAAAAAGGGTTAGGGTGGGTTCCGGGTGTCAGATCGGCGGGTATGAACAGAAAAGAAAGAAAAAAAAGAAAAGAAAAAAGAAAAAAAAAAGGTTCAAAGACGGTACGGGACGCGGGACGCACGTATGAATTCGTGTTTGAGTTGAGCTTGTTCGATCTCATGGACGTGGCACCAGTCGCGATTGACCTTGCCCTTGTGGCCGCCTACGACGATCTCTGTACATTGTTCTTGCCATCTGTCTATAGCCTGACAGGTCTTGATGGACGGATCGGAGGGAACGAGGTGATGTTTCGTCGGTGGGGTACGATGAACGGAAAAAGGGTGGTAAGGCTCGTTCGCCGCACCGCCGCCATGATGGAGGTCAGCCGAACGATCGTGCACTTGGTCGCGAGTAGTGTGCTCGGTTCGGGATGGCACACTCTTTACAGTTGTTTTGGGTCGTCGAGTGGATTTGGATTTACCGGATCGGGATCGTAAAGTGGGTTTAGCCTTGGCGTTGCAAGTCAAATTTGTTTTAGCTGTGCCCGTTCCCGGGGCCGTGTTTTCATGCTGAGAAGAAACAGGAACAGGATCACAAGTTGAAGTGGAAGGGATCGGGGGAGGCCACGGTGCGGTTCGACGAAGGAACAAACTCAGAGTCGACGGTGAAGTAGAAGCTGCAGCCGAGGCGGAGGCGGAAGAGTTGTCCGCTGCTGCCGGGCAAGCGTTCGTCGAGGCAGAGGTCGAGTTGGGAGTCGAGAGAGTTGGCACGGCCATGGTGAGGGGTAAGAAGGTGGAGAAGGGAGAAGGGAGAAGGGAGGGTGTTGGATCGTCGCAAGCTGCCGAGGCAAGGAGCGGAGGGAAGGGGCGAGGCGAGAGGCGAGAGCGAACTTGAACAGGGCCGAGTATCGAGCAGAGGATGCACACACCGAGCTGTACACGCGGTTGTAACCCCCCCGGCGCGGTAGAGAGAAGGAGAATGCTCGGGAACAATTTGGCCGGCTCGGTTCCGACGGCTTCTGACGCTGCCTGCTGGGCGTCGTGTCTGCTAGTCTGCTGGCCTCTGCCTATAGCTCCCTATAGCTCGGCTGGTCGGCTTGGCTGGTCGAGCAAAGTCGTCTGCTGCGTCAGCCAGCGCCAGCGCGGGGGCGGGGTGCGGCAAACAGCCAGGCATAAAAATGCATTGAAGGCAGGGCTTGGCCAAGCAAGACTCTCGACGCATGACTGCATTTTCTTTTGCCGTGAAACAGTGGCAAGTGCGTCTGGGACGTTTGAAAACACACCAAAATCAGGGGGTTGGTCGATTAGTTTATTCCTCATCGGCGCTGTCGTTGTGGTCAGTGCAGTCGCGGCTAATAGGCGCCTTCCTGGCTTTACTAATGAGTCTGACTGGGGGGCTGGGTGGCTCAGTCCGGGCTGGCGGGGCCTGCTTCAAGGCAGACGGCTTCTCTGCTCGTCTTCGTCTTCGTCCTTGTCTTTGGCTGCTCTGCTCGTCTTTGTCTCTACTTTGCTGCCTCGGCTCTCCCTCTCGGACCGGTCTGCACAAGTTGTGACCGTACCTCGTTGCCAGTTACATCGCTCGGCTGTAGTGGTCCGCAATCGGTTCAGATCGAGAACGACTGCAACATGACCGACCGAGATCAACAACCCGAAAGAGAGCCAGACCGTCGTCGTCGTCGCGATTCACGCTCGTTGTCTTTGCTCCGGGACGACGACGACGACGAGGATGGCACTCCTCCTCCTCCTCCTCCTCCTCCTCCTCGTCGCGATGATCGATGGGCCTCGTCGTCGTTGTCGTTGTCGTCGTCGTCGTCGTCCGCAATTCCTCTCCCGAGGTCCAACCTTGACGATGACCGCAGTCGATTCGCTGCTACGACCTCTTCTTCGTCTGCCTCCTCGGCTCCCCCACCTCGTCTGTACGGCTACACCCTCCCCCTCCCCGACGACGAGCTCGTGCCCCGTCTGATCGGCAAGTCCGGCCGCGTCGCTCGCCAGATCCAACATGCCTCCGGTGTGGCCCGCATCGCGTCCGGTCATCTCCCCCTCCCCGATCGTCGCGACCGTCCCGTGCCCGTGCTCGAGTTCCGAGGCACGCTCACCGAACTGCACAACGCCGTCCAAGGCGTGCGTCAAGCTGTCCTCGACACCGTGCGTCCCCCACCGCTGGCCAACTCACTAGCCGACGATATCGCTTTCGGCACCTTGCATCTCGACGATTGGTGCGTTCTCGACCCACGTCATTTGGTCCTCCTTTCCGGTCCTTCAGATCGTTCTTCCATGTCCGATCTCCTACGAACCAAACTACCCAAGAACCATCAACCGCTCTCAATCGAATTGAACAACCGCGTCGATACAATCCATTGGAAACCCATCGTCGAACCCAACCCTGTACCTCGTCGAGCGCGATCGCCTTCATTCTCGACGAACAATCTTTCGGAATCGGTCAAAAAACGTCGTGTCGACGCTATCCCCGCTCTCCCTCTCCCTCTCCCTCCTCCTCCTCCAAAGAGACACGTCCCCGACTCAGTCCGCAACGAGTCATACGACCTAGTGATCGAGTAAGTTTCCCCCCGACTCCTTTTCCACCTGATGGAGAAAACCCTCTCCCCTTTTAACCCCAAACCTCTCTCTCTCTCCCCCCCCCGCCTCAGACTTCCTTTCGACGCCGCGCCAGCCGTGATAGGTCGAGCCGGTCGAAGAATGCGAGAAATTCACGACCTCTCCAAAGCTCGTTGTCGCGTCAACGCGGATGACCCTACGCGTAATCCAACATTTTGTCTCTCCGGTTCGGTACAACAAATGATGATCGCTCTGGCGATGGTACAGGATATTGTGAGGAATGAAGTGGATAGGTTATGGTGCGCGCCTTGGTTGGATGAAAAGGGGAGGATCGATTTCGATAATGGTAAAGGTAACGGAGGTGGGGCTGATCATGGGATTTTAGGAAAGGGGAGGAGAAGATCTCCTTCACCACCACCACCACCACCACCACCTCCTCCTCCTCCGAGTAGTTCTTTAAGGAACGAGAGGAGGAGAGCATCGCCGCCTCCTCCACCTCCTCCTCCACCACCTTATGCTTCAAGGGATCGTGGTGGGTGGTGAAGAGATGGCGCGGGGTTCAAAGGATTGATAAGGAATGGGAGGGATAGGTACGGGAAAAGTAAAAAGGTTCAATGGTAGAGAAGGGTCGCAGGAGAACACACACAAAACACGCCGCAAGACTCGGGAACTAGGAACGTGTTGAGGTTCGTGCTTGTGCTTGTATAGGGAGAACCAAAAAAATGGGTGTAAAAAGAAGAGTCTTGCCTTTTAGGAACCGATTCCGTTTGCGGTTGTTTCTGAGAGACCGTCCCGAGTGTTTTAATCGAGTGAGATGACTGGGAAGTTGAGTACACTCGGCTCCAGTAGACTCGGGGATTTATGTAGATTGCATCGACAGAGGAAAGACTCCCTCAATTAACGGAAACCCCCAAAGATACGCACGTTCGCTTAACCGAACGAGCTTGTCCGCCTCTCCTCCAGTTCACCAACGCAGTTCGATTCAAAATCAAAAAAAGACTTCTTGCCCCTTTTGTTCAAGCCTCGATGGCGGCCTTCTTGTTCCCACGCGTCGCTCGGGTACGTTGAGCCTTCCTGTCCTTGTTTTGGGACTGCAATAAGGCCGAAGCCCTGGACTGAGCCTCGGACCTCAAATCCAAACGACCTGCCTCCGATCCGGAATGCTGGGCCACTCGTCCGGCAAGTTTACGACCCGAGTTAGTCTTGACACCTTTGTGGGTGTAGGCCGAAGCGTTGGCGAAAGGGGAAGCTTTGGGGTCACGAGAAACGAGACGAACGCCGGTTCCTTGAACGTGAGATTCAATGTGGAGAGTTTTGGGGTTGGCGAGACCGGAGTATTTGAAAGCGTTGACGTTCTTGAGGTTACCTTTTTCGTTGGAAAAAACGAGAGGGATACCAACTCGCTTGTGTTGGAACGAAGAGTGCTTCTTGGTCAACAACCACAACAAGTCGGGCGAGGCGATCGTTCCGGAGGCCATGATTTTTTGAGGAGAGACTGTGTTGGGGGGTGGCGGTAAAGGAATGTTAGTGAACGGCGCTTTGCTTCGTCGGTGGGTGCATGCGTGTGGATCGTCGACGCGCTCTCTCCGCTGAGCTGAGCTGGCTGAGCTGAGCTGGCTGAGCTGAGCTGGCTGAGCTGAGCTGGCTGGCGTGACGTCCGGGTCCGACTGAGCAGCCAGCCAGGTCCAACCCCACCGCACTACCCAAAAAAGCCCAGCATCATCCTCACTAGTACATGAGCCATCATCTTCACCCTCCTTTCCTCAACGGCTACATCAAAACGCTACACGAGCCCCCGAGCCCCCCGGGAGGCACATGAGCTTCCCTGGCGCAGCATGCAAATTACTGCCACGCACGACTGCACCAGCAGCCTGGACAGGGACAGCCGACTCCAGCATCCACGCCGGCGTCCCGACCACGACGAACTGAACCAAAGCTGTGGGTGCTTACGTAGTTGAGGTGTGTGTGTGAAGACGGGTATGTGATGGATGGCGTGGGGGTCGGGGGGCGAAGGCGCAGAAAAACTCGCGGGCTCGCCAACGGGAGGGAGGCTGCGGTCAAAGAACCCGCCGGCGAGGGGGCGGCTTATACGCTGGCACGGCGCCTCGTCTCGTCGGAACACAAAAAATGTTCCAACACCCCCTGCCTTTTGAGCGATTGAGCGTGCGAACGGATAATACGCGGATGCTCAAAGTAGTGTCACAATAAAACAGGCCGAGCTCATTCTACACGTCAGAGAAACCCCGACACACGCACACGCATCTTAGGACAAACCCCTCAAATTTTATGGCCCAAGCTGTGTCGACCCAAGAACCTCACCCCTACCACCTCCGTTCCCCGCACCCTAGCCCATCACCAAGTCTTCTTCTTCTTCGCCCTAGCAAACGGATCGAACACCTTGGGAGGTGGCCCTCTCCCCATCGACAACCCATTCTTCCCCGCATCATCGAAAGCCACCACTTCAACACCAAGCGACCTTTTCCCCGCTCTGCGATTCTGCGCCGCGGCTCGATCCCTCTCTTCAATCTCTTTCTGTGAACAACACATCACACCCATCACGGGTCAAAATCTTCACTCCTAACTCCCATGTGCGTAGAAAGGAGGATTCGCTCGTACTCACTGCCATCGCTTTCGCTCCTCTCTGAGCTTCGAGTTTGGAAGGTGCGAGCGTGCTGTCGGCGTTGACGGTGGTTAGACCCGAGAGGATCCGGTCGATTTCAAGTTCTGCTTCAGTTTTGGCTTTAAACTTGGGACCTGTGTGGAGATCCGAACCAGAGGATAAATTAGCTGTTGCTTGGGCATAAGGGCATAACGTCGCAAGCCTTGAAAGGGTAAAGGGTGGGAACTCACCTTCACCAATCGTTTTGCTCATCATTTCATTGACCACTTCGTCTGCACCTTGCCATGGCTGAACCAACAAAAAAGCAAAAAAAAAAAAACGTCAGCCTACCAACCTCAACATCCCTTGGCCTCAACCTCACAACTCACCTCCGCCTCCTCCCCCTTCCCCTCCACCACCTCCTCCTCCGCCTCCTCCTTAGCGAAATTGGCATCTTCCATCGCCGCATTCTCGACAACCCGATGCGTCAACGACAAAGTTTTGAGCGTCAACAAATTCCTCACGCCGAACAACTCCCCCTCATGTGCTTTACTACCCTCGATTCCGGTGTAGAGGCGAGGTTGAGGCGCTGCGTCGTAAGCGACGTTAGCGAGTCCGCGTTTCATTTGTTGACGATTGATCATAATCTCTTCGATACTGCAAAATTGAACGCGCGAGAAAAAAAGACGAGTCAGTCGTCGGTCTCGACCAATCAAACTCACCGTAGTAAAAAAAAAAAAAAAAAAAAAAAGGGGAATACTCACGTCCCCGCGCCAATCAACCGATAAACGTTCACCTCCCTCGTTTGCCCGAACCTGTACGATCGATCCATGGCCTGCAAGTCGTGCGATGGGTTGAAGTTGGGATCAAAGATGACGACCTTGTTCGCCGCGGTGAGGTTCAAGCCCACGCCACCGGCTTTGGTCGAGATGAGGAAGCAGAACGCTTCGCCGTTGGGGTCGTTGAATTGGTCGACGCGGGCCATGCCTGTTGTTTTGGAAACGAGAGAGGAGAGCAGTTCAGTCAGTTCCAAATTTTCCAAAAGTTAAGACTACTGATGTTGGTTCGACTCACGCTCTTCTTGCTTCGTCTCCCCCGTAAGCGTCAGGGAAGGGAACTTTGAGAACTGAAAAAGGTCCTCGAGCAATTTGAGTACTGTGCGAGCCAAATCTTTCAGTTCAGCCTTCATCTCGAACATCGGAATACGCGCATGCGCACTTGGCCGGAAACGCTGCCTCCACGCACCCCTCAACGAATTTGAAAAGATCAACACCTTGTCCCGCGCTTCGTACCACACGTCCAGTAGCTCCTCGAGTACCTATTAGTGGGAGGGGGGGGGGGGGGGGGGGTGCATCTACGAGTCTCAGCAACAGCGCTTCGAAGCATCAACGCACACGACGCAAAACACTCACCTTCCATTTCCCACAAAGGCTCTCATCCAACGCCGTTCCAGGGCCCAACGACCTCCCCTTCCAATCTTCCGGAAAAGCAGCCTTCAAAATCCGGACATCCAACTCGTACTTGGTCAAATTCTTTTGCGAATCGTCCTTGTTCGGATAGATCAACGCGAGGTGATTCGAAACCTTGCCGAACGCGTGCATGTAGCGAAAAATATGTTCGCTCCAATCTTGGTTACAGCAATTACCTCTTTTCAAGTGAAGACCTTGCGAGTCCTTTCGACCGCACGGACAAGGTTGATCGGCGGTGAGGATCATTTGCACCTCGTCCGTAGCGGTGATGTTCTGGTACGCTTGGCGTTGTAGAGGCGTCAGAGGGCAAAGCACGAGGTTGTCGGTTTTTTTCGGCAGTTGCAACTTGACCGACGGTTGGTGCTTCGTACGCCGGAGGAAGAAATGGGGCAGCACACCAGTGACGAGGGCCCAGGCTCTGATACGACCTCGGCCAAGCGTTGTCTGGTCCGCTTCAGACGATTGAGCGAACTTGAGGGGTTTCTCGACCAGGTCTCGCCTGCATACAGATAAGAAGTGTTTAGTCGATTTAAGCAGCCGTACCCAGAACGACAGCTCGCTTCGCCACTGCATCAGGATCAACTCACCACTGCTGCCACGTCCCCAATTTGCCTGGACAAGCCCAATCAAGGATGGTGTGAAACTCGCCAAGCCGATTCTGCACCGCCGTCCCCGTCAGACCATAACGGAGCTTGGTGGGGAAGGCGTGCAGACTGGCCGTCGTATCCGCTGAGCGAGATTTGGCGCGATGCACTTCATCCGCAATGATGATCTGTACCAGATTCAGAAAATTGCCTTGATTAGGAACACCTCGCTCAGCTAGAGGATTGGACTCACGGAAAAGTCGAGGGCCCGATAGACGTCGATTTGTCTCTTGATATGCTCATACCCACTAATCACTACCAAAATGAAGGGCACGATCAGCATCTGGTGATTTGTGTCTACCCTAACAGCGCACAACCGTACTCACAAACATCCAGATGCCCGAACCTAAACATTGTCAACAAATCATCCGTCCTCTTATTTCCCTGTGCTACAATCCCAACCTTAAGATAGCTCCACGTTTTGATCTCGCGATACCAATTCTCCGTCACGCTCGCCGGACAAATGATCAACGCCGTCGGACCCAAATCGCTCGTTGGGGTGGGTCTACACCGTCCCATTCGTTGACTTTGCGCTTCCTTGCTTCGGCATCGAGTTTCTTCGTTCCTGATTTACCCATCACTGCGCTCAGGAACCCGATGACTTGGATCGTCTTGCCTAGACCCATGTCGTCACCAAGGATTCCGCCCATCCCAGCCGAGTATTGCTTGTACAAAAACTCGATCCCTTCTCGCTGGTAATGGCGGAGGAAACGGTTGATGGGTGCCGGAATCCTATGACGAGGAGAGAGAATGTGATCGCCAATCTCGAGCTGTTGCGGCGACGCATCGAAGCGTGGTCGACAGCCTTTGACGATGCGTTTCTCCTCCGTTGTCGACTGCGACATGGTTTCGGCGGCGAGTCGACGGTCCTTGATGATCCTTTGACTTTCGAGTAACGACATTTCGCCAACCTCTGCCTCTTCTTCCTCTGCCTCAAGGCTTGCGTTGACCTCCGCAGGTTTGGGTGGATTTTCAGGAGCAGCATGGGTCGACGTCTGGGATTCGGTTCTGGTCGACTGGGAGCTCGTGACGGCTTCGAGTCGCGCCGCCACCCAAGCTTGCTTCTTCTCGAGCTCATTGCGTTTCTGTTGTTCAAGGAACTTGGCCGTGAAAGCGTCGACCTCTTCCTCTTCCTCCTCCTCTTCGCCTTCAGTCTTGAGTACTCGAGCTGAGGAACCCGGGATAGGCACATCGTCATCGTCTTCGGTTTCTGGCTCCGAGTCCGAGTCACTCTCAGTCACTGGTTCCGAGCCCGGTTCAGATTTGATGTCCCCAAGCGCTTCCAGCTTAAGCGTCTTGGACCCAGACTTGCGAGCTTGGTCGATGAACATTGAATCGTCCTCGGTGTCGGGCTCCTCATTACTTGAGAGCTGAATCGTCTCCATCACCGGAGGGGTCGCGCGCTCCGCGTCCGTCTTTCGAAGTTGTCTCACAACGCCTTCAGGTCGTTTACCCCTCCTGTGTGATCTCCCATCGTCCGAATCCGAGTCCATCTTGACGGCATGATGCTCTGCTAGGATCTTGCGAGCGACGCGGTCCTCGGCGTTCTCGCCATCTTCGTCGTCGTCGTCCCAGCTGTCGTTCTCGACCATGTCCTTGTCGGCGACGATGATGGGGGCGATATCTGTCTCGTCGAAAGAGTTCAGTCATCTGAACTAAAAAGACACCTTTGAAGATGGCAACTGACCGAGCATGACAAAAAGCGGATTGTATCTTTTCTCCATCTCGTACCTCTTTCTCGTCATCTGATCCGGGTTTTCCCTGCTGACCCACTTGCGACTACAATGTTCCCGAATCTCGGCCTGGGTGATGTCCATCCCCGCTCTGATGCGCGCCTCTTTGGCCTTTTTGCCTTCGATGAGTCGGTTGCTCCAGTTTTTTTGGACCTCTCTGGCTTTGGCGTCGGGGTCGAACGTCGGTCGGGTCGATTTGGCTCGAGAGCGAGGATCGTCGTCGTCGTCCTCCCCCTCTTCCCCCGAGCACGGTTCCTCCTCCTGTTCGATCACTTTTCGTTTCCCGTTCCTGACCTTTCTCCGATACGTGTCTTCATCATCGATCACCTCTTCTTGCTTCCCCTTGCCTCGAATCTTCTTCTTCACCGGCTTGGGCATCTCCCTCAACCTCGGCCTCCTCCCTTGTTTTTTGGCCCTAAGCTTCTCCTCTTTATTCCACTGCCTCACTTCCAAAGCCTTCTGCGCGTTTTCGGCCTGTTCCTTCTCCCTCTGCGCCTGTTCCCTCATCTCCCTACCGAAATCAGGATCGTCGGAACTATCGCCAGAATCAAATTCCTCATCGGGTTCGGGTGTTCCCATTCTGGGCCGAGGTCGGGGTATAGTTAAAGGGGTTGACGAACGGGTTCCATTCGGCGGTGGTGGAGTTGAAGACTCCCCTTGGCTCGTTCGTGAAATGGAGGGAGTGGATGATGTACCCCGTTGCAGATGAGTTTCCTCCTCGTCCATACTACTACTCTCGAGATCTCCGTCGTGGGTTGCAGTCCTCGTTGATCGGGATTGGGAAAAAGTACGTCCATGACCTGACAGTTGATCTTGTTCGATTTGTTTCGTAGTTCGTGTCGATTGGAATGTAGGCCTTTGTACGGTACCGGGTACGCTCATCGTCGTGGACCTAAAGGCCGACATCTGCACTGGGAACGCGCTCTCGAGAGGTGTCGCCGGTGATGCTGGATCAAAACTGACGGAAGTGAATTGAATTGGGGCGTGTCATTGTGCGCTGAGTTTAATATTGGTCGTTGGGATGAGGTTGAAGTCCAGAGGCGCGTTAAGACGTGAAGTCAACACGCGCGTTTGAGACACGCGCCTCTTGACTTACGCGTGCGAGGTCACGCGGCCAGACGCGGCCACTATTACGCGCCCTCGCTCGGCTCTTGAACGCAGTCACGCGCCGCGATGTCAACCGGGCAAGAGCGCCCCTGCACGCAGGCTGCTACGAGGCTACGAGGCTGCTGGACGGCAGGCAGCTGAGCGCGGAGCAGCGAACGCGCGGCTCATTCTCCCCTCAGCCACAGCCGTCCTACCGTGCACGTGATCAACATCATCATGTCCTCCACCGACGCTGGAAAAGCAGAAGCCCAAGATTCGACAATCGAAGCATCGACGTCGACAACAACCTCTCAAATTAGCGCCTACGTCCAACAAGCCAAAGGCACGCTCTACAACGCAAGTGCCTCTCCACTCAAAATGACGTAGGCTATATTAGTAGCCGCTCCTAACGCGCCCTTAGGCTCTTCACTAAACCCCACCCTTCCCCTCCACTAACAGACGATCGGTTCGGTCTCCTCTGACCCAACATGGAAAGAACAAGGTCAAGGGCTGCTCGACCAAGGCACTCAAGAACTTCAAACGGCGCAACAACAAGCCAAGAGTGAAGCGGTGTACGAAAGCCTCGGCGGGAAATTGCAATCGTCAGTTCGGCGCCATGTCCGGTTCAAGCTTTGGCCATGGATGAGGTCGCTCATCACTGATCCTTTGATTCGATCAGGGCCTATGGTTTCATTACCGGTGATCAAAAGACCGCTTCGGACGGGAACAAGAAAGCCGAAGCTGCCGAATGGAAGGCTGCCCTCGCCGACGGTCATGTGCCTCAAGTGTCCCTCGAGAGAGCAAAGGGCAAGGTCGAGAGGTACATTTCTGGGACACTGATTCGATGGAAATCCTTATGCTGATTCAGTTTTCTTCGAATCTAGTGCTATCGGGATGGTCACCGGCGATATCGAGAAACAGCAGCAGGGGAATATGAGGGCCGAAAAGGCCGCATGGACCGGAAAATGAATTGCTTGCATGTATCCCAACTCAAAAGAGTGACCCTATATCTTTCTATACCTTTCAAAAGACTCGAAATGTGGGTCAAATCTTCGTGCGACGGCAGCTTCCAGAGACGCACCTCCCAAAGCAGACCTAGTGACACCCGTACGAGAAATAGGACACTGCAATTTGCTTCGATAGGTAGTGGTATGTGTTCCACGCTAGAAATGGCACACTTGGTCATATGAGACCCTAGTAGAGCTCATCTTCCGCACTCTTCGCCTTCCACTGCACGAGGATGGGCACTGGTAGAACCTCCCGACATCCGAGACTCCAGGGTAACTGCTAACTGAGACAAGTCGGCCCAAACATATCCTAATGCGCTATAAGGTACACCCCGCTGACCAAAATTCATTCAAATGGACGGAAATGGCGCAGTTCCATCTATTCTTGTTCAGTCCGTCTCGGCGCCGAACATTTATGGGCCCCTGAGCAAGCAATCGACTCCTGTCCAACCGGCTTTCGTAAAAACCGTCGGCGGAAGAGTCGACGGATGTGACGGTGCAACGGAAATCAAATAAAATCAGGGAATCCGCCTTCTTCAAGCCGACCTCCCAGCCCACCCTTTCTCTCCCTCCTCGGCTTTGTGGACCTACCACGATCTCATTGGTTAAAGTAGACAGCCCGCGCCATCTACATTGCTCCCCCCTTGTGCCCTATCCAGAACACCTCCGGATCGGTACTTGCCCGCGCCCTTTCGACCCAAGGACAACGGCATTAAACCCCTCTGTCGCAACGAACAAGCGTAACGTGGCGACTATGGCTCTGCTTGTGCAACCTTCGGATGCGGGAGTGAGAGAGATGATAGACGCTATGGAGCATGAACGAGGTGAGTACACATCCTCATGCGCAAGCTGGCCCGGGTACAACTGGATGTCGACGATCGCGAGAGAGAGGACGAAACCCGTGGGGAAGTTTCCGGTGCAGACAAACTGACCGAACACGCACCATGTCCTTCTTACCGTTATCTCGCCAGGCGCCTTCGTAGTCGGCATCTTTTTCCAAACTTTCCTCCTTGGAATGGTTGCGGCTCAAACAACGTGGTACTTCCGACGCGGCTCGAAAGATCCGATTTATTTCAAGTGAGCAACTTCTTCGGGCTTCCGCGCCTCGGCTCGTAGTATACACGGAGCTCACGCTCTGGACTTTGGCGGTGGTGAATTCCGACAGAGTACTCCTCATTTTTGTCGTGTCTGTTCTGAGCGTTAAGTCACTCTGCAATCTCAAGACCGTCTATGCTACAGTACGTCTTCCCTCCGAGTTCTCGATGATGCCCCTAGCTAATCCATGCTCCTCGACCCCGGCGTTTGTGGCGTTTGTCAGTGCCTCTTCGCCCGCTACGGCAAACGAACCCCGCCCCCATTTCCCTGGACCGACCGAGCCGCGATCGTCCTGAACGACATCCCTCTCATCGCTGCTCAATGCTATCTTTGTTATCGTCTTTGGGTTGTAAGTGCTCTCTTCCGCTGGTGAACTGGTTCTTTTACAATCTTAATCACTGGCTTTCTTTCCACACTAGGTTTCCTTGAAACGCGTCCTTCCCACGCTTCTGCCACTCTTGGGTACACTCTCTTCGGTTATTTCTTTCACCATCTTTGCCGCGAATGTGGGTAAGCTATACAGCCGCATACAATCGCCTGCAGAGGGACAGCGGCTCACCCCTTGTGATGTTCTTGTAGTCGCGCATAGCCTAGGGAAGACAGGGATCGGGCCCGGTATGGGTTCAGCCTGGCTCCCAGCCTGGGCTTTCTGTCTCTGCGTGAGCGGCACACCCGCGGTTGGTTTTGGCAACTACTGACAGGGCGAGATTTCGATTTTCCTGCCGCAGATCACGGATGTCTATCTCTCCGCCACAATCGCGTATTATTCGCTTCAGACAAGAAAGAAAGCCGTCGGTGACCGGTATGTCACCCTGTTCGATATCTACTGCCAGATGCTGACGTCACGTCTCACGATACTCCACAGCCTCGACTACATGCTCAGACGCCTCGCATCACTTGCAGTCACGACTTGCATACCCCCTGCGATCGTCTCGGCCGGGATGGCGATTTTGGAGATCATCAATCCCTCGGGACGGGTGAGTAAAGTTTTCACCCGAGATTTCGAATGGTGATCGAGTTTCGCCACCGCTCCTAGGATTCTGAATTGGCACGCTGCTTCACTCGATAGTCATGGAATTTCTGCACCGTCATCCTCGGGGCCCTCTACACGGTCTGCATCCTCCACGCTCGTAAGCACCCCTAACTCACCCCTTCCACTACCAAACTCCACCCTAATACCTAACATCTGATCCCTTTTCCTCTCTCACAAGTCAACGCCCGTGACCAAATTCTCGCCAAAGCGCGTTCGCGCTCGACAATGAAGACCACATCTCCCTCCGTGACGGGTCGCAAGGACCCCTCTTCAAATTCCAGCATTGCAACGAAGAAGCTTGCTCTTCTGTCGAAGAAAAACGAGGCGGATCAAACATTTTCAGGCACCCAGTCTGCGACGCAAATTTATTCGATCGATTTACAATGACATGGGAAGCAGTGAGCGCGCTGCGAGTCAAGATGATGTTCGAACGCTGTAGCACTGAAGCTGCACGCGATAGAGGGGGAGGGGAGTAGAATGAGGAAGGATTCGATGTCTTGAAGGCAGACCTTTGTAAGGCGGCAATCAATCAAGTTCGGAATTGCTGTGATTCCAAATCCGTTAACGACCGGAGAAGAACTCCCGATGAGCACAGTGCGAGTCGTTCCGGAATCGACTGCGGATCACAATTTCCGGAGTCAGCTGCCACTGGGTGTCAGAAAAGACACTATTAGTATTGACCGTGCAAGGTTAAATACGATTTTCACAAATCGTTTGAGCCTGACCAACTCATAGATTTTCACCCAATATGAGACTCAACGTCCCCTTCTCACCCCTTGCACGATCCAATCTGCGGGGTGTTCAGGATGGCGCCACGCAATACGTCGCGGTGCAAGCCCCCCCCCCCCCCCCCCCCCGGGCCTCGGATGTTGCATGCGGCAGTGGTCCCCGGAACCGGGACTCACGGACGGCATGGACCTACACACCTGAAACATGTCGCGCTCGATAGGCCCAATTATTCCTGAATGCACCAGGCCACATCCCGCTTGCCAGTATGTGCCTAACAAAATGGCGGAAATGGGTCGGTCTCAGCTTCGAGACTTGAGTTCTAAATTTCTGCTCATAATGTCTCGGCGAGGAACATTCATGAGCCCCTGAGCAAGCAATCGACTCCTTTCCGATCGCCACCGGCTTTCGTGAAACCGTCCGCGGAAGAGTCGACGGATGCGAAGGTGCAGCGGAAATCAAAATAAAATAGGGAAATCGGCCTTTCCGTTCAAAGGAAGCTCCCAGCGCATCTCTTCCTCCTTGGGTTTGTGGGCCTACCACGATCTCATTGGTTACAGTAAACAGCCCTGCCCATCTGTATTGATCCCGGTTTGAGCCCTTTCCAAAACAGCTCCGTCTCGGCGCTTCTCTGCGCCTTTCGACCCAAGGACAACGGGGCCGGGGTTAAACTCCGCTGTTTCGCAACGACAAGCGCAACGTGGCGACTATGGCTTTCCTTGTGCAACCTTCGGGCGCGGGAGTTAAACGGATGATGGGCGCTATGGAGCATGAACGAGGTGAGTACACATCCTCATGCGCAAGCTGGCCCGGGTACAACTGGATGCCGACGATCGCGAGACAGAGGACGAAACCCGCGGGGAAGTTTCCGGTGCAGACAGACTGACCGAACACGCACCATGACCTTACCGTTATCTCGCCAGGCGCCTTCGTAGTCGGCATCTTTTTCCAAACTTTCCTCCTTGGAATGGTTGCGGCTCAAACAACGTGGTACTTCCGACGCGGCTCGAAAGATCCGATTTATTTCAAGTGAGCAACTTCGTCGAGCTTCCGCGCCTCGGCTCGTAATAGACACGGAGCTCAAGCTTTGGACTGTGGCGGTGGTGAATTCCGACAGAGTACTCCTCATTTTTGTCGTGTCTGTTCTGAGCGTTAAGTCACTCTGCAATCTCAAGACCGTCTATGCTACAGTACGTCTTCCCTCCGAGTTCTCGATGATGCCCCTAGCTAATCCATGCTCCTCGACTTCGGCGTTTGTCAGTGCCTCTTCGCCCGCTACGGCAAACGAACCCCGCCCCCTTTCCCTGGACCGACCGAGCCGCCATCGTCCTGAACGACATCCCTCTCATCGCTGCTCAATGCTATCTTTGTTATCGTCTTTGGGTCGTAAGTGCTCCCTCCCAGTAAACTTGTTATTTTTCCGATCTTAATCACTCGCGTTCCTTCGACACTGTAGGCCTCCTTGAAAGGCATCCTTCCCACGCTTTTGGGACTCTTGGGCACACTCTCTTCGCTCATTTCCTACATCTTATTTGCCGCGAATGCGGGTAAGCTATCCAGACACATGCAAGCGCCTGTAGAGGGACAGCGGCTCACCCCGCCGCCATGTTCTTGTAGTCGAGCGTATCCTAGGGAAAAAAGGGATCCCGGGAAGAGAGAGAGTTTGGCTCCCAGCCTGGGCTTTCTGTCTCTGTGTGAGTGGCACACTTGCGGTTGGATATGAAACCTACTGATAATTCAAACTTTTCCGATCTCTTGCCGCAGATCACAGATGTCTACCTCTCCGCCACATTCGCGTATTACTCACTTCAGACGAGGAAGAAAGCCGTCGGTCACCGGTACGTCGCTCTGTTTGAGATTGATATCAATTAAATCTTCAACCCCAGAAGCTCACGTCACGTCTCACGATTCCATTCCACAGCCTCGACTACATGCTTATTCGTCTCGCATCACTTGCAGTCACGACTTGCATGCCACCTGCAATCGTCTCGGCCGGAATGGCGATTTTGGAGATCAGCAATCGCTCTGGAAGCGTGAGTAAACTTTCAACTTTCCACCCGAGATTACCGATAGTGCGCGATTCTCGCTACCGCTCCTAGTATTCTGAACTGGCATGGCACACTATTTGGAGTTCCGTACGATAGTCATGGAATTTTTGCACCGTCATCCTCGGGCCCTCTACACGGTCTGCATCCTTCACGCTCGTAAGTACCCACAATTCACACCTTTCATTGCCTAACTCAACCCTTGAATTTAACTCCTTCTTCCCTCTCTCCCAAGTTAACGCCCGTCACCAAATTCTCTCCGAAGCGCGTTCGCGCTCAACAATGAAGAATGCATCCCCGTCAGTGACGGGTCGCAAGGACCCTCCTTCGAGTTCAAGCAATGTGGCAAAGAAGCTTGCTCTTCGGTCGAAGAAAAACGAGGAGGATCAAATATTTTCAGGGGCCGAGTCTGCGAAGCAAATCTATTCGATCAATTTAAAATGACATGGGAAGCAGTGAGTGAGTCAAGATGATGTTCGAACGCTGTAGCACTGAAGCTGCACGCGATAGAGGGGGAGGGGAGTAGAATGAGGAAGGATTCGATGTCTTGAAGGCAGACCTTTGTAAGGCGGCAATCAATCAAGTTCGGAATTGCTGTGATTCCAAATCCGTTAACGACCGGAGAAGAACTCCCGATGAGCACAGTGCGAGTCGTCCCGGAATCGACTGCGGATCACAATTTCCGGAGTCAGCTGCCACTGGGTGTCAGAAAAGACACTATTAGTATTGACCGTGCAAGGTTAGACACAACTATCTCAAATCATTTGCGCCTGACCTGCTCATAGACTATCACTCGATATGAGACTCAACGTCCCCTTCTCACCCCTTGCACGATCAATCTGCGGGTGTTCAGGATGGCGCCACGCAATACGTCGCGGCGCATGGAGCCCCCCCCCCGGCCTCGGATCTTGGATGGGGCACTGGTGGTCCCCGGAACCGGGACGCATGGACGCCATGGACTTAACAGCACCCAAGTTCCGGACTTTGGAGCCTCGACGACAAGTTACCTCGGGTAATCGATCAGGTTAACGGCAGGCAGATTTAAGGGTGTGATCTCTGAAAGGTCGCGAGAACTGCTCGCAATCGACTCCGTCTCTGACGTGTTCGGGTCGTTTCAGGATGATCCAAGCCGGCAAAGTTCTCTTAAAGCCAAAAAATAAAGGAAAGGAAATATCACTTGTCCAAAGGTACTGTGACAAATCTATTCAACGAAGGAGAGGAGAGCTTTGTCTCGGTTGTGGGCAAGCCCCGCAGTGGAAGTGCACAGCCAGAAACGGGTGCCAAATCCGCCACTCCGCAGAGGTTGTACAAATGTCCGCACGTGTGCGGACACTTGATTATGGGTCAATGCATGACGATATCGTATCTTTTTGAATGTCGTAGGACAAATATATAAGTATTTTGAGGTTGAACCTGCAAGAAGAACATGATACGATATGTGCTGCAAGACTTATGATGACTTTAAATTCTCATGTGCGGACATGTGTTGGTCAAGTGTCCGCACATGGCGGTCTGCGGTCCGCACTTTACCGACCCATCCGGCCGAGTGCGGACCCATCTCGCCACACTCAGCCGAGTCGCACTTATGCAGGTTTTGAATGATTAGCCTTCTACTCCCCTGAAGATGTTATCATTATTGAGGATTGTGGACACTCCTGCGGCTAGAAAGTCACGTGCTATAAAACACGACACAGCACATCGCTCTTCTCTTGCGCTATATGCTCAAGATAGGCAGGCGCCGGTAGTAGCCAATCGCGTAAGGTCGCGTCGTGACCACTTAATTGTTCGACGCGTATCAGTCAGGACCGCGCCGCCGCACGTTTCAGACCCGACTTACTGTAGCAGTTGTTTGGCGTGGCAGTCGTCTCGATTTCTTTCGCGAGGAGTCAGACAGATCAGATTTTCAGGTCAACAATGGAGCTGCGAAGTTGCCGAATTGCGGTTGACGGCCGGCCATGACACATGTAAGGATATATCCTTACACATGAGTCAAGGTCAATACACAACCAAATCTGTTCATCTTGATATTGTAACATCAACATATAACTATTTCTGAATGGTGTCTGCAAGGACTACATGATAGCATGTGTATTGCAAGACTTGTAGTGATTCAAAATTTCTGTGTCCTTACCGCACCTCCCGTATCCTTACCGCACCCTCGTATCCTTACATGTGTCGACATGTGTAAGGATACGCCCGCGCGCGCACGTGACATGCGTAAGGATACGCTCGCGCGCAAAGAGCACTGGCTGCTGCTGGTGAATAATTGACTCTTTCCGCACACCAGTGGTTGTCAAAGTATCGCCATGCCCATTTTTGCACTAAGTTTAGTTATACATACTATTGCTGACCGCTATCATAGCCCCTACTGTAACACTACATTAGTGATTGACAAGGCCAAAACTTCACTGGACTACTTGGGCACAACTTTGTGAGTCAAACTTGCCATCAACATGAATGTTCCCACTGTGATTTCCTCCAGGAGCACTGCACCTCTGGAAATCATTGTAAGAGGAGAGCATCGTCAGCTCTATTGATCTGCTTTTTTGGCGTTCCCGACACTCACTATCTCGCATTCATGAAAAAAAGCCGACGCATCTTCCATCTTCCAGACACCTTGTCCTTCTTCAAGAGTCCCTTTGGGTGGTAGACTTGACACTTTAATGCCAATATCGGTAGGATCGGAGGGCTCATGGTATAGACTCCACATTTCGTGCCACTGCCGCGTTAGCATTAGGTTGAAGGCTTGTAAGAAGTTCAATGACTCCTCTTCTAGCTCGTAGAAAAGAACGGAAACTAATCCGCCAGCGTTCCTGTCCCCTATCGGCCTAGCGAGAGAGCCTTTGATTGCGTCGAAATGATAGCATGCGGCCTCTTGCCCGTATCCAACCGTCGCGTTCGTAACGAAATGTGAATTGTTGATGTTGTACACTCCTGACCGAAGGCGCCAGACCATCTCTGGCATTTGGTCCGAAACACCGAAGCGTAGCTCAGCTGGGGCCAGTGAATGTTCCGGGTGAATATTGTTGATGTTGATCACAATAACACGGGGGAGCGAGGTGATTGAAACGAATTGCACGTAAGAGCCTCCGGGGCAATTGCGCTTGTGATGCCGACGGCCTGAGTTCTTTGCCTCTGTGTACAATTTCAACGGTTGCCCAACGATTGAGGCGAGGACGTCCGACAACGTTTCCAGCGAATGCGAAGGCAGGTGGAGACTTGAGATGAGAAGGGGCCAGTCAACCACAAACTGTCGTCTTTGGGGACACCTCAATCTGAATGCAGTTGCAGGCAGTGCAATACCCGGCTCGTTGAAGATGTAATTCGACGAAAGTTCGGTCGGGATCATTCAACGTGACAGCGCTTGGCAGAACGGATGATCGACGGTGAACGAGTGAAGTGTCTCGAGCCAGGTCTGCCGAAAAAAGTGATGATTATCGTCCAGTTTTAAACGTCTTGGGAGGGCGGGGTTCGCTAAGTGATTGACTGACTACTGGGCTACTATAACTCCCCCGCTTAAATGGAGTTGTGAAATGGCTTCCGCGCTCTTTCGACATCCCAACCACAGTGGAAATCATCCGTTCTCGTAATTGTGTGTATGCTTCAATGGCGTTCGCCGCCGGTTTCATATCAAACTTTCGAGCCAATGCTGTGTATTCGCGAATCGCATCCCAGAGCTCGAGTGCCAAATATCGAGGGCGGGGCCTCAACACCATCTCATTGCCAAGTGGAGGAATCACGTAGGCCGTATGGGTGTTAAGGATATCCAGACACTGCAGCCATGGTTCCAATCCGTTGGCGACCGAGAGCAATGCGATAAGCGTTGAGTCAATCCAGCAAGAATTATCGCTCCACGGGCCTTGGATAATGACGACTGGCCCGTCTTCACCTGATCGAAGCCAGAAGTCTGCGTGGAGCTGCACAATCGTGCTACCGAGCGATGTCGACGTCGATGTCTTGGGCGGAGCGAATTTTACCCTTGGTGCAGATCTAGAGTCCTCTGGGAGCTTGTCACTGGTGCGCTCGAGTGACGTCGACGTCGAAGCAGGTTTTGGCGTGGCGATTTCTACCTTTCTTGCAGATTTCGATGGCGCCAACTCCGACTTGGATGCAACCATGGACAGGGGAATGTCGAATACGGACGTACATGTCCTCTTTGCCTCCGATTGTGATTCAGGTTCCGACAAGAGGAAGTCCAATCGTTTTCGAGGTATCCGGTATTTTCGACCACTGGGGGCTTCCAGATTTCGTGCATTGTGCTGCGCAAGAACTGTGAGACGGAGGATAAATCAGAGCAGGATTTCCGTCAGCCAGGCCTCAGCGCCTCTGCACTCAGTCAACAGTCTGGGGCGGAGGCGTACGTATTTGGGACAACTCCGTTTCTTCATTGAGCGCCCTCACAGCCATAGGGACAACGGGGAGCTCGTCGCGATGGGCCGCTGAAATCTGAGCGGGGAGGACTACCTTTCGATTTGGAATTGGACGTTTGATGGAGCTTGATGGAGCGATCCGTCGGGGAATGGCCTCGGCTCGTCAGACGGCGGGTCAGGAATCTTGCGCTTGTGGGGGTGATCAACACGTCTTGAGCCCTTTTTGGAGGCCATCGACTGCGCAGTGGGCCCATTGCCCTGCCTTGACCGGTTCTTTGGTTGCTGCCGGGAACGATTTGACGTGGAAGGAGGTAATTTGGTTGATTCGCTCGGTGGTGGTGTTGCAGGACCCTTTGACAGGTCTGAAGGTCCTTGTGGTGACTCAGAAAACCCGATGCGAGCTAGACGAGCAGGTGCAGCGAACGAGATCGAAGGCTCAGGCATGTTGGCGTCACTGACGTAGGATGAAGGTACCCGATTGCGTGACTTGATCTCTTTGATATGAGCGCGGACGCTGCCTTGCTCGTGATAAATGGAACTCCTGACATAGCCGTCTGTTTTCAAAGTAAAGACGAGAGTGGTTTTAGATGAGGATGATGGGTTGGTGGTAACGCTATGCCAGGGCCTTACCGGTCGCATGACTTTCAATTCGGTCTGTCATTTTCGCGAAGTCGATAAGTCGCATCACCCCTTCCACCGGTCCAAAGCGTTCGCCACCACATGAATGGATTAGGAGCCAGTGGGAAGATTCCACCGCATTTGTTGTGGTAGCCACGCATCTTTCTGCGGATCCATCGAGTTCCTTGAATACCACATTTCGAATCGCCGGTCGTGTCCACCATTTGATCCAATTCTCTGACACAGGAAACTCGTCGATTGTGCGCTTTGCCATGGACTCAATCGATGCATGGGACTTCGCGTTGCGCATGGTGTTGACCAGCATTGCAAATCGTTCGCGCTCCGTTTGCGTACTGAAATGTCGGACCCCGAACCTCCTGACCTGCTCAATGAAGTGAAAGGCGCACCCGCTTGCCGCCTTCTCGCCAATCTGAATAGCCTCTGCAGTCCACTATGACACCTGATTGGGTGTGACGTTCAAGCGTCCCACATCTGCGGTCTTGCGTGCCACGTACCAATCCGAAATGGCTTGGCGAAGACCCGAAATCTGCGCGCTTGAATAATCGACAACAAATGTGACTCCGTTGACGATGTCCTCCACGCTATAATTGGCATCGTCAAGAATCTGGAATAGGTGCGCAAAATGTCGGCGGTAGAAGCCCGATCGCTCGTGGTTGCCGACGGAGTACAGGATCGGAAACCAGCGACGAGCGCTTGGCGAATAGCAGCCCGTGGCGAGCAACACCCAATTGCCGCGAAAGTAGGTGTTGTGAGCGTCGGTAGGCCATCCCAAATTGCCTTCGACTAGCCAGTCGTCAATCGTTTCCGAGAGCCTCGCTTTCATCTGAGGAGTCTGGATGCCAAATGACGTCTCAGAGTCGGTTAGCGAATTGGAGGTGATCTTCGACTTCGACCGCGACCCATCGTTCCTGAGTTGTGTTGTTGTAGGAGCGTCTTAGTTACGTGACGTCGATGGATGACCTATTGTGAGATAGTGGGTCGCTAAAGGTCAATCGACTGTAACAGAGCGACTAGGCGAGATGTGATATCGAGTGCGTGGTGAAGAAGAGAGAAAAACAGCTAGGCCAAAAAGACGCAATCTCATGTAAACAACCAGCCGCCTCTGCCGGTCCCCCGCACAACACCCGCGCGCCCGCGCCACTGCTAAGACCATAAGTCCCTCTGGACCGCAGACCCCACTAATTTCCCACAACACTCCCACTGGTCAAGGCTCCAAGGGACACCATTCCCATACCCTCACGATGAAGTTCGAACAAGTTGCGAGCGAGCGGCTTGTAAGAATATCCGCAGTCATCGCTCCTGTCTTGCAATACTTGATTCGAATATCGCCAGCCGTAACTCGTTCTCGGATGTAAAAATGATGCACATTGTAGTGCTTCGTCCTTCCGTGATGAGCCGGGTTGAGAGCGATCGCGATCACCGCTTGGTTGTCCTCCCAGATCAGTGTAGCCTTAGGTTGTTCTAGCTCGAGATCCGCCGCCAATCGCCGAAGCCACATGGCCTCCTTTGCTGCCGCAGAAGCCGCCAAAATCTCAGCCTCCGTAGTCGAAGTTGCAACCATTGACTGCTGTTTGCTTTGCCAAGAGATCGCAGCACCTGCCAAAATCGAGACGAACGCTCCAATCGACTTCCCAGTCGACATGTCGTCTCCCCACGAGGCATCGGAGTAAAGCTCGAATACCGTAGATCCTCCGTGGTTGAACTTCAGTCCCCAGTCAACAGTGCCTTGCAAGTAGCGGATGATACGCTTCACCGCGATCCAGTCGGCCTGGGTAGGAGCCGAAACCTTGGACGCTGCCGCACGAACCGAAGTGACGATATCGGGTCGAGCTCGATGCGCAGCATACTGCAGCGCTCCCACTGCTGACTGGTACAGAGCCACGTCGTCGAAAGGATCCGTAGAATGTTCGACGTCCGACCTTGGCTCCATGGGGACTTTCACCGGGTGCTTGGATACTGAACCTCCTCCATACATGGCAACGAGATCGCTGATGTACTTGGACTGATGCACGAAGATGTAATCTGATGTACGCTCGAATTCGAGACCCAAGAAGAGCTTCACTGGACCGAGGCGCTTGAGCTTGTAGACTTTGTTAAACGCTTCGATCTCCGAATCCAGGAATTCTTGGTCGTTCGAAGCAACCATGCCGTCGTCCACGTACAGCGTGATGTAGATAAACTTCTCATCTACTCGCTTGACGTAAAGGCAGGAGTCAGCATCAGATCTCTTGTAGCCGCGCTCAACCATCAGGGAGTTCACAGCTGCGTTCCATTCTCGAGGAGCTTGCTTTGTGCCGTACATCGACTTGACAAGACGAAGGGCTTGGCCGGTTTGAGGGCGATCCCAACCCTTGGGATACTTCATGTAGACCATCTCCGTCATCGTTCCATTCAGAAACGCAGAGTCGAAGTCAAACTGCTCGAGAAACAGTCCCTGGGCGGCGGCAGTGCCAACAAGGCTGAGGATGGTCGATGGGCGTGCAACAGGGGCGAACGTTTCGTTGTAGTCAATGCCAGGACGTTGGGCAAACCCTTGCGCAACCAGTCGGGCCTTGTAACGAGTCACCTCCCCTTGAGCATTCTCCTTTCTGGTAAAGACCCACTTTGACCCAAGAGCTCGAGCGCCACTTGGAAGATCCGAATCAATTAGGACTTGATGGCGAGCCATTGCATTGAGCTCAGCTTTGATAGCTGCGATCCATTTGTCTGCTTTGGGGCTGGCCATTGCTTCCTCGTAGTTGCTGGACACTGGAGGAAGAGAGACCGACATTGCAGAGCCATACATGACTTGTTGCTCCGCGTCCCGAGGTTGACTACAAGTACGGTGTGGAATCTCGTTGTTAGCGTCGATCTCCTCATATCTTCCAGGGTTCCTTCCCTTAACGGCGGGATCTCCATACTCCCATCGAGGACGGTTCTGATGGGCAGGTGGCATCTGCTCACCGTCTACCTGATCCTGAAGTTCATCAACGACTATCTCGTCGTTATCGACAGGACCCTTCTCTTCATCTGGCCCCACAGGCAGAGTTGTGACCTCCGGTACACCAACCTGCTCTGATTTGTGTTCCAAGACCGAAATGTCGCGCCTCACAATGACTTTGTGGTCCGAGTCGGGATCAACGAGCACACGATAGTTATACTCGCTATCGTATCCGAGGAATATCCCCTTAACCGAAGTCGATTCAAGTTTGGATCGCTTTGACTTCGGAACTTGCGCATACACGGTTGATCCAAATGGACAAAAGTGCGAGACCTTAAGTTTCTTGCCATAGAATACTTCATAGGCAGGTTTACCCTCCAACTTGGCGTGTAGAATTCGGTTGGCAACAAATGTGGCGTACGCCAATGCATACGACCAATACTTCCATGACAGCTTGGAGGCTGCAAGGACCGCACGAACGATCGCCATCAACGAGCCATTGAAGCGTTCTACTGTTCCATTCTGTTGCGGGGTGTATGGTGCAGAGGTCTCATGAAGGATACCTTGACTTTGGAAATCCGCGCCAATGAGCTTGTTTGTGAATTCGGTACCATTGTCCGTACGCACGCGCTTGATTTTCCGACCAGTCATTTTTTCAACTCCTTGTCGAAATGCGATCCATACTCGAGTGACTTCTTCAGCCGACTTCGTCTTCAACGGGAACGTCCACTTCGCAGTCGAGTACTGGTCTACAATAGCCAGATATGCCTTTCGACCTTGGAAATCAACTTGATCTTCTGCGACGAATCCGATGTCCATGAATACGCGTTGAAGAACGTCGGTGACCTGAGTAGCCAACTCTGAGAACTTCGATGCGCGAGACTTGGAACTGATGCAGGGCTCGCAGTCGTGGACCTTCTCATCGGTGAGAACTAATCCCTTGACAGCGCCTGACTTGACGAGCTCCATGATTGAGCTCACGGGCACATGCCCGTAGCGACGATGCCACTCCATCAAAGGCGCTCCCACTGTCGCACGGGTTGCGACATGAGCTTGATCCTCGACAATGCGCGTAAAGTCGAGCGCATAACCGGTACCACTGAGCGTCTTCGCCAAGATGACTCCTTGATAGGTGATCGTCATGACATCCTTGCCATCTTCCCATCCGCACTTGGCTCCCGATTTGAATAGAGCTCGAGTCGAGATGAGGTTCACGGGCGCACCCGGGAGATGATACACGTTCGCAAGTGAGAGCGATGCCCCACTCTTCAACTTGAAACGTACCATCCCATACGTATCGCAGTGTACTACCTGTCCGCTCGCTGTCTGAACCTTCAGGTTTCCACTTTGACGATTGGAGAGCAAACTGGCGTCTCCAACATAGTGCTGGCTAGCACCTGTGTCCAGTATCCAGATCTCACCCTGGTTAAGCTGCGACACCCTATTCGCGACATTGTCTTGAAGCGAATGGCTCTCATCGAGAGACTTGACCGTCAACACAAATTCAGCCAACTCGTTCGAATCCGCAGATTCCTTCGAGTCCTGTTTCTTCTTTTTGTTGCGGTTGCGCGCACGACCGTGGTTCTTCTTGGCGTCGTACTTGGGACATTCAGGGTCCATCGCGAAATGACCCTTCCCCTTGCATCCCCTACAGACACAGTTCGGGTCACGACTTGCTTGCGTGCTTTGAACGGCTAACGCTCCCGCGTTCTTCAAGAGTTTGTCGAACTTGCCCGACAACTTCCGTTCCGTGTACTCGTCTGTAAGGCGATTGATGACATGGTCGACCGATCGATTTTCACCGAGGCGAATTGCTTGCTTCAGCATCTCGTACGACGGGGGTAATGCTTGGAGGATGTACTCGATCATCGCCTCGTCCCCAAACTTCTGACCGAGATCGTCGAGTTGATCCGCCTTGTCGATCATGCTCTTCAAGAACTCGCCCATATTCTCGTCTTCGTCGTACTTCGCATTCGAGAGTTCCATCAACAACGTTCGAATCTTGAAAGGCTTGGCATTCCCTTCATGATGCTGGCGAAGCTTATCCCAGATATCCTTGGCGGAGAGCGTCTTGCTCTTGACCATCTTGAGATTCGCATCGTCGATACATTGAATGTTCAGGGCACGGGCGCTTCTGTCCTTCTTCTGCAAGTTCACGACCACTTGGGTGTCGGTGACCGAGGCATCCAGACCGTGCATGGTCCTCCACTCAGCCAGGCTGACGTCGGAGGGCCGCACATGCCCATGCTCGAGGACGCTCGCATAGCCCTTGCTCTCGAGGTACGCCTCGACTCGAATCGACCACAGCTCGTAATTATCCTTGCCGAGCTTGGCTATCTTGATCTCCCCAGACTCCTGAGCAATGGTCTCTGATGGACTCATAACCTGTTGTTGTAGGAGCGTCTTAGTTACGTGACGTCGATGGATGACCTATTGTGAGATAGTGGGTCGCTAAAGGTCAATCGACTGTAACAGAGCGACTAGGCGAGATGTGATATCGAGTGCGTGGTGGAGAAGAGAGAAAAACAGCTAGGCCAAAAAGACGCAATCTCATGTAAACAACCAGCCGCCTCTGCCGGTCCCCCGCACAACACCCGCGCGCCCGCGCCACTGCTAAGACCATAAGTCCCTCTGGACCGCAGACCCCACTAATTTCCCACAACAAGTTGCTTCCGAGGGTCGGGATCGTGTATTTGCTCGGCAAGTGGCTGCCCTTGGCGCGGTCCCGGTATTTCGATGTACGCGAGGCAACCGGCATTGGCAACAGCTTCAATAGCTGACATCAACGTGTCGGGCAGGGCTCCATTACGCTTACTGTGGCCCACTCTTGGTGCGTATCTCGAGATTGATCGAGCGCTGTCGAATACAGGGCAAATCTCAGAGGCGGACGGCCGATGACGAGGGTCCTGCGGAAATGCGGTCATTTGTCCCATGCGCAGCTCGGCGGCCGATGCTTGTGGAGCGGCTTTACGCAATTGTCGCAGCTCTTCCAGATGTTACGGGGACGGACGCGACACCGGAGGCGGAGGATGCAAATGGTACCCTGAAAGCCAGATATATATTTCCCCCGGGCATTCCTCACGCTGCCCTCGGGCAATCGTAGCGGAGCACAGGATGTGCCTCATCGGTCCGTTACAGCTTGTGATTGGACACGGCGGTAACTCGTCTGAAGGCCTCTCAACGTTTAGAGCGAGGTGCTTGCGGGTTGCAGCCTTCTTTGGGCGTCCTGTGACGAGCTGTGGAGTCTCCTCCTGAAACAACTTCGACCTACTCGCTGTCGACAGCGATGTGTGAGGTCGACGCTTGCCAGGGCATGATTTATCACAATAGACGAACACGCCCATGCAACGTCTTTTGCTGTACTTGCTGTACTCGACGTTTGCATCCAAACGCGGACCTTTCCATCGCCCTTTTGAATCGGTTCGAGATGATGACGCCGAGAAAGCCCACATGTGTGACAAGCCACCGCTCGAGCCTGGATCCATACGAACAATGAGGACGTCGCCCCAAGTCCCGTTGGGCCGCCAAGGATCAAGAACAATCTCTTGTGGGTATGCTTCGAGCATCAGGTCCGTCATCGCTGTCCTTCCTTCACTATATGTTGGTAAATTCGCATGATCTTCACTGTTGACGAGCTTGTCATCCGTTGAATCTGGTTCGGTGTTCGGACGTAGATTGCCGGAGATCCTGTCGCTTGGAGATGCTTCACGCTTTTCCCTGACAAGCAAGTCGTGCTTGGAAGCAGAAGGTGCGCCGCTTGGAACAGGGGCATCTACCCGGCCTTGAGGTCTTGTAGTGATATTTACGAATGGGAGTCGAGCCTTGATGTGCTCGTAGACCTGTGACATTTGCAATCAAGAGTCAGCTCAGCGACTAAAGCTCAACGACGTAGAATCCGTCAACTCATGAAGCTATACGCACTCTCAAGGTAATGGTTGCTTCTGCTGGCAACGAGTCGATGTCGAGTACGAAGCCGGTCAACCCGAGAACCTTGTCCGAAGAGTCGGTCGCAGCAGTAAATGCTGCGAGTTGGTCGTACCGGCAGGAGGCAAGACATGGAGTCGAATGAGTAGATGACGTAGCCGCGTCGTCGACCACCCAGTAGTCGAAGCAGGAGTCCTCTGTACAAAGGCACAGATAAGTCGCCGAATTAAACGGTTAGTAACTGGCTGAGTGGCCTGTCAACATTGCTTGGGAACCGATCTAATCTTGTCTTGCATACCTTGGAGAGCCAGGCCAGTTAGCTCAGCAACCTCTTCCAAAATATCTCGTAGATAGACGAAACAATGACCTGTCTCCGTGAAGTTGATGGACACCAACAGCGTAAATATTATCGGCACGTTAGTCGCCAAGAGAGGTTTCAAGGAAACCTCAGAGTTGACCATCAACACTAAGAAAGGCAAGCGGACAATATCAATTTTCAGTGAAGCCGTTTGTTAAGCAGGCTGGGAGAGCGTATGTTGATGTAAAAGTGCACCACCTATAGAGGTGGCAGCGGTAGGATGATACGCAGCGCAGTGTCAGAACCGATAGTTGAGGAACAAGTGATTGAAGTATTGCAACTAACCTATATAGGTGGCAGCGGTAGGATAATACGCAGCGCAGTGTCAGAACCGATAGTCGAGGAACGAGTGATTAAAGAAAAGATAAACAAGGGAGTCTGCTTTGGGAAGGTATAGGCCCACGCGAAAGACTATAATCCACTCAGACACTAAGTCTAATCCACTGCCTTAAAACCAATCGAGCCTCCGGGCGTGCGCCTCGCCTCGTTACCGATGGCCTACCATCTAGACAACACATGTGGCGTACCTTCAAGCTTAAGAGTCGTATTTTGATGCTTGGGGAGAATGGAGCTGTCCTTTGGAATAGCCTTGGGTTGTGAAACGCTTAGACGGGAGAGGTTCGGAGCTAATGCAGGTGAAAGCGAGCCGACTTGGAGGGTAGAAGCGGAATTCACACTCTCAACACTGCTTTGACTGCGCAGCGACGGCCAACCCGGATCGCTGTTCTGGGAGCACAGGAGAGGCATTGTTGACTTCTCTTGCTAGATGGTGTGGTGGAAGGGAGTGTCGTGGCCGAGCCGAGTGGAACAAGGTGAGTCATTGTCACGGTCGTTCTTGTGATCGTTGTGCTTATCGTCCACATAATTGTCACAGTTCTCCTCGCAGTCCTCTGCGGACTTGATGCGATTAGGCAAGTCGCTTGTACGATCGGTGATAGGAAATTCTCATGTTGGAGTCGGGGATTTTGATAGCCGCGGTGCGGACACCGTGCAGGTCAATGCTTCAGCTTGAAGGTCGCCAGAATCGTCCTGAGGATGTGCTGAGTTTGCCGACTCGGGGACCGACTGGCCGTTTCCTTTCCTGATTCGACGATTGGTTCCTACCGTTGATTGGCGTTTGATGCTTGGTACTTTGAATCTCGACTTGGGAGTCCGCCATTGGGGCCGGTCTCCAGCTCCAGAACGAGTCCGAGCCCAGGGCCCGGCGTCACGGTCGGGAAGTTGGCGGTTCCGCAATCTCATTGATGAAAGATTTGAGTCCGTGCCTGCTGGCACAAAGCTGGAGGTCGCAATTGGCTGGTTCGCAAAAGTCAAACAGTGCCATGGTGTTGACGTCGATGGGCGGTGTGGAGACAATTAGGTGAACAAATGTGAACAAAGGCTTCGAGCTGAGTGCGCCTCCTGTCGTTCCACATGGCACGTGCGCGCGCGGGCGTATCCTTACACATGTCGACACATGTAAGGATACGAGGGTGCGGTAAGGATACGGGAGGTGCAGTAAGGACACAGAAATTTTGAATCACTACAAGTCTTGCAATACACATGCTATCATGTAGTCCTTGCAGACACCATTCAGAAATAGTTATATGTTGATGTTACAATATCAAGATGAACAGATTTGGTTGTGTATTGACCTTAACTCATGTGTAAGGATATATCCTTACATGTGTCGTGGCCGGCGGCTCGTCAACAAGAACGTCGAAGGAGAGGCCATTTCCTGATCTATCGCTCATTTCCGGCTCTCTCTTATCTTATAATTTGACCTGTAAACCCATAAATTATAAGGTATAAGACTGGACAGGGTTCTGTCAGTCAAAAAAGTCGGGAGATCGAAAAGTCCATAAATTTTGCCAGGTATAAGATGGGGCGATATAGACTTCTCGGGTTTGACTGTAGTACTAAAAACGGGATCGGGCATGCATGTAAGGCCTCCCCTTACAATGCAGCATCAAGTTCGCGAGTCAGTTTAATTCACATGAATGAGTCGTGTAAGTGTAATGAACATTGCAGACAAGAGAAGATCGAGCCAGCTGAGCCGGGGGCGTAAGTGCATAAGTTGAGATCAGTCGACATCGCCCACGTTACAGTCCGTGTCTGGACGACTTTGTGTTTGCATGGGGTTGTTGTTGTAGGAGCGTCTCTAGTTACGTGGCGTCGATAGATGACCTATTGTGAGCCAGTGGGTCGCTAAAGGTCAATCGACTGTAACAGAGCGACTAGGCGAGATGTGATATCGAGTGCGTGGTGGAGAAGAGAGAAAAACAGCTAGGCCAAAAAGACGCAATCTCATGTAAACAACCAGCCGCCTCTGCCGGTCCCCGCACAACACCCGCGCGCCCGCGCCACTGCTAAGACCATAAGTCCCTCTGGACCGCAGACCCCACTAATTTCCCACAACAAGTTGCTTCCGAGGGTCGGGATCGTGTATTTGCTCGGCAAGTGGCTGCCCTTGGCGCGGTCCCGGTATTTCGATGTACGCGAGGCAACCGGCATTGGCAACAGCTTCAATAGCTGACATCAACGTGTCGGGCAGGGCTCCATTACGCTTACTGTGGCCCACTCTTGGTGCGTATCTCGAGATTGATCGAGCGCTGTCGAATACAGGGCAAATCTCAGAGGCGGACGGCCGATGACGAGGGTCCTGCGGAAATGCGGTCATTTGTCCCATGCGCAGCTCGGCGGCCGATGCTTGTGGAGCGGCTTTACGCAATTGTCGCAGCTCTTCCAGATGTTACGGGGACGGACGCGACACCGGAGGCGGAGGATGCAAATGGTACCCTGAAAGCCAGATATATATTTCCCCGGGCATTCCTCACGCTGCCCTCGGGCAATCGTAGCGGAGCACAGGATGTGCCTCATCGGTCCGTTACAGCTTGTGATTGGACACGGCGGTAACTCGTCTGAAGGCCTCTCAACGTTTAGAGCGAGGTGCTTGCGGGTTGCAGCCTTCTTTGGGCGTCCTGTGACGAGCTGTGGAGTCTCCTCCTGAAACAACTTCGACCTACTCGCTGTCGACAGCGATGTGTGAGGTCGACGCTTGCCAGGGCATGATTTATCACAATAGACGAACACGCCCATGCAACGTCTTTTGCTGTACTTGCTGTACTCGACGTTTGCATCCAAACGCGGACCTTTCCATCGCCCTTTTGAATCGGTTCGAGATGATGACGCCGAGAAAGCCCACATGTGTGACAAGCCACCGCTCGAGCCTGGATCCATACGAACAATGAGGACGTCGCCCCAAGTCCCGTTGGGCCGCCAAGGATCAAGAACAATCTCTTGTGGGTATGCTTCGAGCATCAGGTCCGTCATCGCTGTCCTTCCTTCACTATATGTTGGTAAATTCGCATGATCTTCACTGTTGACGAGCTTGTCATCCGTTGAATCTGGTTCGGTGTTCGGACGTAGATTGCCGGAGATCCTGTCGCTTGGAGATGCTTCACGCTTTTCCCTGACAAGCAAGTCGTGCTTGGAAGCAGAAGGTGCGCCGCTTGGAACAGGGGCATCTACCCGGCCTTGAGGTCTTGTAGTGATATTTACGAATGGGAGTCGAGCCTTGATGTGCTCGTAGACCTGTGACATTTGCAATCAAGAGTCAGCTCAGCGACTAAAGCTCAACGACGTAGAATCCGTCAACTCATGAAGCTATACGCACTCTCAAGGTAATGGTTGCTTCTGCTGGCAACGAGTCGATGTCGAGTACGAAGCCGGTCAACCCGAGAACCTTGTCCGAAGAGTCGGTCGCAGCAGTAAATGCTGCGAGTTGGTCGTACCGGCAGGAGGCAAGACATGGAGTCGAATGAGTAGATGACGTAGCCGCGTCGTCGACCACCCAGTAGTCGAAGCAGGAGTCCTCTGTACAAAGGCACAGATAAGTCGCCGAATTAAACGGTTAGTAACTGGCTGAGTGGCCTGTCAACATTGCTTGGGAACCGATCTAATCTTGTCTTGCATACCTTGGAGAGCCAGGCCAGTTAGCTCAGCAACCTCTTCCAAAATATCTCGTAGATAGACGAAACAATGACCTGTCTCCGTGAAGTTGATGGACACCAACAGCGTAAATATTATCGGCACGTTAGTCGCCAAGAGAGGTTTCAAGGAAACCTCAGAGTTGACCATCAACACTAAGAAAGGCAAGCGGACAATATCAATTTTCAGTGAAGCCGTTTGTTAAGCAGGCTGGGAGAGCGTATGTTGATGTAAAAGTGCACCACCTATAGAGGTGGCAGCGGTAGGATGATACGCAGCGCAGTGTCAGAACCGATAGTTGAGGAACAAGTGATTGAAGTATTGCAACTAACCTATATAGGTGGCAGCGGTAGGATAATACGCAGCGCAGTGTCAGAACCGATAGTCGAGGAACGAGTGATTAAAGAAAAGATAAACAAGGGAGTCTGCTTTGGGAAGGTATAGGCCCACGCGAAAGACTATAATCCACTCAGACACTAAGTCTAATCCACTGCCTTAAAACCAATCGAGCCTCCGGGCGTGCGCCTCGCCTCGTTACCGATGGCCTACCATCTAGACAACACATGTGGCGTACCTTCAAGCTTAAGAGTCGTATTTTGATGCTTGGGGAGAATGGAGCTGTCCTTTGGAATAGCCTTGGGTTGTGAAACGCTTAGACGGGAGAGGTTCGGAGCTAATGCAGGTGAAAGCGAGCCGACTTGGAGGGTAGAAGCGGAATTCACACTCTCAACACTGCTTTGACTGCGCAGCGACGGCCAACCCGGATCGCTGTTCTGGGAGCACAGGAGAGGCATTGTTGACTTCTCTTGCTAGATGGTGTGGTGGAAGGGAGTGTCGTGGCCGAGCCGAGTGGAACAAGGTGAGTCATTGTCACGGTCGTTCTTGTGATCGTTGTGCTTATCGTCCACATAATTGTCACAGTTCTCCTCGCAGTCCTCTGCGGACTTGATGCGATTAGGCAAGTCGCTTGTACGATCGGTGATAGGAAATTCTCATGTTGGAGTCGGGGATTTTGATAGCCGCGGTGCGGACACCGTGCAGGTCAATGCTTCAGCTTGAAGGTCGCCAGAATCGTCCTGAGGATGTGCTGAGTTTGCCGACTCGGGGACCGACTGGCCGTTTCCTTTCCTGATTCGACGATTGGTTCCTACCGTTGATTGGCGTTTGATGCTTGGTACTTTGAATCTCGACTTGGGAGTCCGCCATTGGGGCCGGTCTCCAGCTCCAGAACGAGTCCGAGCCCAGGGCCCGGCGTCACGGTCGGGAAGTTGGCGGTTCCGCAATCTCATTGATGAAAGATTTGAGTCCGTGCCTGCTGGCACAAAGCTGGAGGTCGCAATTGGCTGGTTCGCAAAAGTCAAACAGTGCCATGGTGTTGACGTCGATGGGCGGTGTGGAGACAATTAGGTGAACAAATGTGAACAAAGGCTTCGAGCTGAGTGCGCCTCCTGTCGTTCCACATGGCACGTGCGCGCGCGGGCGTATCCTTACACATGTCGACACATGTAAGGATACGAGGGTGCGGTAAGGATACGGGAGGTGCAGTAAGGACACAGAAATTTTGAATCACTACAAGTCTTGCAATACACATGCTATCATGTAGTCCTTGCAGACACCATTCAGAAATAGTTATATGTTGATGTTACAATATCAAGATGAACAGATTTGGTTGTGTATTGACCTTAACTCATGTGTAAGGATATATCCTTACATGTGTCGTGGCCGGCGGCTCGTCAACAAGAACGTCGAAGGAGAGGCCATTTCCTGATCTATCGCTCATTTCCGGCTCTCTCTTATCTTATAATTTGACCTGTAAACCCATAAATTATAAGGTATAAGACTGGACAGGGTTCTGTCAGTCAAAAAAGTCGGGAGATCGAAAAGTCCATAAATTTTGCCAGGTATAAGATGGGGCGATATAGACTTCTCGGGTTTGACTGTAGTACTAAAAACGGGATCGGGCATGCATGTAAGGCCTCCCCTTACAATGCAGCATCAAGTTCGCGAGTCAGTTTAATTCACATGAATGAGTCGTGTAAGTGTAATGAACATTGCAGACAAGAGAAGATCGAGCCAGCTGAGCCGGGGGCGTAAGTGCATAAGTTGAGATCAGTCGACATCGCCCACGTTACAGTCCGTGTCTGGACGACTTTGTGTTTGCATGGGGTTGTTGTTGTAGGAGCGTCTCTAGTTACGTGGCGTCGATAGATGACCTATTGTGAGCCAGTGGGTCGCTAAAGGTCAATCGACTGTAACAGAGCGACTAGGCGAGATGTGATATCGAGTGCGTGGTGGAGAAGAGAGAAAAACAGCTAGGCCAAAAAGACGCAATCTCATGTAAACAACCAGCCGCCTCTGCCGGTCCCCGCACAACACCCGCGCGCCCGCGCCACTGCTAAGACCATAAGTCCCTCTGGACCGCAGACCCCACTAATTTCCCACAACAAGTTGCTTCCGAGGGTCGGGATCGTGTATTTGCTCGGCAAGTGGCTGCCCTTGGCGCGGTCCCGGTATTTCGATGTACGCGAGGCAACCGGCATTGGCAACAGCTTCAATAGCTGACATCAACGTGTCGGGCAGGGCTCCATTACGCTTACTGTGGCCCACTCTTGGTGCGTATCTCGAGATTGATCGAGCGCTGTCGAATACAGGGCAAATCTCAGAGGCGGACGGCCGATGACGAGGGTCCTGCGGAAATGCGGTCATTTGTCCCATGCGCAGCTCGGCGGCCGATGCTTGTGGAGCGGCTTTACGCAATTGTCGCAGCTCTTCCAGATGTTACGGGGACGGACGCGACACCGGAGGCGGAGGATGCAAATGGTACCCTGAAAGCCAGATATATATTTCCCCGGGCATTCCTCACGCTGCCCTCGGGCAATCGTAGCGGAGCACAGGATGTGCCTCATCGGTCCGTTACAGCTTGTGATTGGACACGGCGGTAACTCGTCTGAAGGCCTCTCAACGTTTAGAGCGAGGTGCTTGCGGGTTGCAGCCTTCTTTGGGCGTCCTGTGACGAGCTGTGGAGTCTCCTCCTGAAACAACTTCGACCTACTCGCTGTCGACAGCGATGTGTGAGGTCGACGCTTGCCAGGGCATGATTTATCACAATAGACGAACACGCCCATGCAACGTCTTTTGCTGTACTTGCTGTACTCGACGTTTGCATCCAAACGCGGACCTTTCCATCGCCCTTTTGAATCGGTTCGAGATGATGACGCCGAGAAAGCCCACATGTGTGACAAGCCACCGCTCGAGCCTGGATCCATACGAACAATGAGGACGTCGCCCCAAGTCCCGTTGGGCCGCCAAGGATCAAGAACAATCTCTTGTGGGTATGCTTCGAGCATCAGGTCCGTCATCGCTGTCCTTCCTTCACTATATGTTGGTAAATTCGCATGATCTTCACTGTTGACGAGCTTGTCATCCGTTGAATCTGGTTCGGTGTTCGGACGTAGATTGCCGGAGATCCTGTCGCTTGGAGATGCTTCACGCTTTTCCCTGACAAGCAAGTCGTGCTTGGAAGCAGAAGGTGCGCCGCTTGGAACAGGGGCATCTACCCGGCCTTGAGGTCTTGTAGTGATATTTACGAATGGGAGTCGAGCCTTGATGTGCTCGTAGACCTGTGACATTTGCAATCAAGAGTCAGCTCAGCGACTAAAGCTCAACGACGTAGAATCCGTCAACTCATGAAGCTATACGCACTCTCAAGGTAATGGTTGCTTCTGCTGGCAACGAGTCGATGTCGAGTACGAAGCCGGTCAACCCGAGAACCTTGTCCGAAGAGTCGGTCGCAGCAGTAAATGCTGCGAGTTGGTCGTACCGGCAGGAGGCAAGACATGGAGTCGAATGAGTAGATGACGTAGCCGCGTCGTCGACCACCCAGTAGTCGAAGCAGGAGTCCTCTGTACAAAGGCACAGATAAGTCGCCGAATTAAACGGTTAGTAACTGGCTGAGTGGCCTGTCAACATTGCTTGGGAACCGATCTAATCTTGTCTTGCATACCTTGGAGAGCCAGGCCAGTTAGCTCAGCAACCTCTTCCAAAATATCTCGTAGATAGACGAAACAATGACCTGTCTCCGTGAAGTTGATGGACACCAACAGCGTAAATATTATCGGCACGTTAGTCGCCAAGAGAGGTTTCAAGGAAACCTCAGAGTTGACCATCAACACTAAGAAAGGCAAGCGGACAATATCAATTTTCAGTGAAGCCGTTTGTTAAGCAGGCTGGGAGAGCGTATGTTGATGTAAAAGTGCACCACCTATAGAGGTGGCAGCGGTAGGATGATACGCAGCGCAGTGTCAGAACCGATAGTTGAGGAACAAGTGATTGAAGTATTGCAACTAACCTATATAGGTGGCAGCGGTAGGATAATACGCAGCGCAGTGTCAGAACCGATAGTCGAGGAACGAGTGATTAAAGAAAAGATAAACAAGGGAGTCTGCTTTGGGAAGGTATAGGCCCACGCGAAAGACTATAATCCACTCAGACACTAAGTCTAATCCACTGCCTTAAAACCAATCGAGCCTCCGGGCGTGCGCCTCGCCTCGTTACCGATGGCCTACCATCTAGACAACACATGTGGCGTACCTTCAAGCTTAAGAGTCGTATTTTGATGCTTGGGGAGAATGGAGCTGTCCTTTGGAATAGCCTTGGGTTGTGAAACGCTTAGACGGGAGAGGTTCGGAGCTAATGCAGGTGAAAGCGAGCCGACTTGGAGGGTAGAAGCGGAATTCACACTCTCAACACTGCTTTGACTGCGCAGCGACGGCCAACCCGGATCGCTGTTCTGGGAGCACAGGAGAGGCATTGTTGACTTCTCTTGCTAGATGGTGTGGTGGAAGGGAGTGTCGTGGCCGAGCCGAGTGGAACAAGGTGAGTCATTGTCACGGTCGTTCTTGTGATCGTTGTGCTTATCGTCCACATAATTGTCACAGTTCTCCTCGCAGTCCTCTGCGGACTTGATGCGATTAGGCAAGTCGCTTGTACGATCGGTGATAGGAAATTCTCATGTTGGAGTCGGGGATTTTGATAGCCGCGGTGCGGACACCGTGCAGGTCAATGCTTCAGCTTGAAGGTCGCCAGAATCGTCCTGAGGATGTGCTGAGTTTGCCGACTCGGGGACCGACTGGCCGTTTCCTTTCCTGATTCGACGATTGGTTCCTACCGTTGATTGGCGTTTGATGCTTGGTACTTTGAATCTCGACTTGGGAGTCCGCCATTGGGGCCGGTCTCCAGCTCCAGAACGAGTCCGAGCCCAGGGCCCGGCGTCACGGTCGGGAAGTTGGCGGTTCCGCAATCTCATTGATGAAAGATTTGAGTCCGTGCCTGCTGGCACAAAGCTGGAGGTCGCAATTGGCTGGTTCGCAAAAGTCAAACAGTGCCATGGTGTTGACGTCGATGGGCGGTGTGGAGACAATTAGGTGAACAAATGTGAACAAAGGCTTCGAGCTGAGTGCGCCTCCTGTCGTTCCACATGGCACGTGCGCGCGCGGGCGTATCCTTACACATGTCGACACATGTAAGGATACGAGGGTGCGGTAAGGATACGGGAGGTGCAGTAAGGACACAGAAATTTTGAATCACTACAAGTCTTGCAATACACATGCTATCATGTAGTCCTTGCAGACACCATTCAGAAATAGTTATATGTTGATGTTACAATATCAAGATGAACAGATTTGGTTGTGTATTGACCTTAACTCATGTGTAAGGATATATCCTTACATGTGTCGTGGCCGGCGGCTCGTCAACAAGAACGTCGAAGGAGAGGCCATTTCCTGATCTATCGCTCATTTCCGGCTCTCTCTTATCTTATAATTTGACCTGTAAACCCATAAATTATAAGGTATAAGACTGGACAGGGTTCTGTCAGTCAAAAAAGTCGGGAGATCGAAAAGTCCATAAATTTTGCCAGGTATAAGATGGGGCGATATAGACTTCTCGGGTTTGACTGTAGTACTAAAAACGGGATCGGGCATGCATGTAAGGCCTCCCCTTACAATGCAGCATCAAGTTCGCGAGTCAGTTTAATTCACATGAATGAGTCGTGTAAGTGTAATGAACATTGCAGACAAGAGAAGATCGAGCCAGCTGAGCCGGGGGCGTAAGTGCATAAGTTGAGATCAGTCGACATCGCCCACGTTACAGTCCGTGTCTGGACGACTTTGTGTTTGCATGGGGTTGTTGTTGTAGGAGCGTCTCTAGTTACGTGGCGTCGATAGATGACCTATTGTGAGCCAGTGGGTCGCTAAAGGTCAATCGACTGTAACAGAGCGACTAGGCGAGATGTGATATCGAGTGCGTGGTGGAGAAGAGAGAAAAACAGCTAGGCCAAAAAGACGCAATCTCATGTAAACAACCAGCCGCCTCTGCCGGTCCCCGCACAACACCCGCGCGCCCGCGCCACTGCTAAGACCATAAGTCCCTCTGGACCGCAGACCCCACTAATTTCCCACAACAAGTTGCTTCCGAGGGTCGGGATCGTGTATTTGCTCGGCAAGTGGCTGCCCTTGGCGCGGTCCCGGTATTTCGATGTACGCGAGGCAACCGGCATTGGCAACAGCTTCAATAGCTGACATCAACGTGTCGGGCAGGGCTCCATTACGCTTACTGTGGCCCACTCTTGGTGCGTATCTCGAGATTGATCGAGCGCTGTCGAATACAGGGCAAATCTCAGAGGCGGACGGCCGATGACGAGGGTCCTGCGGAAATGCGGTCATTTGTCCCATGCGCAGCTCGGCGGCCGATGCTTGTGGAGCGGCTTTACGCAATTGTCGCAGCTCTTCCAGATGTTACGGGGACGGACGCGACACCGGAGGCGGAGGATGCAAATGGTACCCTGAAAGCCAGATATATATTTCCCCCGGGCATTCCTCACGCTGCCCTCGGGCAATCGTAGCGGAGCACAGGATGTGCCTCATCGGTCCGTTACAGCTTGTGATTGGACACGGCGGTAACTCGTCTGAAGGCCTCTCAACGTTTAGAGCGAGGTGCTTGCGGGTTGCAGCCTTCTTTGGGCGTCCTGTGACGAGCTGTGGAGTCTCCTCCTGAAACAACTTCGACCTACTCGCTGTCGACAGCGATGTGTGAGGTCGACGCTTGCCAGGGCATGATTTATCACAATAGACGAACACGCCCATGCAACGTCTTTTGCTGTACTTGCTGTACTCGACGTTTGCATCCAAACGCGGACCTTTCCATCGCCCTTTTGAATCGGTTCGAGATGATGACGCCGAGAAAGCCCACATGTGTGACAAGCCACCGCTCGAGCCTGGATCCATACGAACAATGAGGACGTCGCCCCAAGTCCCGTTGGGCCGCCAAGGATCAAGAACAATCTCTTGTGGGTATGCTTCGAGCATCAGGTCCGTCATCGCTGTCCTTCCTTCACTATATGTTGGTAAATTCGCATGATCTTCACTGTTGACGAGCTTGTCATCCGTTGAATCTGGTTCGGTGTTCGGACGTAGATTGCCGGAGATCCTGTCGCTTGGAGATGCTTCACGCTTTTCCCTGACAAGCAAGTCGTGCTTGGAAGCAGAAGGTGCGCCGCTTGGAACAGGGGCATCTACCCGGCCTTGAGGTCTTGTAGTGATATTTACGAATGGGAGTCGAGCCTTGATGTGCTCGTAGACCTGTGACATTTGCAATCAAGAGTCAGCTCAGCGACTAAAGCTCAACGACGTAGAATCCGTCAACTCATGAAGCTATACGCACTCTCAAGGTAATGGTTGCTTCTGCTGGCAACGAGTCGATGTCGAGTACGAAGCCGGTCAACCCGAGAACCTTGTCCGAAGAGTCGGTCGCAGCAGTAAATGCTGCGAGTTGGTCGTACCGGCAGGAGGCAAGACATGGAGTCGAATGAGTAGATGACGTAGCCGCGTCGTCGACCACCCAGTAGTCGAAGCAGGAGTCCTCTGTACAAAGGCACAGATAAGTCGCCGAATTAAACGGTTAGTAACTGGCTGAGTGGCCTGTCAACATTGCTTGGGAACCGATCTAATCTTGTCTTGCATACCTTGGAGAGCCAGGCCAGTTAGCTCAGCAACCTCTTCCAAAATATCTCGTAGATAGACGAAACAATGACCTGTCTCCGTGAAGTTGATGGACACCAACAGCGTAAATATTATCGGCACGTTAGTCGCCAAGAGAGGTTTCAAGGAAACCTCAGAGTTGACCATCAACACTAAGAAAGGCAAGCGGACAATATCAATTTTCAGTGAAGCCGTTTGTTAAGCAGGCTGGGAGAGCGTATGTTGATGTAAAAGTGCACCACCTATAGAGGTGGCAGCGGTAGGATGATACGCAGCGCAGTGTCAGAACCGATAGTTGAGGAACAAGTGATTGAAGTATTGCAACTAACCTATATAGGTGGCAGCGGTAGGATAATACGCAGCGCAGTGTCAGAACCGATAGTCGAGGAACGAGTGATTAAAGAAAAGATAAACAAGGGAGTCTGCTTTGGGAAGGTATAGGCCCACGCGAAAGACTATAATCCACTCAGACACTAAGTCTAATCCACTGCCTTAAAACCAATCGAGCCTCCGGGCGTGCGCCTCGCCTCGTTACCGATGGCCTACCATCTAGACAACACATGTGGCGTACCTTCAAGCTTAAGAGTCGTATTTTGATGCTTGGGGAGAATGGAGCTGTCCTTTGGAATAGCCTTGGGTTGTGAAACGCTTAGACGGGAGAGGTTCGGAGCTAATGCAGGTGAAAGCGAGCCGACTTGGAGGGTAGAAGCGGAATTCACACTCTCAACACTGCTTTGACTGCGCAGCGACGGCCAACCCGGATCGCTGTTCTGGGAGCACAGGAGAGGCATTGTTGACTTCTCTTGCTAGATGGTGTGGTGGAAGGGAGTGTCGTGGCCGAGCCGAGTGGAACAAGGTGAGTCATTGTCACGGTCGTTCTTGTGATCGTTGTGCTTATCGTCCACATAATTGTCACAGTTCTCCTCGCAGTCCTCTGCGGACTTGATGCGATTAGGCAAGTCGCTTGTACGATCGGTGATAGGAAATTCTCATGTTGGAGTCGGGGATTTTGATAGCCGCGGTGCGGACACCGTGCAGGTCAATGCTTCAGCTTGAAGGTCGCCAGAATCGTCCTGAGGATGTGCTGAGTTTGCCGACTCGGGGACCGACTGGCCGTTTCCTTTCCTGATTCGACGATTGGTTCCTACCGTTGATTGGCGTTTGATGCTTGGTACTTTGAATCTCGACTTGGGAGTCCGCCATTGGGGCCGGTCTCCAGCTCCAGAACGAGTCCGAGCCCAGGGCCCGGCGTCACGGTCGGGAAGTTGGCGGTTCCGCAATCTCATTGATGAAAGATTTGAGTCCGTGCCTGCTGGCACAAAGCTGGAGGTCGCAATTGGCTGGTTCGCAAAAGTCAAACAGTGCCATGGTGTTGACGTCGATGGGCGGTGTGGAGACAATTAGGTGAACAAATGTGAACAAAGGCTTCGAGCTGAGTGCGCCTCCTGTCGTTCCACATGGCACGTGCGCGCGCGGGCGTATCCTTACACATGTCGACACATGTAAGGATACGAGGGTGCGGTAAGGATACGGGAGGTGCAGTAAGGACACAGAAATTTTGAATCACTACAAGTCTTGCAATACACATGCTATCATGTAGTCCTTGCAGACACCATTCAGAAATAGTTATATGTTGATGTTACAATATCAAGATGAACAGATTTGGTTGTGTATTGACCTTAACTCATGTGTAAGGATATATCCTTACATGTGTCGTGGCCGGCGGCTCGTCAACAAGAACGTCGAAGGAGAGGCCATTTC
The DNA here is from genome assembly GCA_001244265.2 of Microbotryum lychnidis-dioicae p1A1 Lamole. Lineage (NCBI taxonomy): Eukaryota > Fungi > Basidiomycota > Microbotryomycetes > Microbotryales > Microbotryaceae > Microbotryum > Microbotryum lychnidis-dioicae. The sequence goes on along the minus strand of CDLV01000004.1, from coordinate 3,843,901 downwards.
CTGATCTATCGCTCATTTCCGGCTCTCTCTTATCTTATAATTTGACCTGTAAACCCATAAATTATAAGGTATAAGACTGGACAGGGTTCTGTCAGTCAAAAAAGTCGGGAGATCGAAAAGTCCATAAATTTTGCCAGGTATAAGATGGGGCGATATAGACTTCTCGGGTTTGACTGTAGTACTAAAAACGGGATCGGGCATGCATGTAAGGCCTCCCCTTACAATGCAGCATCAAGTTCGCGAGTCAGTTTAATTCACATGAATGAGTCGTGTAAGTGTAATGAACATTGCAGACAAGAGAAGATCGAGCCAGCTGAGCCGGGGGCGTAAGTGCATAAGTTGAGATCAGTCGACATCGCCCACGTTACAGTCCGTGTCTGGACGACTTTGTGTTTGCATGGGGTTGTTGTTGTAGGAGCGTCTCTAGTTACGTGGCGTCGATAGATGACCTATTGTGAGCCAGTGGGTCGCTAAAGGTCAATCGACTGTAACAGAGCGACTAGGCGAGATGTGATATCGAGTGCGTGGTGGAGAAGAGAGAAAAACAGCTAGGCCAAAAAGACGCAATCTCATGTAAACAACCAGCCGCCTCTGCCGGTCCCCGCACAACACCCGCGCGCCCGCGCCACTGCTAAGACCATAAGTCCCTCTGGACCGCAGACCCCACTAATTTCCCACAACAAGTTGCTTCCGAGGGTCGGGATCGTGTATTTGCTCGGCAAGTGGCTGCCCTTGGCGCGGTCCCGGTATTTCGATGTACGCGAGGCAACCGGCATTGGCAACAGCTTCAATAGCTGACATCAACGTGTCGGGCAGGGCTCCATTACGCTTACTGTGGCCCACTCTTGGTGCGTATCTCGAGATTGATCGAGCGCTGTCGAATACAGGGCAAATCTCAGAGGCGGACGGCCGATGACGAGGGTCCTGCGGAAATGCGGTCATTTGTCCCATGCGCAGCTCGGCGGCCGATGCTTGTGGAGCGGCTTTACGCAATTGTCGCAGCTCTTCCAGATGTTACGGGGACGGACGCGACACCGGAGGCGGAGGATGCAAATGGTACCCTGAAAGCCAGATATATATTTCCCCCGGGCATTCCTCACGCTGCCCTCGGGCAATCGTAGCGGAGCACAGGATGTGCCTCATCGGTCCGTTACAGCTTGTGATTGGACACGGCGGTAACTCGTCTGAAGGCCTCTCAACGTTTAGAGCGAGGTGCTTGCGGGTTGCAGCCTTCTTTGGGCGTCCTGTGACGAGCTGTGGAGTCTCCTCCTGAAACAACTTCGACCTACTCGCTGTCGACAGCGATGTGTGAGGTCGACGCTTGCCAGGGCATGATTTATCACAATAGACGAACACGCCCATGCAACGTCTTTTGCTGTACTTGCTGTACTCGACGTTTGCATCCAAACGCGGACCTTTCCATCGCCCTTTTGAATCGGTTCGAGATGATGACGCCGAGAAAGCCCACATGTGTGACAAGCCACCGCTCGAGCCTGGATCCATACGAACAATGAGGACGTCGCCCCAAGTCCCGTTGGGCCGCCAAGGATCAAGAACAATCTCTTGTGGGTATGCTTCGAGCATCAGGTCCGTCATCGCTGTCCTTCCTTCACTATATGTTGGTAAATTCGCATGATCTTCACTGTTGACGAGCTTGTCATCCGTTGAATCTGGTTCGGTGTTCGGACGTAGATTGCCGGAGATCCTGTCGCTTGGAGATGCTTCACGCTTTTCCCTGACAAGCAAGTCGTGCTTGGAAGCAGAAGGTGCGCCGCTTGGAACAGGGGCATCTACCCGGCCTTGAGGTCTTGTAGTGATATTTACGAATGGGAGTCGAGCCTTGATGTGCTCGTAGACCTGTGACATTTGCAATCAAGAGTCAGCTCAGCGACTAAAGCTCAACGACGTAGAATCCGTCAACTCATGAAGCTATACGCACTCTCAAGGTAATGGTTGCTTCTGCTGGCAACGAGTCGATGTCGAGTACGAAGCCGGTCAACCCGAGAACCTTGTCCGAAGAGTCGGTCGCAGCAGTAAATGCTGCGAGTTGGTCGTACCGGCAGGAGGCAAGACATGGAGTCGAATGAGTAGATGACGTAGCCGCGTCGTCGACCACCCAGTAGTCGAAGCAGGAGTCCTCTGTACAAAGGCACAGATAAGTCGCCGAATTAAACGGTTAGTAACTGGCTGAGTGGCCTGTCAACATTGCTTGGGAACCGATCTAATCTTGTCTTGCATACCTTGGAGAGCCAGGCCAGTTAGCTCAGCAACCTCTTCCAAAATATCTCGTAGATAGACGAAACAATGACCTGTCTCCGTGAAGTTGATGGACACCAACAGCGTAAATATTATCGGCACGTTAGTCGCCAAGAGAGGTTTCAAGGAAACCTCAGAGTTGACCATCAACACTAAGAAAGGCAAGCGGACAATATCAATTTTCAGTGAAGCCGTTTGTTAAGCAGGCTGGGAGAGCGTATGTTGATGTAAAAGTGCACCACCTATAGAGGTGGCAGCGGTAGGATGATACGCAGCGCAGTGTCAGAACCGATAGTTGAGGAACAAGTGATTGAAGTATTGCAACTAACCTATATAGGTGGCAGCGGTAGGATAATACGCAGCGCAGTGTCAGAACCGATAGTCGAGGAACGAGTGATTAAAGAAAAGATAAACAAGGGAGTCTGCTTTGGGAAGGTATAGGCCCACGCGAAAGACTATAATCCACTCAGACACTAAGTCTAATCCACTGCCTTAAAACCAATCGAGCCTCCGGGCGTGCGCCTCGCCTCGTTACCGATGGCCTACCATCTAGACAACACATGTGGCGTACCTTCAAGCTTAAGAGTCGTATTTTGATGCTTGGGGAGAATGGAGCTGTCCTTTGGAATAGCCTTGGGTTGTGAAACGCTTAGACGGGAGAGGTTCGGAGCTAATGCAGGTGAAAGCGAGCCGACTTGGAGGGTAGAAGCGGAATTCACACTCTCAACACTGCTTTGACTGCGCAGCGACGGCCAACCCGGATCGCTGTTCTGGGAGCACAGGAGAGGCATTGTTGACTTCTCTTGCTAGATGGTGTGGTGGAAGGGAGTGTCGTGGCCGAGCCGAGTGGAACAAGGTGAGTCATTGTCACGGTCGTTCTTGTGATCGTTGTGCTTATCGTCCACATAATTGTCACAGTTCTCCTCGCAGTCCTCTGCGGACTTGATGCGATTAGGCAAGTCGCTTGTACGATCGGTGATAGGAAATTCTCATGTTGGAGTCGGGGATTTTGATAGCCGCGGTGCGGACACCGTGCAGGTCAATGCTTCAGCTTGAAGGTCGCCAGAATCGTCCTGAGGATGTGCTGAGTTTGCCGACTCGGGGACCGACTGGCCGTTTCCTTTCCTGATTCGACGATTGGTTCCTACCGTTGATTGGCGTTTGATGCTTGGTACTTTGAATCTCGACTTGGGAGTCCGCCATTGGGGCCGGTCTCCAGCTCCAGAACGAGTCCGAGCCCAGGGCCCGGCGTCACGGTCGGGAAGTTGGCGGTTCCGCAATCTCATTGATGAAAGATTTGAGTCCGTGCCTGCTGGCACAAAGCTGGAGGTCGCAATTGGCTGGTTCGCAAAAGTCAAACAGTGCCATGGTGTTGACGTCGATGGGCGGTGTGGAGACAATTAGGTGAACAAATGTGAACAAAGGCTTCGAGCTGAGTGCGCCTCCTGTCGTTCCACATGGCACGTGCGCGCGCGGGCGTATCCTTACACATGTCGACACATGTAAGGATACGAGGGTGCGGTAAGGATACGGGAGGTGCAGTAAGGACACAGAAATTTTGAATCACTACAAGTCTTGCAATACACATGCTATCATGTAGTCCTTGCAGACACCATTCAGAAATAGTTATATGTTGATGTTACAATATCAAGATGAACAGATTTGGTTGTGTATTGACCTTAACTCATGTGTAAGGATATATCCTTACATGTGTCGTGGCCGGCGGCTCGTCAACAAGAACGTCGAAGGAGAGGCCATTTCCTGATCTATCGCTCATTTCCGGCTCTCTCTTATCTTATAATTTGACCTGTAAACCCATAAATTATAAGGTATAAGACTGGACAGGGTTCTGTCAGTCAAAAAAGTCGGGAGATCGAAAAGTCCATAAATTTTGCCAGGTATAAGATGGGGCGATATAGACTTCTCGGGTTTGACTGTAGTACTAAAAACGGGATCGGGCATGCATGTAAGGCCTCCCCTTACAATGCAGCATCAAGTTCGCGAGTCAGTTTAATTCACATGAATGAGTCGTGTAAGTGTAATGAACATTGCAGACAAGAGAAGATCGAGCCAGCTGAGCCGGGGGCGTAAGTGCATAAGTTGAGATCAGTCGACATCGCCCACGTTACAGTCCGTGTCTGGACGACTTTGTGTTTGCATGGGGTTGTTGTTGTAGGAGCGTCTCTAGTTACGTGGCGTCGATAGATGACCTATTGTGAGCCAGTGGGTCGCTAAAGGTCAATCGACTGTAACAGAGCGACTAGGCGAGATGTGATATCGAGTGCGTGGTGGAGAAGAGAGAAAAACAGCTAGGCCAAAAAGACGCAATCTCATGTAAACAACCAGCCGCCTCTGCCGGTCCCCCGCACAACACCCGCGCGCCCGCGCCACTGCTAAGACCATAAGTCCCTCTGGACCGCAGACCCCACTAATTTCCCACAACAAGTTGCTTCCGAGGGTCGGGATCGTGTATTTGCTCGGCAAGTGGCTGCCCTTGGCGCGGTCCCGGTATTTCGATGTACGCGAGGCAACCGGCATTGGCAACAGCTTCAATAGCTGACATCAACGTGTCGGGCAGGGCTCCATTACGCTTACTGTGGCCCACTCTTGGTGCGTATCTCGAGATTGATCGAGCGCTGTCGAATACAGGGCAAATCTCAGAGGCGGACGGCCGATGACGAGGGTCCTGCGGAAATGCGGTCATTTGTCCCATGCGCAGCTCGGCGGCCGATGCTTGTGGAGCGGCTTTACGCAATTGTCGCAGCTCTTCCAGATGTTACGGGGACGGACGCGACACCGGAGGCGGAGGATGCAAATGGTACCCTGAAAGCCAGATATATATTTCCCCCGGGCATTCCTCACGCTGCCCTCGGGCAATCGTAGCGGAGCACAGGATGTGCCTCATCGGTCCGTTACAGCTTGTGATTGGACACGGCGGTAACTCGTCTGAAGGCCTCTCAACGTTTAGAGCGAGGTGCTTGCGGGTTGCAGCCTTCTTTGGGCGTCCTGTGACGAGCTGTGGAGTCTCCTCCTGAAACAACTTCGACCTACTCGCTGTCGACAGCGATGTGTGAGGTCGACGCTTGCCAGGGCATGATTTATCACAATAGACGAACACGCCCATGCAACGTCTTTTGCTGTACTTGCTGTACTCGACGTTTGCATCCAAACGCGGACCTTTCCATCGCCCTTTTGAATCGGTTCGAGATGATGACGCCGAGAAAGCCCACATGTGTGACAAGCCACCGCTCGAGCCTGGATCCATACGAACAATGAGGACGTCGCCCCAAGTCCCGTTGGGCCGCCAAGGATCAAGAACAATCTCTTGTGGGTATGCTTCGAGCATCAGGTCCGTCATCGCTGTCCTTCCTTCACTATATGTTGGTAAATTCGCATGATCTTCACTGTTGACGAGCTTGTCATCCGTTGAATCTGGTTCGGTGTTCGGACGTAGATTGCCGGAGATCCTGTCGCTTGGAGATGCTTCACGCTTTTCCCTGACAAGCAAGTCGTGCTTGGAAGCAGAAGGTGCGCCGCTTGGAACAGGGGCATCTACCCGGCCTTGAGGTCTTGTAGTGATATTTACGAATGGGAGTCGAGCCTTGATGTGCTCGTAGACCTGTGACATTTGCAATCAAGAGTCAGCTCAGCGACTAAAGCTCAACGACGTAGAATCCGTCAACTCATGAAGCTATACGCACTCTCAAGGTAATGGTTGCTTCTGCTGGCAACGAGTCGATGTCGAGTACGAAGCCGGTCAACCCGAGAACCTTGTCCGAAGAGTCGGTCGCAGCAGTAAATGCTGCGAGTTGGTCGTACCGGCAGGAGGCAAGACATGGAGTCGAATGAGTAGATGACGTAGCCGCGTCGTCGACCACCCAGTAGTCGAAGCAGGAGTCCTCTGTACAAAGGCACAGATAAGTCGCCGAATTAAACGGTTAGTAACTGGCTGAGTGGCCTGTCAACATTGCTTGGGAACCGATCTAATCTTGTCTTGCATACCTTGGAGAGCCAGGCCAGTTAGCTCAGCAACCTCTTCCAAAATATCTCGTAGATAGACGAAACAATGACCTGTCTCCGTGAAGTTGATGGACACCAACAGCGTAAATATTATCGGCACGTTAGTCGCCAAGAGAGGTTTCAAGGAAACCTCAGAGTTGACCATCAACACTAAGAAAGGCAAGCGGACAATATCAATTTTCAGTGAAGCCGTTTGTTAAGCAGGCTGGGAGAGCGTATGTTGATGTAAAAGTGCACCACCTATAGAGGTGGCAGCGGTAGGATGATACGCAGCGCAGTGTCAGAACCGATAGTTGAGGAACAAGTGATTGAAGTATTGCAACTAACCTATATAGGTGGCAGCGGTAGGATAATACGCAGCGCAGTGTCAGAACCGATAGTCGAGGAACGAGTGATTAAAGAAAAGATAAACAAGGGAGTCTGCTTTGGGAAGGTATAGGCCCACGCGAAAGACTATAATCCACTCAGACACTAAGTCTAATCCACTGCCTTAAAACCAATCGAGCCTCCGGGCGTGCGCCTCGCCTCGTTACCGATGGCCTACCATCTAGACAACACATGTGGCGTACCTTCAAGCTTAAGAGTCGTATTTTGATGCTTGGGGAGAATGGAGCTGTCCTTTGGAATAGCCTTGGGTTGTGAAACGCTTAGACGGGAGAGGTTCGGAGCTAATGCAGGTGAAAGCGAGCCGACTTGGAGGGTAGAAGCGGAATTCACACTCTCAACACTGCTTTGACTGCGCAGCGACGGCCAACCCGGATCGCTGTTCTGGGAGCACAGGAGAGGCATTGTTGACTTCTCTTGCTAGATGGTGTGGTGGAAGGGAGTGTCGTGGCCGAGCCGAGTGGAACAAGGTGAGTCATTGTCACGGTCGTTCTTGTGATCGTTGTGCTTATCGTCCACATAATTGTCACAGTTCTCCTCGCAGTCCTCTGCGGACTTGATGCGATTAGGCAAGTCGCTTGTACGATCGGTGATAGGAAATTCTCATGTTGGAGTCGGGGATTTTGATAGCCGCGGTGCGGACACCGTGCAGGTCAATGCTTCAGCTTGAAGGTCGCCAGAATCGTCCTGAGGATGTGCTGAGTTTGCCGACTCGGGGACCGACTGGCCGTTTCCTTTCCTGATTCGACGATTGGTTCCTACCGTTGATTGGCGTTTGATGCTTGGTACTTTGAATCTCGACTTGGGAGTCCGCCATTGGGGCCGGTCTCCAGCTCCAGAACGAGTCCGAGCCCAGGGCCCGGCGTCACGGTCGGGAAGTTGGCGGTTCCGCAATCTCATTGATGAAAGATTTGAGTCCGTGCCTGCTGGCACAAAGCTGGAGGTCGCAATTGGCTGGTTCGCAAAAGTCAAACAGTGCCATGGTGTTGACGTCGATGGGCGGTGTGGAGACAATTAGGTGAACAAATGTGAACAAAGGCTTCGAGCTGAGTGCGCCTCCTGTCGTTCCACATGGCACGTGCGCGCGCGGGCGTATCCTTACACATGTCGACACATGTAAGGATACGAGGGTGCGGTAAGGATACGGGAGGTGCAGTAAGGACACAGAAATTTTGAATCACTACAAGTCTTGCAATACACATGCTATCATGTAGTCCTTGCAGACACCATTCAGAAATAGTTATATGTTGATGTTACAATATCAAGATGAACAGATTTGGTTGTGTATTGACCTTAACTCATGTGTAAGGATATATCCTTACATGTGTCGTGGCCGGCGGCTCGTCAACAAGAACGTCGAAGGAGAGGCCATTTCCTGATCTATCGCTCATTTCCGGCTCTCTCTTATCTTATAATTTGACCTGTAAACCCATAAATTATAAGGTATAAGACTGGACAGGGTTCTGTCAGTCAAAAAAGTCGGGAGATCGAAAAGTCCATAAATTTTGCCAGGTATAAGATGGGGCGATATAGACTTCTCGGGTTTGACTGTAGTACTAAAAACGGGATCGGGCATGCATGTAAGGCCTCCCCTTACAATGCAGCATCAAGTTCGCGAGTCAGTTTAATTCACATGAATGAGTCGTGTAAGTGTAATGAACATTGCAGACAAGAGAAGATCGAGCCAGCTGAGCCGGGGGCGTAAGTGCATAAGTTGAGATCAGTCGACATCGCCCACGTTACAGTCCGTGTCTGGACGACTTTGTGTTTGCATGGGGTTGTTGTTGTAGGAGCGTCTCTAGTTACGTGGCGTCGATAGATGACCTATTGTGAGCCAGTGGGTCGCTAAAGGTCAATCGACTGTAACAGAGCGACTAGGCGAGATGTGATATCGAGTGCGTGGTGGAGAAGAGAGAAAAACAGCTAGGCCAAAAAGACGCAATCTCATGTAAACAACCAGCCGCCTCTGCCGGTCCCCCGCACAACACCCGCGCGCCCGCGCCACTGCTAAGACCATAAGTCCCTCTGGACCGCAGACCCCACTAATTTCCCACAACAAGTTGCTTCCGAGGGTCGGGATCGTGTATTTGCTCGGCAAGTGGCTGCCCTTGGCGCGGTCCCGGTATTTCGATGTACGCGAGGCAACCGGCATTGGCAACAGCTTCAATAGCTGACATCAACGTGTCGGGCAGGGCTCCATTACGCTTACTGTGGCCCACTCTTGGTGCGTATCTCGAGATTGATCGAGCGCTGTCGAATACAGGGCAAATCTCAGAGGCGGACGGCCGATGACGAGGGTCCTGCGGAAATGCGGTCATTTGTCCCATGCGCAGCTCGGCGGCCGATGCTTGTGGAGCGGCTTTACGCAATTGTCGCAGCTCTTCCAGATGTTACGGGGACGGACGCGACACCGGAGGCGGAGGATGCAAATGGTACCCTGAAAGCCAGATATATATTTCCCCGGGCATTCCTCACGCTGCCCTCGGGCAATCGTAGCGGAGCACAGGATGTGCCTCATCGGTCCGTTACAGCTTGTGATTGGACACGGCGGTAACTCGTCTGAAGGCCTCTCAACGTTTAGAGCGAGGTGCTTGCGGGTTGCAGCCTTCTTTGGGCGTCCTGTGACGAGCTGTGGAGTCTCCTCCTGAAACAACTTCGACCTACTCGCTGTCGACAGCGATGTGTGAGGTCGACGCTTGCCAGGGCATGATTTATCACAATAGACGAACACGCCCATGCAACGTCTTTTGCTGTACTTGCTGTACTCGACGTTTGCATCCAAACGCGGACCTTTCCATCGCCCTTTTGAATCGGTTCGAGATGATGACGCCGAGAAAGCCCACATGTGTGACAAGCCACCGCTCGAGCCTGGATCCATACGAACAATGAGGACGTCGCCCCAAGTCCCGTTGGGCCGCCAAGGATCAAGAACAATCTCTTGTGGGTATGCTTCGAGCATCAGGTCCGTCATCGCTGTCCTTCCTTCACTATATGTTGGTAAATTCGCATGATCTTCACTGTTGACGAGCTTGTCATCCGTTGAATCTGGTTCGGTGTTCGGACGTAGATTGCCGGAGATCCTGTCGCTTGGAGATGCTTCACGCTTTTCCCTGACAAGCAAGTCGTGCTTGGAAGCAGAAGGTGCGCCGCTTGGAACAGGGGCATCTACCCGGCCTTGAGGTTTGTAGTGATATTTACGAATGGGAGTCGAGCCTTGATGTGCTCGTAGACCTGTGACATTTGCAATCAAGAGTCAGCTCAGCGACTAAAGCTCAACGACGTAGAATCCGTCAACTCATGAAGCTATACGCACTCTCAAGGTAATGGTTGCTTCTGCTGGCAACGAGTCGATGTCGAGTACGAAGCCGGTCAACCCGAGAACCTTGTCCGAAGAGTCGGTCGCAGCAGTAAATGCTGCGAGTTGGTCGTACCGGCAGGAGGCAAGACATGGAGTCGAATGAGTAGATGACGTAGCCGCGTCGTCGACCACCCAGTAGTCGAAGCAGGAGTCCTCTGTACAAAGGCACAGATAAGTCGCCGAATTAAACGGTTAGTAACTGGCTGAGTGGCCTGTCAACATTGCTTGGGAACCGATCTAATCTTGTCTTGCATACCTTGGAGAGCCAGGCCAGTTAGCTCAGCAACCTCTTCCAAAATATCTCGTAGATAGACGAAACAATGACCTGTCTCCGTGAAGTTGATGGACACCAACAGCGTAAATATTATCGGCACGTTAGTCGCCAAGAGAGGTTTCAAGGAAACCTCAGAGTTGACCATCAACACTAAGAAAGGCAAGCGGACAATATCAATTTTCAGTGAAGCCGTTTGTTAAGCAGGCTGGGAGAGCGTATGTTGATGTAAAAGTGCACCACCTATAGAGGTGGCAGCGGTAGGATGATACGCAGCGCAGTGTCAGAACCGATAGTTGAGGAACAAGTGATTGAAGTATTGCAACTAACCTATATAGGTGGCAGCGGTAGGATAATACGCAGCGCAGTGTCAGAACCGATAGTCGAGGAACGAGTGATTAAAGAAAAGATAAACAAGGGAGTCTGCTTTGGGAAGGTATAGGCCCACGCGAAAGACTATAATCCACTCAGACACTAAGTCTAATCCACTGCCTTAAAACCAATCGAGCCTCCGGGCGTGCGCCTCGCCTCGTTACCGATGGCCTACCATCTAGACAACACATGTGGCGTACCTTCAAGCTTAAGAGTCGTATTTTGATGCTTGGGGAGAATGGAGCTGTCCTTTGGAATAGCCTTGGGTTGTGAAACGCTTAGACGGGAGAGGTTCGGAGCTAATGCAGGTGAAAGCGAGCCGACTTGGAGGGTAGAAGCGGAATTCACACTCTCAACACTGCTTTGACTGCGCAGCGACGGCCAACCCGGATCGCTGTTCTGGGAGCACAGGAGAGGCATTGTTGACTTCTCTTGCTAGATGGTGTGGTGGAAGGGAGTGTCGTGGCCGAGCCGAGTGGAACAAGGTGAGTCATTGTCACGGTCGTTCTTGTGATCGTTGTGCTTATCGTCCACATAATTGTCACAGTTCTCCTCGCAGTCCTCTGCGGACTTGATGCGATTAGGCAAGTCGCTTGTACGATCGGTGATAGGAAATTCTCATGTTGGAGTCGGGGATTTTGATAGCCGCGGTGCGGACACCGTGCAGGTCAATGCTTCAGCTTGAAGGTCGCCAGAATCGTCCTGAGGATGTGCTGAGTTTGCCGACTCGGGGACCGACTGGCCGTTTCCTTTCCTGATTCGACGATTGGTTCCTACCGTTGATTGGCGTTTGATGCTTGGTACTTTGAATCTCGACTTGGGAGTCCGCCATTGGGGCCGGTCTCCAGCTCCAGAACGAGTCCGAGCCCAGGGCCCGGCGTCACGGTCGGGAAGTTGGCGGTTCCGCAATCTCATTGATGAAAGATTTGAGTCCGTGCCTGCTGGCACAAAGCTGGAGGTCGCAATTGGCTGGTTCGCAAAAGTCAAACAGTGCCATGGTGTTGACGTCGATGGGCGGTGTGGAGACAATTAGGTGAACAAATGTGAACAAAGGCTTCGAGCTGAGTGCGCCTCCTGTCGTTCCACATGGCACGTGCGCGCGCGGGCGTATCCTTACACATGTCGACACATGTAAGGATACGAGGGTGCGGTAAGGATACGGGAGGTGCAGTAAGGACACAGAAATTTTGAATCACTACAAGTCTTGCAATACACATGCTATCATGTAGTCCTTGCAGACACCATTCAGAAATAGTTATATGTTGATGTTACAATATCAAGATGAACAGATTTGGTTGTGTATTGACCTTGACTCATGTGTAAGGATATATCCTTACATGTGTCGTGGCCGGCGGCTCGTCAACAAGAACGTCGAAGGAGAGGCCATTTCCTGATCTATCGCTCATTTCCGGCTCTCTCTTATCTTATAATTTGACCTGTAAACCCATAAATTATAAGGTATAAGACTGGACAGGGTTCTGTCAGTCAAAAAAGTCGGGAGATCGAAAAGTCCATAAATTTTGCCAGGTATAAGATGGGGCGATATAGACTTCTCGGGTTTGACTGTAGTACTAAAAACGGGATCGGGCATGCATGTAAGGCCTCCCCTTACAATGCAGCATCAAGTTCGCGAGTCAGTTTAATTCACATGAATGAGTCGTGTAAGTGTAATGAACATTGCAGACAAGAGAAGATCGAGCCAGCTGAGCCGGGGGCGTAAGTGCATAAGTTGAGATCAGTCGACATCGCCCACGTTACAGTCCGTGTCTGGACGACTTTGTGTTTGCATGGGGTTGTTGTTGTAGGAGCGTCTCTAGTTACGTGGCGTCGATAGATGACCTATTGTGAGCCAGTGGGTCGCTAAAGGTCAATCGACTGTAACAGAGCGACTAGGCGAGATGTGATATCGAGTGCGTGGTGGAGAAGAGAGAAAAACAGCTAGGCCAAAAAGACGCAATCTCATGTAAACAACCAGCCGCCTCTGCCGGTCCCCCGCACAACACCCGCGCGCCCGCGCCACTGCTAAGACCATAAGTCCCTCTGGACCGCAGACCCCACTAATTTCCCACAACAGGGGTCCTCAGCGCCGGGGACCCACATCGGGCGTTCACCGAAGTTGGCTATACGAAGTGGTTTCAGTTGACGTTGAGAGATCGAGACTCCAAGGAGCGACCTACGTTTTTGGGGAGGGGCAAGGTCAATGTCAAGATCGGCGTCGGTAATGGTCCCCGACCGGTGATAGGTTTTCCTTGGGCGACGGTGGACGGTCGGTGAGAAGAGGGGGACGAGGCTGTAATGATGACCACGACGTAGAATTGTCAGATCAGCTTACCCATACAATAATTTAGTTGATTGTACGCGTGACTTGCGTGAAGAGAAGCTTGTCCCTGGCCATGTACCTAGATCCGCTGCGGCACTAACTGAAAGCGAGTGTATTGCCAGGCCTGTCTCGCATGCTTGAAGTACGTGCGTGCTAAGACAAACCAGAGTATCCTCACGATGTCGCCCTCTTGAAGATTTGAGTGGCAAAATTGATTGTCCAGGAGATCGTTGACCACCTTGACCGGCAAGGATATTGGCAAGAATTAGCGCAAGGCTTGCCATTGCACTCTTTCTCCGCCGTTTCGGACCAGAACTTCCGGTGTTCGTCCTGTGCCAGTTGCGAGTGTAACCCCACTCCGGCCTAGGATGTAAGTCGATTGTTTTCGGCAGATGTTTACCAGTTACATACTCGTAGTATCTGACAATCGGATGTGTTCCCGTCAGTCTGCACTGCAGCGACAAGGGGTCGACGAAATGGGAACTACTTGAGTTGAAGTCACCACCTGATGATGCACATAGACGTTCCTTTGGCGCGAGACGGCCTGACTGGGCGTGGTGAAGTGTCCACCGCTGAGCAGTGGGAAACACAACGCAACACAACGCATGGACTGCCAGTCATCCCCCACACTGGCAGAACTTTCACAGTGGTAAGAAACGATGGAGCCCACGATCAGATCACTTCTTGTGCGCGGTCCAGATTGTTTCTGTTTCTTTGAGAAATGTGTCTATGATGCGGCCAAGGCTATGGGAATACGTCCATATCGGTGGCAAGGCGCTCGAGGCCGAATTCGCGGATGTGAAGCTTCGGTTTTGGTGTCATGCTACCGTGAAGCGGAATGGAAGTTTCGATCAGTAAAGGAAAGCGAAAGAACTTCTACGAGGACCGGAGACGTACTTCTTCGGAACTTTGCCATGCACGGGGCCATGGAGAAGACCTTTCCAAGGAGCCAGACGCCTTGGAGCGGGGAGCCGCGGTCGTTGTCCGAAGGGATCGCAAGAGCGGCGGTTCCGTAATGACCACGCTCAACACGAATAGCTTGGGTCGACTCTTTCAACTCCTTTGAGTCTTTGTCCTTGTCGTCGCTGAGAAGGAATCGAGGTAGGAGTTTGGGCTTTGCAGCGTGCGAAACACGTGTCGTTGGCGCAGCATGTTCAAGACGATGAATGGGAAAGGCGGGTCGCATCGAAAATCGCTGTCGTATAGATTGAGCCAATGTTTGACTTGCTCGTCCAGAGGAATCTTGGCGTCGCGCTCGACACAACAACCAACGGTACCGAATGGATCGAGGTGTGGCCACAGTTTTGAGAGCAGGAGCTCATCCGAAAATGCCCACAAAGGGGCGTCGCCAGTCGGAAGGAAACGGGTGGGCTTGTCTTGGTTGAAATAACGGAGAGCTTTCTCAAAGAGCAGCCATGAGTAAATTCAGTTCGTCGGTAGGGGGTGGCGGCACATGGAGGTGTTCGAATAAAGGTTCATCAGAGTCGTTATGCGTTGTTGCGTAGTCTTCAAAGAGCGATGATGTTGGCTCCACTGTCTCTGTGGTCACCACGCTAGCCAAAACTGCATCGGGCACGAGACAATTTCCATCTGCAAATTTTCGATGAGATACTTGGGGAGTAATCGAAACCGAAGCCAGAAGCTGAAGTGGAAGCTGAAACTGCCGTGGGAGCTGGAGAGGTAGAGTTGAATGCACCGGAGCTGCGTCGAACGAGCTGTGCAAGTCTTTCGCAATCAAAGAAGAGGGCAGAGCACCCCGGATACTTGCTTTCGTCGATCAACCACCGGACCGTCTTTGGGATCCGACTCTGCTTCACGATTATGGGTCGAGACTTGTCCAGCTCCCTCCGCAGCATAAAACGCAAACACTGTCAACGAGTTCTTCGACTGACATGGGCAGTACATCGGTGAACGAAGCGGTGTTCTGGCTGAAGATGAGGGTGTTTTCGCGCGTAGGTTCTTGTTGAGCTTTCGGGATTTCCGAAACGAGTTAGCTTGTACACGATCTTGTAGGCTCTGGCGCGCGCAGTGACGAGGTGCTCAAGCTGACTCGCGTTGGAGAAGCAATCTCGGACATCAGCGGGGACGTGATCCAGTGCGCGATAACATCCGTTGTTCAACGAGCGAGGGGGCTTAGTCGGTGGCCCTGTGGTAGGAAACAACCGTTTGAAGCAGTCTGGACAGAGCGAGCACTGAAGCGTGATGTTCGTGAGCGAAAATCAAAAATCGGGCGGTTGATGAAGACCTCGGGGATTGATCAGTGCTCCCCGCCAAGCCGAAAAATCTTAAGTCGGTAGTTGCAGGTCCGTCCGTAGCGTAGAGTTGGCTGATACCTTCCATATCTCTAATTCCTCACGCTGAATGTCGTCTTCAAGCACCCATCGTACGTTATGCCCGAAGACTCTCTCGTACACCCCAGGCAGCAGAAGAGACGGAAACAAGCGTCGGTGAAGTAGTCATTCCATTCAGAACGGATCTCGGTCTTGAATAGATCGGATGCTGGCGCAAAGTGGGATGTCACTTTACGGGGTTCTTCTTGTTCGGGTTCGGGATGCAGTGGTGGACGTCTGTGCAGCGTTTCTTTAGAGTCAGTCGCTGAGACGTTCTCGCGATTCTTTTGGGCTTCCTCGTTCGGTCAGGCTCGAAGCACGTCAACAGATTTTGATGCGTATGCTCTGTGTTCGGGGAAGCAATGACGTTGTGGCGGAGTCACGGGACTCGCGTGTTGTCGTCTTCTGAAGACATACCCATTCGAGCAAGCATTACAGTGGGGATCGCACCACCAAAGGAGCGCTTGTAGGGATAGCTCTTTCGCAAGCGGATTCCTCCTGGAGTATCCTTCCATGTGGTGCGCCCAGCGAAAAAGCTCCTTCAGGAGATCCATGCTGAAGTTGATGCTGCTGCGCACCAGTTGCCCCAGACTGCATTTGGCAACCACATCATCGAGTACTGACACTGGACTGTTGCGTAAGAGCGGACCGGAATACACATACTGCGCTTGATCGGTGCAGCGGGAGGATCGGCTGTCGCTCGTGGGTGGACGCGAGGCTTAACACGTTTCCGAAATTTGAGATCGACGGTGCGGAGGTGTAGAAGATCAGAAGGCAGTGACATGACGGCAGTTGTGTGATAACCTGTCTTGAGATGCCAGGAAACTCGGTCCAAGTTAGGACAAGGCAGGACAGAAAGACGGAGAAGAAAGGCCGAGCGGTGGCAACTTGCAGTACAGTCAGACCTGACAAAATTTACATTTTCGGTGGACGGATTTTCCCATAAACTAAGACGTGTATAAGCTTGGAGAGTTCGGCTTCAGATCACTACGCTGTGACCTGAAACTCCATTTTTGAGCTTCCTACATCAAATCAAAGAATTTCGTGCATCGTTTGAGTCGATACATTGACTTCTGAGGGGGAAGAAAATTCAGAAGGCCCGAATTACTGAATCGCAGCCAATGCACGGCCTCTACTGAGGCATGATGACATCTGACAAGTTTTGAAATCTCCAAGAAAAAAATCTTGACCTACTGACGCTGGAAATACGAAGTCATTGTCGTCTGAACCGTCGCGGCATCCTGCTCGGCAACAAAAGTCCTGCGAATCCTCCTAGCGTCGTCCTCAAAAGGAATCAAATTCGTTGGACCTGAGTACCCATTTATAGCAACCCTAATTAAGGAAGTTACCAAGCGCTGAGATTGCCTCCTTCAGCGTCGTTCGCTCCGCCGGTCCGAGCTCTATCTCTGCTTCCTCCTCTCCTCCTTCAAGTTCTCCCTCGCAATTCTCCTCCAACTCTTCGGCAATGGCCCCAGGTCCACAATCTCCTGATCGGTCATTTCAGCCCCACCAGCAAGGCTCTCCTCCTCCACATCGACGAGAAAGTGGATACTCATCTTCTCGTTGCTCGTAACTACCCCCTTTTCGACCAGCTCATCGTTCGCCGTCTTCAGAGCGTTCATCGCGTTGCCAATGATGCCGCGATCGCCATCGAGAGGCCCGCGACCGTTGGGAAGAGGTGTATGGTCGGTCGATCCTTTGTCCCTGCGATCAGACAAGATCTGAGCGTGGCGCCAGCAGTTGAATTCCGGGAAGGGAATGAGACCATGATGATATGAAGAGGAATTTCTGATGATGGCTTCTCGGATTGTAAAGATGTTCATTTCGGCGTCGTTGTCGGCGGAAGAGGAGAGAGAAGCACGTCGCGACTAGCCTGTCAATGTGTCAACCGCCGCCTTTGCTCTCCTGTGCTCGCTTCTTGGCTGTTTCGGGGCATTTCGGACTCTTCCAACAGGGGGCTCGTCAACAAAAAACGCCGAAGGAGAGGCTGATTTCTGATCAATCGCTCATTTCTGGCTCTCTCTTATGTTATAATTGGCCCTGTAAATCCATCAACATAAATTATAAGGTATAAGAGTGAGTTGGACAGGTTCTGTCAGCCAAAATAAATCGGGAGATTGAAAAGTCCATAAATTTTGATAGGTGTAAGATTGGGCGATATAAATTTTCTCGGGTCTGACTGTATAAGGAACCTCCCGCTTGCCATAACTTATCCGAATGGATGGAAATGTTTCAGTTACTAAGTTTCAAGACTCGATCGCTAAATCCCACCAAGTCTTTTTCAGTTTTAAGCTTTGAGTCATAAACTCCACCCAATCTTATTCAAAGTCAGAATCTGAAAGTTTAAAGTTTAAAATCATAAATTCCAGCTAGTCTTATTCAAAGTCGGTCTCGGCGCCGAAGATTTATGAGCCCCTGAGCAAGCGACTAACTCCTTTTCGACCGCCACCGGTTTTCGTAAAACCCTCAACGGAAGAGTCGACGGATGCGACGGTGCAACGGAATCATATAGGGGAATCGGCCTTTCTCATCAAGGGAGTCTCCCGGCGCACCCTCTTCCGGATCTGTGTACCTATCACGATCGCATTGGTTACAGTGGCCCGGCCCATCTGCATTGCTTCCCCTTGTGCCATATTTAGAACAGCTCCGGCTCGGCACTTGCCCGCGCCCTTTCGACCCAAGGACAACGGCATTAAACCCCTCTGTCGCAACGACCAAGCGCAACGTGGCGACTATGGCTTCACTTGTGCACCCTTCGGGCGCGAGAGTGAGAGAGATGATAGACGTTATGGAGCATAGACGAGGTGAGTACACATTATCACGCGCAAGCTGGTCCGGGTACAACTGGATGTCGACGATCGCGAGACGAAGAACGAAAACCGTAGGGTTTCCGTTGCCGACAGACTGACCGAACACGCTCCATCTCCTTATTACCGTTATCTCGCCAGGCGCCTTCGTAGTCGGCATCTTTTTCCAAACTTTCCTCCTTGGAATGGTTGCGGCTCAAACAACATGGTACTTCCGACGCGGCTCGAAAGATCCGATTTATTTCAAGTGAGCAACTTCATCGAGCTTCCGCGCCTCGGCTCGTAGTATACACGGAGCTCACGCTCTGGACTTTGGCGGTGGTGAATTCCGACAGAGTACTCCTCATTTTTGTCGTGTCTGTTCTGAGCGTCAAGTCACTCTTCGATCTCAAGACGGTCTATGCTAAAGTACGTCTTCCCCTCCGAATCCACAATGATGCCCCTAATTGATCCATGCTCCTCGACTTCGGCGTTTGTCAGTGCCTCTTCGCCCGCTACGGCAAACGAACCCCGCCCCCTTTCCCTGGACCGACCGAGCCGCCATCGTCCTGAACGACATCCCTCTCATCGCTGCTCAATGCTATCTTTGTTATCGTCTTTGGGTTGTAAGTGCTCTCTTCCACTGGTGAACTGGTTCTTTTACAATCTTAATCACTGGCTTTCTTTCGACACTGTAGGCCTCCTTGAAACGCATCCTTCCCACGCTTCTGGGACTCTTGGGCACACTCTCTTCGCTCATTTCCTTCATCTTATTTGCGACGAATGCGGGTAAGCTACCCAGACACATCCACCCGCCTGTAGAAGGACAGCGGCTCACCCCGCTGCGATGTGCTTGTAGTCGAGCAAATCCTAGGGAAGAAAGGGATCCCGGGAAGAAGGGGAGTCTGGCTTCCAGCCTGGGCTTTCTGTCTCTGTGTGAGTGGGACACTTGCGGTTGGATATGAAAACTACTGATAATTCAAACTTTTCCGATCTCTTGCCGCAGATCACGGATGTCTACCTCTCCGCTGCATTCGCGTATTACTCGCTTCAGACGAGGAAGAAAGCCGTCGGTCACCGGTACATCTCTCTCTTTGAGATAGGTATCGATTACATATTCAACCCCAGAAGCTCACGTCACGTCTCACGATTCCATTCCACAGCCTCGACTACATGCTCATTCGTCTCGCATCACTTGCAGTCACGACTTGCATCCCACCTGCGATCGTCTCAGCCCTGATGGCGATTTTGGAGATCATCAAACCCTCTGGACGGGTGAGTAAACTTCCCACCCGAGATTACCGATCGTGCACGATTCTCGCCACCGCTCCTAGTATTCTGAGCTGGCACGCTGTTTCACCCGATAGTCATGGAATTTTTGCACCGTCATCCTCGGGGCCCTCTACACGGTCTGCATCCTTCACGCTCGTAAGTACCCACAATTCACACCTTTCATTGCCTAACTCAACCCTGGAATTTAACTCCTTCTTCCCTCTCTCCCAAGTTAACGCCCGTCACCAAATTCTCTCCGAAGCGCGTTCGCGCTCAACAATGAAGAATGCATCCCCGTCAGTGACGGGTCGCAAGGACCCTCCTTCGAGTTCAAGCAATGTGGCGAAGAAGCTTGCTCTTCGGTCGAAGAAAAACGAGGAGGATCAAATATTTTCAGGGACCGAGTCTGCGAAGCAAATCTATTCGATCAATTTAAAATGACATGGGAAGCAGTGAGTGAGTCAAGATGATGTTCGAACGCTGTAGCACTGAAGCTGCACGCGATAGAGGGGGAGGGGAGTAGAATGAGGAAGGATTCGATGTCTTGAAGGCAGACCTTTGTAAGGCGGCAATCAATCAAGTTCGGAATTGCTGTGATTCCAAATCCGTTAACGACCGGAGAAGAACTCCCGATGAGCACAGTGCGAGTCGTCCCGGAATCGACTGCGGATCACAATTTCCGGAGTCAGCTGCCACTGGGTGTCAGAAAAGACACTATTAGTATTGACCGTGCAAGGTTAGACACAACTATCTCAAATCATTTGCGCCTGACCTGCTCATAGACTATCACTCGATATGAGACTCAACGTCCCCTTCTCACCCCTTGCACGATCAATCTGCGGGGTGTTCAGGATGGCGCCACGCAATACGTCGCGGCGCATGGAGCCCCCCCCCCCGGCCTCGGATCTTGGATGGGGCACTGGTGGTCCCCGGAACCGGGACGCATGGACGCCATGGACTTAACAGCACCCAAGTTCCGGACTTTGGAGCCTCGACGACAAGTTACCTCGGGTAATCGATCAGGTTAACGGCAGGCAGACTTAAGGGTGTGATCTCTGAAAGGTCGCGAGAACTGCTCGCAATCGACTCCGTCTCTGACGTGTTCGGGTCGTTTCAGGATGATCCAAGCCGGCAAAGTTCTCTTAAAGCCAAAAAATAAAGGAAAGGAAATATCACTTGTCCAAAGGTACTGTGACAAATCTATTCAACGAAGGAGAGGAGAGCTTTGTCTCGGTTGTGGGCAAGCCCCGCAGTGGAAGTGCACAGCCAGAAACGGGTGCCAAATCCGCCACTCCGCAGAGGTTGTGCAAATGTCCGCACGTGTGCGGACACTTGATTATGGGTCAATGCATGACGATATCGTATCTTTTTGAATGTCGTAGGACAAATATATAAGTATTTTGAGGTTGAACCTGCAAGAAGAACATGATACGATATGTGCTGCAAGACTTATGATGACTTTAAATTCTCATGTGCGGACATGTGTTGGTCAAGTGTCCGCACATGGCGGTCTGCGGTCCGCACTTTACCGACCCATCCGGCCGAGTGCGGACCCATCTCGCCACACTCAGCCGAGTCGCACTTATGCAGGTTTTGAATGATTAGCCTTCTACTCCCCTGAAGATGTTATCATTATTGAGGATTGTGGACACTCCTGCGGCTAGAAAGTCACGTGCTATAAAACACGACACAGCACATCGCTCTTCTCTTGCGCTATATGCTCAAGATAGGCAGGCGCCGGTAGTAGCCAATCGCGTAAGGTCGCGTCGTGACCACTTAATTGTTCGACGCGTATCAGTCAGGACCGCGCCGCCGCACGTTTCAGACCCGACTTACTGTAGCAGTTGTTTGGCGTGGCAGTCGTCTCGATTTCTTTCGCGAGGAGTCAGACAGATCAGATTTTCAGGTCAACAATGGAGCTGCGAAGTTGCCGAATTGCGGTTGACGGCCGGCCATGACACATGTAAGGATATATCCTTACACATGAGTCAAGGTCAATACACAACCAAATCTGTTCATCTTGATATTGTAACATCAACATATAACTATTTCTGAATGGTGTCTGCAAGGACTACATGATAGCATGTGTATTGCAAGACTTGTAGTGATTCAAAATTTCTGTGTCCTTACCGCACCTCCCGTATCCTTACCGCACCCTCGTATCCTTACATGTGTCGACATGTGTAAGGATACGCCCGCGCGCGCACGTGACATGCGTAAGGATACGCTCGCGCGCAAAGAGCACTGGCTGCTGCTGGTGAATAATTGACTCTTTCCGCACACCAGTGGTTGTCAAAGTATCGCCATGCCCATTTTTGCACTAAGTTTAGTTATACATACTATTGCTGACCGCTATCATAGCCCCTACTGTAACACTACATTAGTGATTGACAAGGCCAAAACTTCACTGGACTACTTGGGCACAACTTTGTGAGTCAAACTTGCCATCAACATGAATGTTCCCACTGTGATTTCCTCCAGGAGCACTGCACCTCTGGAAATCATTGTAAGAGGAGAGCATCGTCAGCTCTATTGATCTGCTTTTTTGGCGTTCCCGACACTCACTATCTCGCATTCATGAAAAAAAGCCGACGCATCTTCCATCTTCCAGACACCTTGTCCTTCTTCAAGAGTCCCTTTGGGTGGTAGACTTGACACTTTAATGCCAATATCGGTAGGATCGGAGGGCTCATGGTATAGACTCCACATTTCGTGCCACTGCCGCGTTAGCATTAGGTTGAAGGCTTGTAAGAAGTTCAATGACTCCTCTTCTAGCTCGTAGAAAAGAACGGAAACTAATCCGCCAGCGTTCCTGTCCCCTATCGGCCTAGCGAGAGAGCCTTTGATTGCGTCGAAATGATAGCATGCGGCCTCTTGCCCGTATCCAACCGTCGCGTTCGTAACGAAATGTGAATTGTTGATGTTGTACACTCCTGACCGAAGGCGCCAGACCATCTCTGGCATTTGGTCCGAAACACCGAAGCGTAGCTCAGCTGGGGCCAGTGAATGTTCCGGGTGAATATTGTTGATGTTGATCACAATAACACGGGGAGCGAGGTGATTGAAACGAATTGCACGTAAGAGCCTCCGGGGCAATTGCGCTTGTGATGCCGACGGCCTGAGTTCTTTGCCTCTGTGTACAATTTCAACGGTTGCCCAACGATTGAGGCGAGGACGTCCGACAACGTTTCCAGCGAATGCGAAGGCAGGTGGAGACTTGAGATGAGAAGGGGCCAGTCAACCACAAACTGTCGTCTTTGGGGACACCTCAATCTGAATGCAGTTGCAGGCAGTGCAATACCCGGCTCGTTGAAGATGTAATTCGACGAAAGTTCGGTCGGGATCATTCAACGTGACAGCGCTTGGCAGAACGGATGATCGACGGTGAACGAGTGAAGTGTCTCGAGCCAGGTCTGCCGAAAAAAGTGATGATTATCGTCCAGTTTTAAACGTCTTGGGAGGGCGGGGTTCGCTAAGTGATTGACTGACTACTGGGCTACTATAACTCCCCCGCTTAAATGGAGTTGTGAAATGGCTTCCGCGCTCTTTCGACATCCCAACCACAGTGGAAATCATCCGTTCTCGTAATTGTGTGTATGCTTCAATGGCGTTCGCCGCCGGTTTCATATCAAACTTTCGAGCCAATGCTGTGTATTCGCGAATCGCATCCCAGAGCTCGAGTGCCAAATATCGAGGGCGGGGCCTCAACACCATCTCATTGCCAAGTGGAGGAATCACGTAGGCCGTATGGGTGTTAAGGATATCCAGACACTGCAGCCATGGTTCCAATCCGTTGGCGACCGAGAGCAATGCGATAAGCGTTGAGTCAATCCAGCAAGAATTATCGCTCCACGGGCCTTGGATAATGACGACTGGCCCGTCTTCACCTGATCGAAGCCAGAAGTCTGCGTGGAGCTGCACAATCGTGCTACCGAGCGATGTCGACGTCGATGTCTTGGGCGGAGCGAATTTTACCCTTGGTGCAGATCTAGAGTCCTCTGGGAGCTTGTCACTGGTGCGCTCGAGTGACGTCGACGTCGAAGCAGGTTTTGGCGTGGCGATTTCTACCTTTCTTGCAGATTTCGATGGCGCCAACTCCGACTTGGATGCAACCATGGACAGGGGAATGTCGAATACGGACGTACATGTCCTCTTTGCCTCCGATTGTGATTCAGGTTCCGACAAGAGGAAGTCCAATCGTTTTCGAGGTATCCGGTATTTTCGACCACTGGGGGCTTCCAGATTTCGTGCATTGTGCTGCGCAAGAACTGTGAGACGGAGGATAAATCAGAGCAGGATTTCCGTCAGCCAGGCCTCAGCGCCTCTGCACTCAGTCAACAGTCTGGGGCGGAGGCGTACGTATTTGGGACAACTCCGTTTCTTCATTGAGCGCCCTCACAGCCATAGGGACAACGGGGAGCTCGTCGCGATGGGCCGCTGAAATCTGAGCGGGGAGGACTACCTTTCGATTTGGAATTGGACGTTTGATGGAGCTTGATGGAGCGATCCGTCGGGGAATGGCCTCGGCTCGTCAGACGGCGGGTCAGGAATCTTGCGCTTGTGGGGGTGATCAACACGTCTTGAGCCCTTTTTGGAGGCCATCGACTGCGCAGTGGGCCCATTGCCCTGCCTTGACCGGTTCTTTGGTTGCTGCCGGGAACGATTTGACGTGGAAGGAGGTAATTTGGTTGATTCGCTCGGTGGTGGTGTTGCAGGACCCTTTGACAGGTCTGAAGGTCCTTGTGGTGACTCAGAAAACCCGATGCGAGCTAGACGAGCAGGTGCAGCGAACGAGATCGAAGGCTCAGGCATGTTGGCGTCACTGACGTAGGATGAAGGTACCCGATTGCGTGACTTGATCTCTTTGATATGAGCGCGGACGCTGCCTTGCTCGTGATAAATGGAACTCCTGACATAGCCGTCTGTTTTCAAAGTAAAGACGAGAGTGGTTTTAGATGAGGATGATGGGTTGGTGGTAACGCTATGCCAGGGCCTTACCGGTCGCATGACTTTCAATTCGGTCTGTCATTTTCGCGAAGTCGATAAGTCGCATCACCCCTTCCACCGGTCCAAAGCGTTCGCCACCACATGAATGGATTAGGAGCCAGTGGGAAGATTCCACCGCATTTGTTGTGGTAGCCACGCATCTTTCTGCGGATCCATCGAGTTCCTTGAATACCACATTTCGAATCGCCGGTCGTGTCCACCATTTGATCCAATTCTCTGACACAGGAAACTCGTCGATTGTGCGCTTTGCCATGGACTCAATCGATGCATGGGACTTCGCGTTGCGCATGGTGTTGACCAGCATTGCAAATCGTTCGCGCTCCGTTTGCGTACTGAAATGTCGGACCCCGAACCTCCTGACCTGCTCAATGAAGTGAAAGGCGCACCCGCTTGCCGCCTTCTCGCCAATCTGAATAGCCTCTGCAGTCCACTATGACACCTGATTGGGTGTGACGTTCAAGCGTCCCACATCTGCGGTCTTGCGTGCCACGTACCAATCCGAAATGGCTTGGCGAAGACCCGAAATCTGCGCGCTTGAATAATCGACAACAAATGTGACTCCGTTGACGATGTCCTCCACGCTATAATTGGCATCGTCAAGAATCTGGAATAGGTGCGCAAAATGTCGGCGGTAGAAGCCCGATCGCTCGTGGTTGCCGACGGAGTACAGGATCGGAAACCAGCGACGAGCGCTTGGCGAATAGCAGCCCGTGGCGAGCAACACCCAATTGCCGCGAAAGTAGGTGTTGTGAGCGTCGGTAGGCCATCCCAAATTGCCTTCGACTAGCCAGTCGTCAATCGTTTCCGAGAGCCTCGCTTTCATCTGAGGAGTCTGGATGCCAAATGACGTCTCAGAGTCGGTTAGCGAATTGGAGGTGATCTTCGACTTCGACCGCGACCCATCGTTCCTGAGTTGTGTTGTTGTAGGAGCGTCTTAGTTACGTGACGTCGATGGATGACCTATTGTGAGATAGTGGGTCGCTAAAGGTCAATCGACTGTAACAGAGCGACTAGGCGAGATGTGATATCGAGTGCGTGGTGAAGAAGAGAGAAAAACAGCTAGGCCAAAAAGACGCAATCTCATGTAAACAACCAGCCGCCTCTGCCGGTCCCCCGCACAACACCCGCGCGCCCGCGCCACTGCTAAGACCATAAGTCCCTCTGGACCGCAGACCCCACTAATTTCCCACAACACTCCCACTGGTCAAGGCTCCAAGGGACACCATTCCCATACCCTCACGATGAAGTTCGAACAAGTTGCGAGCGAGCGGCTTGTAAGAATATCCGCAGTCATCGCTCCTGTCTTGCAATACTTGATTCGAATATCGCCAGCCGTAACTCGTTCTCGGATGTAAAAATGATGCACATTGTAGTGCTTCGTCCTTCCGTGATGAGCCGGGTTGAGAGCGATCGCGATCACCGCTTGGTTGTCCTCCCAGATCAGTGTAGCCTTAGGTTGTTCTAGCTCGAGATCCGCCGCCAATCGCCGAAGCCACATGGCCTCCTTTGCTGCCGCAGAAGCCGCCAAAATCTCAGCCTCCGTAGTCGAAGTTGCAACCATTGACTGCTGTTTGCTTTGCCAAGAGATCGCAGCACCTGCCAAAATCGAGACGAACGCTCCAATCGACTTCCCAGTCGACATGTCGTCTCCCCACGAGGCATCGGAGTAAAGCTCGAATACCGTAGATCCTCCGTGGTTGAACTTCAGTCCCCAGTCAACAGTGCCTTGCAAGTAGCGGATGATACGCTTCACCGCGATCCAGTCGGCCTGGGTAGGAGCCGAAACCTTGGACGCTGCCGCACGAACCGAAGTGACGATATCGGGTCGAGCTCGATGCGCAGCATACTGCAGCGCTCCCACTGCTGACTGGTACAGAGCCACGTCGTCGAAAGGATCCGTAGAATGTTCGACGTCCGACCTTGGCTCCATGGGGACTTTCACCGGGTGCTTGGATACTGAACCTCCTCCATACATGGCAACGAGATCGCTGATGTACTTGGACTGATGCACGAAGATGTAATCTGATGTACGCTCGAATTCGAGACCCAAGAAGAGCTTCACTGGACCGAGGCGCTTGAGCTTGTAGACTTTGTTAAACGCTTCGATCTCCGAATCCAGGAATTCTTGGTCGTTCGAAGCAACCATGCCGTCGTCCACGTACAGCGTGATGTAGATAAACTTCTCATCTACTCGCTTGACGTAAAGGCAGGAGTCAGCATCAGATCTCTTGTAGCCGCGCTCAACCATCAGGGAGTTCACAGCTGCGTTCCATTCTCGAGGAGCTTGCTTTGTGCCGTACATCGACTTGACAAGACGAAGGGCTTGGCCGGTTTGAGGGCGATCCCAACCCTTGGGATACTTCATGTAGACCATCTCCGTCATCGTTCCATTCAGAAACGCAGAGTCGAAGTCAAACTGCTCGAGAAACAGTCCCTGGGCGGCGGCAGTGCCAACAAGGCTGAGGATGGTCGATGGGCGTGCAACAGGGGCGAACGTTTCGTTGTAGTCAATGCCAGGACGTTGGGCAAACCCTTGCGCAACCAGTCGGGCCTTGTAACGAGTCACCTCCCCTTGAGCATTCTCCTTTCTGGTAAAGACCCACTTTGACCCAAGAGCTCGAGCGCCACTTGGAAGATCCGAATCAATTAGGACTTGATGGCGAGCCATTGCATTGAGCTCAGCTTTGATAGCTGCGATCCATTTGTCTGCTTTGGGGCTGGCCATTGCTTCCTCGTAGTTGCTGGACACTGGAGGAAGAGAGACCGACATTGCAGAGCCATACATGACTTGTTGCTCCGCG
The DNA here is from genome assembly GCA_001244265.2 of Microbotryum lychnidis-dioicae p1A1 Lamole. Lineage (NCBI taxonomy): Eukaryota > Fungi > Basidiomycota > Microbotryomycetes > Microbotryales > Microbotryaceae > Microbotryum > Microbotryum lychnidis-dioicae. The sequence goes on along the minus strand of CDLV01000004.1, from coordinate 3,816,724 downwards.
TCCCGAGGTTGACTACAAGTACGGTGTGGAATCTCGTTGTTAGCGTCGATCTCCTCATATCTTCCAGGGTTCCTTCCCTTAACGGCGGGATCTCCATACTCCCATCGAGGACGGTTCTGATGGGCAGGTGGCATCTGCTCACCGTCTACCTGATCCTGAAGTTCATCAACGACTATCTCGTCGTTATCGACAGGACCCTTCTCTTCATCTGGCCCCACAGGCAGAGTTGTGACCTCCGGTACACCAACCTGCTCTGATTTGTGTTCCAAGACCGAAATGTCGCGCCTCACAATGACTTTGTGGTCCGAGTCGGGATCAACGAGCACACGATAGTTATACTCGCTATCGTATCCGAGGAATATCCCCTTAACCGAAGTCGATTCAAGTTTGGATCGCTTTGACTTCGGAACTTGCGCATACACGGTTGATCCAAATGGACAAAAGTGCGAGACCTTAAGTTTCTTGCCATAGAATACTTCATAGGCAGGTTTACCCTCCAACTTGGCGTGTAGAATTCGGTTGGCAACAAATGTGGCGTACGCCAATGCATACGACCAATACTTCCATGACAGCTTGGAGGCTGCAAGGACCGCACGAACGATCGCCATCAACGAGCCATTGAAGCGTTCTACTGTTCCATTCTGTTGCGGGGTGTATGGTGCAGAGGTCTCATGAAGGATACCTTGACTTTGGAAATCCGCGCCAATGAGCTTGTTTGTGAATTCGGTACCATTGTCCGTACGCACGCGCTTGATTTTCCGACCAGTCATTTTTTCAACTCCTTGTCGAAATGCGATCCATACTCGAGTGACTTCTTCAGCCGACTTCGTCTTCAACGGGAACGTCCACTTCGCAGTCGAGTACTGGTCTACAATAGCCAGATATGCCTTTCGACCTTGGAAATCAACTTGATCTTCTGCGACGAATCCGATGTCCATGAATACGCGTTGAAGAACGTCGGTGACCTGAGTAGCCAACTCTGAGAACTTCGATGCGCGAGACTTGGAACTGATGCAGGGCTCGCAGTCGTGGACCTTCTCATCGGTGAGAACTAATCCCTTGACAGCGCCTGACTTGACGAGCTCCATGATTGAGCTCACGGGCACATGCCCGTAGCGACGATGCCACTCCATCAAAGGCGCTCCCACTGTCGCACGGGTTGCGACATGAGCTTGATCCTCGACAATGCGCGTAAAGTCGAGCGCATAACCGGTACCACTGAGCGTCTTCGCCAAGATGACTCCTTGATAGGTGATCGTCATGACATCCTTGCCATCTTCCCATCCGCACTTGGCTCCCGATTTGAATAGAGCTCGAGTCGAGATGAGGTTCACGGGCGCACCCGGGAGATGATACACGTTCGCAAGTGAGAGCGATGCCCCACTCTTCAACTTGAAACGTACCATCCCATACGTATCGCAGTGTACTACCTGTCCGCTCGCTGTCTGAACCTTCAGGTTTCCACTTTGACGATTGGAGAGCAAACTGGCGTCTCCAACATAGTGCTGGCTAGCACCTGTGTCCAGTATCCAGATCTCACCCTGGTTAAGCTGCGACACCCTATTCGCGACATTGTCTTGAAGCGAATGGCTCTCATCGAGAGACTTGACCGTCAACACAAATTCAGCCAACTCGTTCGAATCCGCAGATTCCTTCGAGTCCTGTTTCTTCTTTTTGTTGCGGTTGCGCGCACGACCGTGGTTCTTCTTGGCGTCGTACTTGGGACATTCAGGGTCCATCGCGAAATGACCCTTCCCCTTGCATCCCCTACAGACACAGTTCGGGTCACGACTTGCTTGCGTGCTTTGAACGGCTAACGCTCCCGCGTTCTTCAAGAGTTTGTCGAACTTGCCCGACAACTTCCGTTCCGTGTACTCGTCTGTAAGGCGATTGATGACATGGTCGACCGATCGATTTTCACCGAGGCGAATTGCTTGCTTCAGCATCTCGTACGACGGGGTAATGCTTGGAGGATGTACTCGATCATCGCCTCGTCCCCAAACTTCTGACCGAGATCGTCGAGTTGATCCGCCTTGTCGATCATGCTCTTCAAGAACTCGCCCATATTCTCGTCTTCGTCGTACTTCGCATTCGAGAGTTCCATCAACAACGTTCGAATCTTGAAAGGCTTGGCATTCCCTTCATGATGCTGGCGAAGCTTATCCCAGATATCCTTGGCGGAGAGCGTCTTGCTCTTGACCATCTTGAGATTCGCATCGTCGATACATTGAATGTTCAGGGCACGGGCGCTTCTGTCCTTCTTCTGCAAGTTCACGACCACTTGGGTGTCGGTGACCGAGGCATCCAGACCGTGCATGGTCCTCCACTCAGCCAGGCTGACGTCGGAGGGCCGCACATGCCCATGCTCGAGGACGCTCGCATAGCCCTTGCTCTCGAGGTACGCCTCGACTCGAATCGACCACAGCTCGTAATTATCCTTGCCGAGCTTGGCTATCTTGATCTCCCCAGACTCCTGAGCAATGGTCTCTGATGGACTCATAACCTGTTGTTGTAGGAGCGTCTTAGTTACGTGACGTCGATGGATGACCTATTGTGAGATAGTGGGTCGCTAAAGGTCAATCGACTGTAACAGAGCGACTAGGCGAGATGTGATATCGAGTGCGTGGTGGAGAAGAGAGAAAAACAGCTAGGCCAAAAAGACGCAATCTCATGTAAACAACCAGCCGCCTCTGCCGGTCCCCCGCACAACACCCGCGCGCCCGCGCCACTGCTAAGACCATAAGTCCCTCTGGACCGCAGACCCCACTAATTTCCCACAACAAGTTGCTTCCGAGGGTCGGGATCGTGTATTTGCTCGGCAAGTGGCTGCCCTTGGCGCGGTCCCGGTATTTCGATGTACGCGAGGCAACCGGCATTGGCAACAGCTTCAATAGCTGACATCAACGTGTCGGGCAGGGCTCCATTACGCTTACTGTGGCCCACTCTTGGTGCGTATCTCGAGATTGATCGAGCGCTGTCGAATACAGGGCAAATCTCAGAGGCGGACGGCCGATGACGAGGGTCCTGCGGAAATGCGGTCATTTGTCCCATGCGCAGCTCGGCGGCCGATGCTTGTGGAGCGGCTTTACGCAATTGTCGCAGCTCTTCCAGATGTTACGGGGACGGACGCGACACCGGAGGCGGAGGATGCAAATGGTACCCTGAAAGCCAGATATATATTTCCCCCGGGCATTCCTCACGCTGCCCTCGGGCAATCGTAGCGGAGCACAGGATGTGCCTCATCGGTCCGTTACAGCTTGTGATTGGACACGGCGGTAACTCGTCTGAAGGCCTCTCAACGTTTAGAGCGAGGTGCTTGCGGGTTGCAGCCTTCTTTGGGCGTCCTGTGACGAGCTGTGGAGTCTCCTCCTGAAACAACTTCGACCTACTCGCTGTCGACAGCGATGTGTGAGGTCGACGCTTGCCAGGGCATGATTTATCACAATAGACGAACACGCCCATGCAACGTCTTTTGCTGTACTTGCTGTACTCGACGTTTGCATCCAAACGCGGACCTTTCCATCGCCCTTTTGAATCGGTTCGAGATGATGACGCCGAGAAAGCCCACATGTGTGACAAGCCACCGCTCGAGCCTGGATCCATACGAACAATGAGGACGTCGCCCCAAGTCCCGTTGGGCCGCCAAGGATCAAGAACAATCTCTTGTGGGTATGCTTCGAGCATCAGGTCCGTCATCGCTGTCCTTCCTTCACTATATGTTGGTAAATTCGCATGATCTTCACTGTTGACGAGCTTGTCATCCGTTGAATCTGGTTCGGTGTTCGGACGTAGATTGCCGGAGATCCTGTCGCTTGGAGATGCTTCACGCTTTTCCCTGACAAGCAAGTCGTGCTTGGAAGCAGAAGGTGCGCCGCTTGGAACAGGGGCATCTACCCGGCCTTGAGGTTTTGTAGTGATATTTACGAATGGGAGTCGAGCCTTGATGTGCTCGTAGACCTGTGACATTTGCAATCAAGAGTCAGCTCAGCGACTAAAGCTCAACGACGTAGAATCCGTCAACTCATGAAGCTATACGCACTCTCAAGGTAATGGTTGCTTCTGCTGGCAACGAGTCGATGTCGAGTACGAAGCCGGTCAACCCGAGAACCTTGTCCGAAGAGTCGGTCGCAGCAGTAAATGCTGCGAGTTGGTCGTACCGGCAGGAGGCAAGACATGGAGTCGAATGAGTAGATGACGTAGCCGCGTCGTCGACCACCCAGTAGTCGAAGCAGGAGTCCTCTGTACAAAGGCACAGATAAGTCGCCGAATTAAACGGTTAGTAACTGGCTGAGTGGCCTGTCAACATTGCTTGGGAACCGATCTAATCTTGTCTTGCATACCTTGGAGAGCCAGGCCAGTTAGCTCAGCAACCTCTTCCAAAATATCTCGTAGATAGACGAAACAATGACCTGTCTCCGTGAAGTTGATGGACACCAACAGCGTAAATATTATCGGCACGTTAGTCGCCAAGAGAGGTTTCAAGGAAACCTCAGAGTTGACCATCAACACTAAGAAAGGCAAGCGGACAATATCAATTTTCAGTGAAGCCGTTTGTTAAGCAGGCTGGGAGAGCGTATGTTGATGTAAAAGTGCACCACCTATAGAGGTGGCAGCGGTAGGATGATACGCAGCGCAGTGTCAGAACCGATAGTTGAGGAACAAGTGATTGAAGTATTGCAACTAACCTATATAGGTGGCAGCGGTAGGATAATACGCAGCGCAGTGTCAGAACCGATAGTCGAGGAACGAGTGATTAAAGAAAAGATAAACAAGGGAGTCTGCTTTGGGAAGGTATAGGCCCACGCGAAAGACTATAATCCACTCAGACACTAAGTCTAATCCACTGCCTTAAAACCAATCGAGCCTCCGGGCGTGCGCCTCGCCTCGTTACCGATGGCCTACCATCTAGACAACACATGTGGCGTACCTTCAAGCTTAAGAGTCGTATTTTGATGCTTGGGGAGAATGGAGCTGTCCTTTGGAATAGCCTTGGGTTGTGAAACGCTTAGACGGGAGAGGTTCGGAGCTAATGCAGGTGAAAGCGAGCCGACTTGGAGGGTAGAAGCGGAATTCACACTCTCAACACTGCTTTGACTGCGCAGCGACGGCCAACCCGGATCGCTGTTCTGGGAGCACAGGAGAGGCATTGTTGACTTCTCTTGCTAGATGGTGTGGTGGAAGGGAGTGTCGTGGCCGAGCCGAGTGGAACAAGGTGAGTCATTGTCACGGTCGTTCTTGTGATCGTTGTGCTTATCGTCCACATAATTGTCACAGTTCTCCTCGCAGTCCTCTGCGGACTTGATGCGATTAGGCAAGTCGCTTGTACGATCGGTGATAGGAAATTCTCATGTTGGAGTCGGGGATTTTGATAGCCGCGGTGCGGACACCGTGCAGGTCAATGCTTCAGCTTGAAGGTCGCCAGAATCGTCCTGAGGATGTGCTGAGTTTGCCGACTCGGGGACCGACTGGCCGTTTCCTTTCCTGATTCGACGATTGGTTCCTACCGTTGATTGGCGTTTGATGCTTGGTACTTTGAATCTCGACTTGGGAGTCCGCCATTGGGGCCGGTCTCCAGCTCCAGAACGAGTCCGAGCCCAGGGCCCGGCGTCACGGTCGGGAAGTTGGCGGTTCCGCAATCTCATTGATGAAAGATTTGAGTCCGTGCCTGCTGGCACAAAGCTGGAGGTCGCAATTGGCTGGTTCGCAAAAGTCAAACAGTGCCATGGTGTTGACGTCGATGGGCGGTGTGGAGACAATTAGGTGAACAAATGTGAACAAAGGCTTCGAGCTGAGTGCGCCTCCTGTCGTTCCACATGGCACGTGCGCGCGCGGGCGTATCCTTACACATGTCGACACATGTAAGGATACGAGGGTGCGGTAAGGATACGGGAGGTGCAGTAAGGACACAGAAATTTTGAATCACTACAAGTCTTGCAATACACATGCTATCATGTAGTCCTTGCAGACACCATTCAGAAATAGTTATATGTTGATGTTACAATATCAAGATGAACAGATTTGGTTGTGTATTGACCTTGACTCATGTGTAAGGATATATCCTTACATGTGTCGTGGCCGGCGGCTCGTCAACAAGAACGTCGAAGGAGAGGCCATTTCCTGATCTATCGCTCATTTCCGGCTCTCTCTTATCTTATAATTTGACCTGTAAACCCATAAATTATAAGGTATAAGACTGGACAGGGTTCTGTCAGTCAAAAAAGTCGGGAGATCGAAAAGTCCATAAATTTTGCCAGGTATAAGATGGGGCGATATAGACTTCTCGGGTTTGACTGTAGTACTAAAAACGGGATCGGGCATGCATGTAAGGCCTCCCCTTACAATGCAGCATCAAGTTCGCGAGTCAGTTTAATTCACATGAATGAGTCGTGTAAGTGTAATGAACATTGCAGACAAGAGAAGATCGAGCCAGCTGAGCCGGGGGCGTAAGTGCATAAGTTGAGATCAGTCGACATCGCCCACGTTACAGTCCGTGTCTGGACGACTTTGTGTTTGCATGGGGTTGTTGTTGTAGGAGCGTCTCTAGTTACGTGGCGTCGATAGATGACCTATTGTGAGCCAGTGGGTCGCTAAAGGTCAATCGACTGTAACAGAGCGACTAGGCGAGATGTGATATCGAGTGCGTGGTGGAGAAGAGAGAAAAACAGCTAGGCCAAAAAGACGCAATCTCATGTAAACAACCAGCCGCCTCTGCCGGTCCCCCGCACAACACCCGCGCGCCCGCGCCACTGCTAAGACCATAAGTCCCTCTGGACCGCAGACCCCACTAATTTCCCACAACAGGGGTCCTCAGCGCCGGGGACCCACATCGGGCGTTCACCGAAGTTGGCTATACGAAGTGGTTTCAGTTGACGTTGAGAGATCGAGACTCCAAGGAGCGACCTACGTTTTTGGGGGAGGGGGCAAGGTCAATGTCAAGATCGGCGTCGGTAATGGTCCCCGACCGGTGATAGGTTTTCCTTGGGCGACGGTGGACGGTCGGTGAGAAGAGGGGGACGAGGCTGTAATGATGACCACGACGTAGAATTGTCAGATCAGCTTACCCATACAATAATTTAGTTGATTGTACGCGTGACTTGCGTGAAGAGAAGCTTGTCCCTGGCCATGTACCTAGATCCGCTGCGGCACTAACTGAAAGCGAGTGTATTGCCAGGCCTGTCTCGCATGCTTGAAGTACGTGCGTGCTAAGACAAACCAGAGTATCCTCACGATGTCGCCCTCTTGAAGATTTGAGTGGCAAAATTGATTGTCCAGGAGATCGTTGACCACCTTGACCGGCAAGGATATTGGCAAGAATTAGCGCAAGGCTTGCCATTGCACTCTTTCTCCGCCGTTTCGGACCAGAACTTCCGGTGTTCGTCCTGTGCCAGTTGCGAGTGTAACCCCACTCCGGCCTAGGATGTAAGTCGATTGTTTTCGGCAGATGTTTACCAGTTACATACTCGTAGTATCTGACAATCGGATGTGTTCCCGTCAGTCTGCACTGCAGCGACAAGGGGTCGACGAAATGGGAACTACTTGAGTTGAAGTCACCACCTGATGATGCACATAGACGTTCCTTTGGCGCGAGACGGCCTGACTGGGCGTGGTGAAGTGTCCACCGCTGAGCAGTGGGAAACACAACGCAACACAACGCATGGACTGCCAGTCATCCCCCACACTGGCAGAACTTTCACAGTGGTAAGAAACGATGGAGCCCACGATCAGATCACTTCTTGTGCGCGGTCCAGATTGTTTCTGTTTCTTTGAGAAATGTGTCTATGATGCGGCCAAGGCTATGGGAATACGTCCATATCGGTGGCAAGGCGCTCGAGGCCGAATTCGCGGATGTGAAGCTTCGGTTTTGGTGTCATGCTACCGTGAAGCGGAATGGAAGTTTCGATCAGTAAAGGAAAGCGAAAGAACTTCTACGAGGACCGGAGACGTACTTCTTCGGAACTTTGCCATGCACGGGGGCCATGGAGAAGACCTTTCCAAGGAGCCAGACGCCTTGGAGCGGGGAGCCGCGGTCGTTGTCCGAAGGGATCGCAAGAGCGGCGGTTCCGTAATGACCACGCTCAACACGAATAGCTTGGGTCGACTCTTTCAACTCCTTTGAGTCTTTGTCCTTGTCGTCGCTGAGAAGGAATCGAGGTAGGAGTTTGGGCTTTGCAGCGTGCGAAACACGTGTCGTTGGCGCAGCATGTTCAAGACGATGAATGGGAAAGGCGGGTCGCATCGAAAATCGCTGTCGTATAGATTGAGCCAATGTTTGACTTGCTCGTCCAGAGGAATCTTGGCGTCGCGCTCGACACAACAACCAACGGTACCGAATGGATCGAGGTGTGGCCACAGTTTTGAGAGCAGGAGCTCATCCGAAAATGCCCACAAAGGGGCGTCGCCAGTCGGAAGGAAACGGGTGGGCTTGTCTTGGTTGAAATAACGGAGAGCTTTCTCAAAGAGCAGCCATGAGTAAATTCAGTTCGTCGGTAGGGGGTGGCGGCACATGGAGGTGTTCGAATAAAGGTTCATCAGAGTCGTTATGCGTTGTTGCGTAGTCTTCAAAGAGCGATGATGTTGGCTCCACTGTCTCTGTGGTCACCACGCTAGCCAAAACTGCATCGGGCACGAGACAATTTCCATCTGCAAATTTTCGATGAGATACTTGGGGAGTAATCGAAACCGAAGCCAGAAGCTGAAGTGGAAGCTGAAACTGCCGTGGGAGCTGGAGAGGTAGAGTTGAATGCACCGGAGCTGCGTCGAACGAGCTGTGCAAGTCTTTCGCAATCAAAGAAGAGGGCAGAGCACCCCGGATACTTGCTTTCGTCGATCAACCACCGGACCGTCTTTGGGATCCGACTCTGCTTCACGATTATGGGTCGAGACTTGTCCAGCTCCCTCCGCAGCATAAAACGCAAACACTGTCAACGAGTTCTTCGACTGACATGGGCAGTACATCGGTGAACGAAGCGGTGTTCTGGCTGAAGATGAGGGTGTTTTCGCGCGTAGGTTCTTGTTGAGCTTTCGGGATTTCCGAAACGAGTTAGCTTGTACACGATCTTGTAGGCTCTGGCGCGCGCAGTGACGAGGTGCTCAAGCTGACTCGCGTTGGAGAAGCAATCTCGGACATCAGCGGGGACGTGATCCAGTGCGCGATAACATCCGTTGTTCAACGAGCGAGGGGGCTTAGTCGGTGGCCCTGTGGTAGGAAACAACCGTTTGAAGCAGTCTGGACAGAGCGAGCACTGAAGCGTGATGTTCGTGAGCGAAAATCAAAAATCGGGCGGTTGATGAAGACCTCGGGGATTGATCAGTGCTCCCCGCCAAGCCGAAAAATCTTAAGTCGGTAGTTGCAGGTCCGTCCGTAGCGTAGAGTTGGCTGATACCTTCCATATCTCTAATTCCTCACGCTGAATGTCGTCTTCAAGCACCCATCGTACGTTATGCCCGAAGACTCTCTCGGTACACCCCAGGCAGCAGAAGAGACGGAAACAAGCGTCGGTGAAGTAGTCATTCCATTCAGAACGGATCTCGGTCTTGAATAGATCGGATGCTGGCGCAAAGTGGGATGTCACTTTACGGGGTTCTTCTTGTTCGGGTTCGGGATGCAGTGGTGGACGTCTGTGCAGCGTTTCTTTAGAGTCAGTCGCTGAGACGTTCTCGCGATTCTTTTGGGCTTCCTCGTTCGGTCAGGCTCGAAGCACGTCAACAGATTTTGATGCGTATGCTCTGTGTTCGGGGAAGCAATGACGTTGTGGCGGAGTCACGGGACTCGCGTGTTGTCGTCTTCTGAAGACATACCCATTCGAGCAAGCATTACAGTGGGGATCGCACCACCAAAGGAGCGCTTGTAGGGATAGCTCTTTCGCAAGCGGATTCCTCCTGGAGTATCCTTCCATGTGGTGCGCCCAGCGAAAAAGCTCCTTCAGGAGATCCATGCTGAAGTTGATGCTGCTGCGCACCAGTTGCCCCAGACTGCATTTGGCAACCACATCATCGAGTACTGACACTGGACTGTTGCGTAAGAGCGGACCGGAATACACATACTGCGCTTGATCGGTGCAGCGGGAGGATCGGCTGTCGCTCGTGGGTGGACGCGAGGCTTAACACGTTTCCGAAATTTGAGATCGACGGTGCGGAGGTGTAGAAGATCAGAAGGCAGTGACATGACGGCAGTTGTGTGATAACCTGTCTTGAGATGCCAGGAAACTCGGTCCAAGTTAGGACAAGGCAGGACAGAAAGACGGAGAAGAAAGGCCGAGCGGTGGCAACTTGCAGTACAGTCAGACCTGACAAAATTTACATTTTCGGTGGACGGATTTTCCCATAAACTAAGACGTGTATAAGCTTGGAGAGTTCGGCTTCAGATCACTACGCTGTGACCTGAAACTCCATTTTTGAGCTTCCTACATCAAATCAAAGAATTTCGTGCATCGTTTGAGTCGATACATTGACTTCTGAGGGGGAAGAAAATTCAGAAGGCCCGAATTACTGAATCGCAGCCAATGCACGGCCTCTACTGAGGCATGATGACATCTGACAAGTTTTGAAATCTCCAAGAAAAAAATCTTGACCTACTGACGCTGGAAATACGAAGTCATTGTCGTCTGAACCGTCGCGGCATCCTGCTCGGCAACAAAAGTCCTGCGAATCCTCCTAGCGTCGTCCTCAAAAGGAATCAAATTCGTTGGACCTGAGTACCCATTTATAGCAACCCTAATTAAGGAAGTTACCAAGCGCTGAGATTGCCTCCTTCAGCGTCGTTCGCTCCGCCGGTCCGAGCTCTATCTCTGCTTCCTCCTCTCCTCCTTCAAGTTCTCCCTCGCAATTCTCCTCCAACTCTTCGGCAATGGCCCCAGGTCCACAATCTCCTGATCGGTCATTTCAGCCCCACCAGCAAGGCTCTCCTCCTCCACATCGACGAGAAAGTGGATACTCATCTTCTCGTTGCTCGTAACTACCCCCTTTTCGACCAGCTCATCGTTCGCCGTCTTCAGAGCGTTCATCGCGTTGCCAATGATGCCGCGATCGCCATCGAGAGGCCCGCGACCGTTGGGAAGAGGTGTATGGTCGGTCGATCCTTTGTCCCTGCGATCAGACAAGATCTGAGCGTGGCGCCAGCAGTTGAATTCCGGGAAGGGAATGAGACCATGATGATATGAAGAGGAATTTCTGATGATGGCTTCTCGGATTGTAAAGATGTTCATTTCGGCGTCGTTGTCGGCGGAAGAGGAGAGAGAAGCACGTCGCGACTAGCCTGTCAATGTGTCAACCGCCGCCTTTGCTCTCCTGTGCTCGCTTCTTGGCTGTTTCGGGGCATTTCGGACTCTTCCAACAGGGGGCTCGTCAACAAAAAACGCCGAAGGAGAGGCTGATTTCTGATCAATCGCTCATTTCTGGCTCTCTCTTATGTTATAATTGGCCCTGTAAATCCATCAACATAAATTATAAGGTATAAGAGTGAGTTGGACAGGTTCTGTCAGCCAAAATAAATCGGGAGATTGAAAAGTCCATAAATTTTGATAGGTGTAAGATTGGGCGATATAAATTTTCTCGGGTCTGACTGTATAAGGAACCTCCCGCTTGCCATAACTTATCCGAATGGATGGAAATGTTTCAGTTACTAAGTTTCAAGACTCGATCGCTAAATCCCACCAAGTCTTTTTCAGTTTTAAGCTTTGAGTCATAAACTCCACCCAATCTTATTCAAAGTCAGAATCTGAAAGTTTAAAGTTTAAAATCATAAATTCCAGCTAGTCTTATTCAAAGTCGGTCTCGGCGCCGAAGATTTATGAGCCCCTGAGCAAGCGACTAACTCCTTTTCGACCGCCACCGGTTTTCGTAAAACCCTCAACGGAAGAGTCGACGGATGCGACGGTGCAACGGAATCATATAGGGGAATCGGCCTTTCTCATCAAGGGAGTCTCCCGGCGCACCCTCTTCCGGATCTGTGTACCTATCACGATCGCATTGGTTACAGTGGCCCGGCCCATCTGCATTGCTTCCCCCTTGTGCCATATTTAGAACAGCTCCGGCTCGGCACTTGCCCGCGCCCTTTCGACCCAAGGACAACGGCATTAAACCCCTCTGTCGCAACGACCAAGCGCAACGTGGCGACTATGGCTTCACTTGTGCACCCTTCGGGCGCGAGAGTGAGAGAGATGATAGACGTTATGGAGCATAGACGAGGTGAGTACACATTATCACGCGCAAGCTGGTCCGGGTACAACTGGATGTCGACGATCGCGAGACGAAGAACGAAAACCGTAGGGTTTCCGTTGCCGACAGACTGACCGAACACGCTCCATCTCCTTATTACCGTTATCTCGCCAGGCGCCTTCGTAGTCGGCATCTTTTTCCAAACTTTCCTCCTTGGAATGGTTGCGGCTCAAACAACATGGTACTTCCGACGCGGCTCGAAAGATCCGATTTATTTCAAGTGAGCAACTTCATCGAGCTTCCGCGCCTCGGCTCGTAGTATACACGGAGCTCACGCTCTGGACTTTGGCGGTGGTGAATTCCGACAGAGTACTCCTCATTTTTGTCGTGTCTGTTCTGAGCGTCAAGTCACTCTTCGATCTCAAGACGGTCTATGCTAAAGTACGTCTTCCCCTCCGAATCCACAATGATGCCCCTAATTGATCCATGCTCCTCGACTTCGGCGTTTGTCAGTGCCTCTTCGCCCGCTACGGCAAACGAACCCCGCCCCCCTTTCCCTGGACCGACCGAGCCGCCATCGTCCTGAACGACATCCCTCTCATCGCTGCTCAATGCTATCTTTGTTATCGTCTTTGGGTTGTAAGTGCTCTCTTCCACTGGTGAACTGGTTCTTTTACAATCTTAATCACTGGCTTTCTTTCGACACTGTAGGCCTCCTTGAAACGCATCCTTCCCACGCTTCTGGGACTCTTGGGCACACTCTCTTCGCTCATTTCCTTCATCTTATTTGCGACGAATGCGGGTAAGCTACCCAGACACATCCACCCGCCTGTAGAAGGACAGCGGCTCACCCCGCTGCGATGTGCTTGTAGTCGAGCAAATCCTAGGGAAGAAAGGGATCCCGGGAAGAAGGGGAGTCTGGCTTCCAGCCTGGGCTTTCTGTCTCTGTGTGAGTGGGACACTTGCGGTTGGATATGAAAACTACTGATAATTCAAACTTTTCCGATCTCTTGCCGCAGATCACGGATGTCTACCTCTCCGCTGCATTCGCGTATTACTCGCTTCAGACGAGGAAGAAAGCCGTCGGTCACCGGTACATCTCTCTCTTTGAGATAGGTATCGATTACATATTCAACCCCAGAAGCTCACGTCACGTCTCACGATTCCATTCCACAGCCTCGACTACATGCTCATTCGTCTCGCATCACTTGCAGTCACGACTTGCATCCCACCTGCGATCGTCTCAGCCCTGATGGCGATTTTGGAGATCATCAAACCCTCTGGACGGGTGAGTAAACTTCCCACCCGAGATTACCGATCGTGCACGATTCTCGCCACCGCTCCTAGTATTCTGAGCTGGCACGCTGTTTCACCCGATAGTCATGGAATTTTTGCACCGTCATCCTCGGGGCCCTCTACACGGTCTGCATCCTTCACGCTCGTAAGTACCCACAATTCACACCTTTCATTGCCTAACTCAACCCTGGAATTTAACTCCTTCTTCCCTCTCTCCCAAGTTAACGCCCGTCACCAAATTCTCTCCGAAGCGCGTTCGCGCTCAACAATGAAGAATGCATCCCCGTCAGTGACGGGTCGCAAGGACCCTCCTTCGAGTTCAAGCAATGTGGCGAAGAAGCTTGCTCTTCGGTCGAAGAAAAACGAGGAGGATCAAATATTTTCAGGGACCGAGTCTGCGAAGCAAATCTATTCGATCAATTTAAAATGACATGGGAAGCAGTGAGTGAGTCAAGATGATGTTCGAACGCTGTAGCACTGAAGCTGCACGCGATAGAGGGGGAGGGGAGTAGAATGAGGAAGGATTCGATGTCTTGAAGGCAGACCTTTGTAAGGCGGCAATCAATCAAGTTCGGAATTGCTGTGATTCCAAATCCGTTAACGACCGGAGAAGAACTCCCGATGAGCACAGTGCGAGTCGTCCCGGAATCGACTGCGGATCACAATTTCCGGAGTCAGCTGCCACTGGGTGTCAGAAAAGACACTATTAGTATTGACCGTGCAAGGTTAGACACAACTATCTCAAATCATTTGCGCCTGACCTGCTCATAGACTATCACTCGATATGAGACTCAACGTCCCCTTCTCACCCCTTGCACGATCAATCTGCGGGGTGTTCAGGATGGCGCCACGCAATACGTCGCGGCGCATGGAGCCCCCCCCCCCCGGCCTCGGATCTTGGATGGGGCACTGGTGGTCCCCGGAACCGGGACGCATGGACGCCATGGACTTAACAGCACCCAAGTTCCGGACTTTGGAGCCTCGACGACAAGTTACCTCGGGTAATCGATCAGGTTAACGGCAGGCAGACTTAAGGGTGTGATCTCTGAAAGGTCGCGAGAACTGCTCGCAATCGACTCCGTCTCTGACGTGTTCGGGTCGTTTCAGGATGATCCAAGCCGGCAAAGTTCTCTTAAAGCCAAAAAATAAAGGAAAGGAAATATCACTTGTCCAAAGGTACTGTGACAAATCTATTCAACGAAGGAGAGGAGAGCTTTGTCTCGGTTGTGGGCAAGCCCCGCAGTGGAAGTGCACAGCCAGAAACGGGTGCCAAATCCGCCACTCCGCAGAGGTTGTGCAAATGTCCGCACGTGTGCGGACACTTGATTATGGGTCAATGCATGACGATATCGTATCTTTTTGAATGTCGTAGGACAAATATATAAGTATTTTGAGGTTGAACCTGCAAGAAGAACATGATACGATATGTGCTGCAAGACTTATGATGACTTTAAATTCTCATGTGCGGACATGTGTTGGTCAAGTGTCCGCACATGGCGGTCTGCGGTCCGCACTTTACCGACCCATCCGGCCGAGTGCGGACCCATCTCGCCACACTCAGCCGAGTCGCACTTATGCAGGTTTTGAATGATTAGCCTTCTACTCCCCTGAAGATGTTATCATTATTGAGGATTGTGGACACTCCTGCGGCTAGAAAGTCACGTGCTATAAAACACGACACAGCACATCGCTCTTCTCTTGCGCTATATGCTCAAGATAGGCAGGCGCCGGTAGTAGCCAATCGCGTAAGGTCGCGTCGTGACCACTTAATTGTTCGACGCGTATCAGTCAGGACCGCGCCGCCGCACGTTTCAGACCCGACTTACTGTAGCAGTTGTTTGGCGTGGCAGTCGTCTCGATTTCTTTCGCGAGGAGTCAGACAGATCAGATTTTCAGGTCAACAATGGAGCTGCGAAGTTGCCGAATTGCGGTTGACGGCCGGCCATGACACATGTAAGGATATATCCTTACACATGAGTCAAGGTCAATACACAACCAAATCTGTTCATCTTGATATTGTAACATCAACATATAACTATTTCTGAATGGTGTCTGCAAGGACTACATGATAGCATGTGTATTGCAAGACTTGTAGTGATTCAAAATTTCTGTGTCCTTACCGCACCTCCCGTATCCTTACCGCACCCTCGTATCCTTACATGTGTCGACATGTGTAAGGATACGCCCGCGCGCGCACGTGACATGCGTAAGGATACGCTCGCGCGCAAAGAGCACTGGCTGCTGCTGGTGAATAATTGACTCTTTCCGCACACCAGTGGTTGTCAAAGTATCGCCATGCCCATTTTTGCACTAAGTTTAGTTATACATACTATTGCTGACCGCTATCATAGCCCCTACTGTAACACTACATTAGTGATTGACAAGGCCAAAACTTCACTGGACTACTTGGGCACAACTTTGTGAGTCAAACTTGCCATCAACATGAATGTTCCCACTGTGATTTCCTCCAGGAGCACTGCACCTCTGGAAATCATTGTAAGAGGAGAGCATCGTCAGCTCTATTGATCTGCTTTTTTGGCGTTCCCGACACTCACTATCTCGCATTCATGAAAAAAAGCCGACGCATCTTCCATCTTCCAGACACCTTGTCCTTCTTCAAGAGTCCCTTTGGGTGGTAGACTTGACACTTTAATGCCAATATCGGTAGGATCGGAGGGCTCATGGTATAGACTCCACATTTCGTGCCACTGCCGCGTTAGCATTAGGTTGAAGGCTTGTAAGAAGTTCAATGACTCCTCTTCTAGCTCGTAGAAAAGAACGGAAACTAATCCGCCAGCGTTCCTGTCCCCTATCGGCCTAGCGAGAGAGCCTTTGATTGCGTCGAAATGATAGCATGCGGCCTCTTGCCCGTATCCAACCGTCGCGTTCGTAACGAAATGTGAATTGTTGATGTTGTACACTCCTGACCGAAGGCGCCAGACCATCTCTGGCGTTTGGTCCGAAACACCGAAGCGTAGCTCAGCTGGGGCCAGTGAATGTTCCGGGTGAATATTGTTGATGTTGATCACAATAGCACGGGGGAGCGAGGTGATTGAAACGAATTGCACGTAAGAGCCTCCGGGGCAATTGCGCTTGTGATGCCGACGGCCTGAGTTCTTTGCCTCTGTGTACAATTTCAACGGTTGCCCAACGATTGAGGCGAGGACGTCCGACAACGTTTCCAGCGAATGCGAAGGCAGGTGGAGACTTGAGATGAGAAGGGGCCAGTCAACCACAAACTGTCGTCTTTGGGGACACCTCAATCTGAATGCACTTGCAGGCAGTGCAATACCCGGCTCGTTGAAGATGTAATTCGACGAGAGTTCGGTCGGGATCATTCAACGTGACAGCGCTTGGCAGAACCGGATGATCCACGGTGAACGAGTGAAGTGTCTCGAGCCAGGTCTGCCGAAAAAAGTGATGACTAGCGTCCAGTTTTAAACGTCTTGGGAGGGCGGGGTTCGCTAAGTGATTGACTGACTACTGGGCTACTATAACTCCCCCGCTTAAATGGAGTTGTGAAATGGCTTCCGCGCTCTTTCGACATCCCAACCACAGTGGAAATCATCCGTTCTCGTAATTGTGTGTATGCATCAATGGCGTTCGCCGCCGGTTTCATATCAAACTTTCGAGCCAATGCTGTGTATTCGCGAATCGCATCCCATAGCTCGAGTGCCAAATATCGAGGGCGGGGCCTCAACACCATCTCATTGCCAAGTGGAGGAATCACGTAGGCCGTATGGGTGTTAAGGATATCCAGACACTGCAGCCATGGTTCCAATCCGTTGGCGACCGAGAGCAATGCGATAAGCGTTGAGTCAATCCAGCAAGAATTATCGCTCCACGGGCCTTGGATAATGACGACTGGCCCGTCTTCACCTGATCGAAGCCAGAAGTCTGCGTGGAGCTGCACAATCGTGCTACCGAGCGATGTCGACGTCGATGTCTTGGGCGGAGCGAATTTTACCCTTGGTGCAGATCTAGAGTCCTCTGGGAGCTTGTCACTCGAGGAAAATAAAGGAGTATAAAGCGCGCGAGGAAAATAAAGGAGTATAAAGCGCGCGAGGAAAATAAAGGAGTATAAAAAAGAAAAGGAAAAAGGAATGAAAAGGTATGATTATATAAGAAGATCAATTAATTGGATACCATGTTTATTCCCTCTGCTAGTTTTACTCTTTCCCTTAGGGAATCGGTATAAGTAAAACAACGCTGGGTGTCATGTTCATATTCTTCCTTTCAAAAGGCACCTTCTTTATTATGCTTACATCATTGATTATTATTCCTCTATTGGGGGCTCTAATTCTATTCCCCATGAATGACTCTACAGCCGCAGAAGTTTCAAGGGTAAAACGTGTTGCCCTTCTAGCTACTGTAATCACCTTCATTTTATCAATGATTTTATGGGCTGAATTTGATAGTAGTTCAAGTTCTTTCCAGTTTACTCAATCATTTACTAGCCTAAACTTTGCCAAATCTTTCGATGTGCCAAAAGGACCCGCCTGTTTACAGAACGAAACTTGGGTACTTGGTGTTGATGGCTTATCTCTTTACTTTGTATTATTAACTACATTTACATTACCATTATGTTTATTGGCCAGTTGAGATAATATTAAACACAACATTAAATCTTTCATGATTGCTTCAGTGTGTCCTCTATCTTGTTGTAGACGTCGTCGTGTTGCATTTTCTAAAGCCTCATGCATTTCGTTGAACCATCTCTGTACGTCCTGCTTGTGTTTGAGGATGTGGATAGAATTAGTATTGAGGGCATATATGTACCGGTTCATATGGTAACGGTCCTGCATCATTTGTCGCAGTTCGGGGGATCCGACGAACTGGCGTTTGCACCAATCGGCGCTGAAATCGGGCTCTCCTATGGGACTTCAATAGCCACGCGCGTGCGGGGTATTTCGGCCATTCCGTCCAATAAAATCTCAGAATTGCACCACTTTCGAGGACGGGACCCCCCATTTTCCGAAACGAGACCTTCAGCTCTAACGAGCTTCAGGGATAGGGGAATCGGCCTTTCTCATCAAGAGAGGCTCCCAGCGCACCCTCGCTCGGATCTGTGTACCTATCACGATCGCATTGGTTACAGTAACCGGCCCGGCCCATCTGCATTGCTCCCCCCTTGTGCCCTATCCAGAACAGCTCCGGCTCGGCACTTGCCCGCGCCCTTTCGACCCAAGGACAACGGCATTAAACCCCCCTGTCGCAACGACCAAGCGCAACGTGGCGACTATGGCTTTCCTTTTGCAGCCTTCGGGCGCGGGAGTGAGAGGGATGATGGGCTCTATGGAGCATGAACGAGGTGAGTACACATCCTCATGCGCAAGCTGGCCCGGGTACAACTGGATGTCGACGATCGCGAGAGAGAGGACGAAACCCGTGGGGAAGTTTCCGGTGCAGACAAACTGACCGAACACGCACCATGTCCTTCTTACCGTTATCTCGCCAGGCGCCTTCGTAGTCGGCATCTTTTTCCAAACTTTCCTCCTTGGAATGGTTGCGGCTCAAACAACGTGGTACTTCCGACGCGGCTCGAAAGATCCGATTTATTTCAAGTGAGCAACTTCTTCGGGCTTCCGCGCCTCGGCTCGTAGTATACACGGAGCTCACGCTCTGGACTTTGGCGGTGGTGAATTCCGACAGAGTACTCCTCATTTTTGTCGTGTCTGTTCTGAGCGTTAAGTCACTCTGCAATCTCAAGACCGTCTATGCTACAGTACGTCTTCCCTCCGAGTTCTCGATGATGCCCCTAGCTAATCCATGCTCCTCGACCCCGGCGTTTGTGGCGTTTGTCAGTGCCTCTTCGCCCGCTACGGCAAACGAACCCCGCCCCCCTTTCCCTGGACCGACCGAGCCGCGATCGTCCTGAACGACATCCCTCTCATCGCTGCTCAATGCTATCTTTGTTATCGTCTTTGGGTCGTAAGTGCTCCCTTCCAGTAAACTTGTACTTTTCCGATCTTAATCACTCGCGTTCCTTCGACACTGTAGGCCTCCTTGAAACGCATCCTTCCCACGCTTCTGGGAGTCTTGGGCACACTCTCTTCGCTCATTTCTTTCACCATCCTTGCGACGAAATTGGGTAAGCTATACAGCCGCATACAATCGCCTACAGAGGGACAGCGGCTCACCCCCCTGTGATATTCTTGTAGTCGGGCATAGCCTAGGGAAGAAAGCCTACACGGGAGCAAACACCGTCTGGGTCCCAGGCTGGGCTTTCTGTCTCTTTGTGAGTGGCACACTCGCAGTTAGTTTTGGCAACTACTGATAGTTCGAACGTTCCGATTTCTTGCCGCAGATCACGGATGTCTACCTCTCCGCCGCATTCGCGTATTACGCGCTTCAGACGAGGAAGAAAGCCGTCGGTCACCGGTACGTCGCTCTGTTTGAGATATACATCGATTACATATTCAACCCCAGAAGCTCACGTCAGGTCTCACGATTCCATTCCACAGCCTCGACTACATGCTCAGCCGTCTCGCATCACTTGCAGTCACGACTTGCATCCCACCTGCGATCGTCTCGGCCGTGATGGCGATTTTGCAGATCATCAATCCCTCTGGACGGGTGAGTAATTTTCCACCCGGAATTTCAGATAGTGCGCGATTCTCTCCACCGCTCCTAGTATTCTGAACTGGCACACTATTTGGAGTTCCGTACGATAGTCATGGAATTTTTGCACCGTCATCCTCGGGGCCCTCTACACGGTCTGCATCCTCCACGCTCGTAAGCACCCCTAACTCACCCCTTCCACTACCAAACTCCACCCTAATACCTAACATCTGATTCCTTTTCCTCTCACACAAGTCAATGCCCGCCACAAAATTCTTGTTGAAGCGCGTTCGCGCTCGACAATGAAGAACGCATCCCCCTCCGTGACTGGCTGCAAGGACCCCTCTTCAACTTCAAGCAATGTAACGAAGAAGTTTGCTCTTCGGTCGAAGAAAAACGAGGAGGATCAAACATTTTCAGGGACCGAGTCTGCGAAGCAAATCTATTCGATCGATTTACAATGACTTGGGGAGCAGTGAGCGCGCCGCTGCGAGTCAAGATGATGTTCGAACGCTGTAGCACTGAAGCTGCACGCGAAGGAGGGGGAAAGGAGTAGAATGAGGAAAGATTCGATGTTTTGAATGCACACATTTGTAAGGCGGCAATCAACCAAGCTCGGAACTGCTGTGATTTCAAATCCGTTAACGACCGGAGAAGAACTCCCGATGAGCACAGTGCGAATAGTCCCGGAACTGACTGCGGACCACGATTTCCGAAGTCAGCTGCCACTGGGTGTCAGAAAGGACACTATTGGTATTGACCGTGCAAGGTCAGACACAACTGTCTCGATTCATTTGAACCTGCTCTGCTCATAGACTCTACCTAGTTGAGCCGTAACATTCCCTTCGCACCCCTTGCACAATTCAATCTGCGGGGTGTTCAGGATGGCGCCACGCAATACGTCGCGGCGCAAGGACCCCCCCGGCCTCGGATGTTGGATGCGGCACTCAGCTGGTGGTCCCCGGCTCCGGAACGCACGGATCTATGGACCTAACAGCACTCAAGTTCCGGACTTTGGCGCCTTGACGACAAGTTACCTCGGGCAATCGATCAGGTTAACGGCAGGTGGATTTAAGGGTGTGATCTCTGAAAGGTCGCGAGAACTGCTGCAATTGGCTGTTGACGTTTCGGGTCGTTTCAGGACGATCCACAACGTCTAGGTAGTCTGAAGCCCAGAAAAGGAAAGAAAGTAAAAGAGCTTAAGGAGAGGAGAGCCTGTCTCAATTGTGGGCACGGCCCGTGGTACGGCCGGGGGACGCTCTTCACAGCAGATATTTCATCAATAAAGCGCTTCCCGGTACATTAAGTCAGTACTTCGATCTCTCAAGGATCAACGATCATCCAACAATCGGGCGGCAGAAGTCCATACGGATCACCGGGTCGGACGGATAAAGAACGCTAAGGACGGCTCACAGGAGGCGATTATGACGCCCCCTTCACCTCTGCGCGGAGAAAACTCGGAAACTGACGAGAAATGGTGGGGAACGTAGGGAGGGGTGCGGGGTTCGGACGGAAGACCGGGCCGGAAGAGGATGCAGCGGCAAGAGCGGTTACGTGCAGGAAAAAAAGGGAAGGGCGGTTACTTGCGGGTTGAAGGTGGTGAAAGGTGAAAAGGAAAAGGAAGGAAGGGGGCGGAGCGGGACGTCTCAAGGGAGCTTGCTTCTTGTTCTTAGGTAGACCACTCCTAGGATCCAGCACAGCATCTTATACAGCTCTCACTTTCGGCTTGCTTCAACGCTCGTTCGGAATCCCGTTTCCGTTCTCGGTCTCGTTCCCGGTTCTACCCCTCTCCCGCGCTCACTTCCTCTCGACCCCTGTCTCTTGGCCGGTCGGGTCACTTTTTCGACTCTCCCACCTTGGGCAGCATGAATGATCCCTAATCTCGTTTCATACCTTCTCGTCTTGTATCACCTTGGATCTTACACTGTGCTCTACCACAATACATGAGTTCTCTTTGGACTTTCGGCACGTGTGCAAGTGTCGCCGTCTCGTGTCACTCGCCACCACGACCTGTCTTTCCCCAGCACTCCTGCCGGCAACGAGGGCGGTTCTTGAGACTACGATGTCCGGTGGGGAGTGAGTGGAAGATACAGTTCTGCTGGCTCTTACACCCTGCACGATTACAGGAGAATTCTGTAGGCTCAGGTAGCGCCCACCCAATGGACTGATCCCCGGCCACGTCAAATTTGGGGAGCACGTATGCGCTCTGCATTCTTCACTCCGGTACGTTCCAAGAGAACGATTTCATTTACCACATCCTGATACCATCACCGGTTCTAATGAACGTACGCACGAGAGGGACGGCTCAGACGATCGTGGCATGATGATTGAACTTTGAGTCGCGCGTCTTACAACGACATAGCGAGGCTTCGGGGTTCGGTATGGGCTATATGCAGTGGTATAGTCGAGAGGTAGACGGATGCGATTGATGAGTACTATTGAGAAGGTACATATCTACTATTGAGGCGTGCTGCGGGCATAGCGACTGCATGCGCAGCCAGAGTTGATGCCAGGTCAACCTGTTTGTAATGCTCCAAAGCAGACTTTTTCGGTGGTTTTACAGCGATGGTAACGCGCGCCGCCCGCTCAGCCGCACGTTGGCTTGCGCTCCTGCTCCTGCTACCCACTCACCACGCAAACGCCGCCAACCCAACATCAACCATGGCCGATGCCCAAGGTCAGCCACCGTCCCCACCGTCTGCCACACTAGCCGAGCTTGTCCCCCCACAACCATTGTCCTTAGCTCTATGCTCGGTCATGGTATCGACCGCTGTATGCACCGCACCGCCTCGCACTGGCGCGATAAACACCGCTCGCACTCGCACCTGCGCCCTCGGCTAGTCATTACGACGCGGTCACTCACACCTTGTGGTCGCTCCTGAGCCTGCATATGTCGATGTCGATGTCGACCTCGGTTCTCGCTGCGTGGTTGTCCGTACTCGACTAAAGGTCGCCCGCCTGTCGCTGTCGCCTGCCTGCCCTGTTCGCCTGCCTGCCCTGGTCGCCTGCCTGCCCTGGTCGCCTGCCTGCCCTGGTCGCCCAGCGCGCCAGCTGCCAATTGCCATGCCCGGCCCCGTATGACGCAAGTCACTTTCTGGCGCTCGCCCCTTGTCGTCTGCCACGGATGTCCGGCGCTCTCGGCTCGCAGCGTGCCGTCTCGGTTCACAAGAATGTATCGATCCCTCGGCCGTTTGATCTAGTCATGTACCAGCGCCCCTGCACCACCCCCAGCCTCGGCCCCGGCCACGCACTGGCCAACGCACTGGCCACGCACTACTACTCTCCCAATTGACCCCCGCGCACACGACCGACTGACGCTTCTCTTCCGACCTCCCCCCACTTGATCCTCCTTTTCGCCTCATACCTCCACCTCACGCTCACGACAGAACTCCGCAACGACGAGCGCTCCCCCTCGCCCCGACGCGAGCAGCGCGATGAGCGCAGTCGCTCCCCCGAGCGTCGTCAAGAGGAGCGTCCCAGGTACGTCACCATCCCTCGTGTTCTCTTTTGAAATACCCGCACCCCAAACCGACTCTCGCTTCTGCCCCGCCCCAGTAGGCCTTCCCACAACGGCGGCGGTGATACCAACCCGGGCAACAACTTGCATGTCTCGGGCTTGTCAACCCGCGTCGAGGACCGCGACCTTGATGAGGTCTTCGCCAAGTTCGGCCGAGTAAGTCTCGCCGCGCCATTGCAACGTATAGGCGTCGAGCCTTGACCTGACCCACTCTGTCCTCACAGATTGCCAAGTGCCAAGTCGTCCGTGACCCGCACTCCAAGGAATCGCGCGGCTTCGCCTTCGTCACCATGGAAACCCCCGAAGAGGCCGACGCCGCCATCGCCGGCCTGAACGCGACCGAACTCATGGGCCGCACGATGAACGTCCAACACGCTCGCCGAGGTCGTGCGCGCACCCCTACCCCGGGTCAATACCACGGACCCCCAAGCGCGACGAATTGCCTCCCCGAGGTAGCGCGTATGGCTCGGACCGAGGTGGAGGAGGTTACGACCGTGGTTACGACCGTGGTTACGACCGTAGTGGATACGGTGGTGGTGGAGGAGGAGGCGGATATGGTGGCCGTGGTGGTTCGTACCATGATGATCGCCGACCCCCTCCCCCTCCTGCTGGTTACGGCGCCTACGATGATCGTCGTGGTGGAGGAGGTTACGACTCGTACGCCCAGCCGATGCGTCGTTACGACGATAGGAGGCGCGACGACTACCCTCCCGTTCCCCCGCGAGACCGACGCTACGACGACAGGGAGCGCTACCGGTACTAAAGAAGGGTAAAGTGCGATCCGACAGCTTTGTCCCAAGTTCAAAAAGTCTTCTCCTCTGGTCGTGCCCTTCTTCCTAGCGTGTCTCATCTTTGCATAGCCTCACAAAGTTGTGTTCTGTGAAATATGATTTTCAAATTCATCTCCCTGGCTCTCGGGCTCTCACTTGAATACGAATGGACCTCCGAATGAGCAAAGCAGCAAGAGACTATTGTAAACTGACACGCGAGCCACCGGAAAGCTGATAAGCAGATGCGACGATACAAGAACTGAATGAATGGCAGGAACTACACACGTTAATGTAAGAACGTCAACATATACGCGGAGTGCAAAGCTACTTCAAGCTACATCAACAACCACAAACCCCTCATCCTAATTTCACGCCTTGACAACCGGCGACGGCGCTTCACTCCCTACACTTCCCCCAACTGAATCCGGCGTACTCGCCTCAATCTCGTTCTCATCCTCCTCCTCATCCCCATCCGTATCACTCCATTTACTCATCATCCTCACCCTCTGCCTCGCCGTGACCAACCTCTCCTCTTTCCTCGTCACACCATAAATCTTTCCCTCTTCGTCCGAGTCGTCGTATTCCGAATCTTCGGACGACTCCTGAGGGTTCGGCGTGGGGATTTGACTAAGCATCTTGAGCGACTCGTCAACGTCGTTCTCGGGGACACCTAGGATACCAGCGACGAAGATCGAATCTTGGCGTGACCGAGTGCCCATAGGATCGGGGAAGGAGATGTGACTTGGACGTGTGCGCGTCGGCGTCCGAGGGTCCGATTCGAACGACGAGTGCGATCGGTCCGCAAGAAAGGGACGAGTCATCGTCTGCGCCGCGGCTGCAGGGACAGACGCAGGACCAAGCGAGAAACCGAGGCCCAACGCACCGCAAGCCGCCCCATTCTGTTGCATAAGGTACTTGTCGAACCTCTGCTTCGTAGGGCTCGGCGCCACTTTGGGATGGGCCGAGTTGCGGCGTTGCAGAACGGCGTCGGCAGGTGTGATGAGCCACGGGGCCTCCAACGCTATCGCACTCGCTGCATCGCCGCCAGCGGAAAGTTGAGGGGCGGGCACAGAGTCCGAACCGTCGGATAACTTGGCGCTGTTGGGGATCGGCGCCGATCTCGGTGATCCAGGATCCGAAGGCCCGCTCTGAGAGGGTGAACGGTCGGAGGCCGATTCCGAGCTGAGCCTGTACGAGAACAGTGACGCCTTAGTCGAGTCGACGTCGTTGGGTGCCGCAGCAGCGCGGGAGACAGGCTGGATGTTGCGCGCAGAAGTAGCAGAAGACCGGCGGCGGACCGGCGCCAACGCCTTGGGTTTGAGCGTCAGCGAGTACGTGGAGTAAGGCACGCCATCTTCGCCGATGCCGCTCGTGCAGCTCCATCCGACCTCGAGGTTCTCGGGTCGGTGATTACTTGTCAAAAGCAAGGTGACGCCGTCGTTGCTCAGCGCTGGCTGTGCGATTTCGCGGGATGCAGCAGAGGGCGTAGCCGCCTTAAGGCTAATGCTGACATGTTCCGCGCTCGGCACCTGGGGTGCGTGCGCGGTCGAAGGTCGACGAGACGAAGAAGTTCCCGCAGGAGGCGGTGGGCTACCACGTCGTTTGGACGAAGCAAAGTCGTCGACTCGGACCGTAGCGCGACGATCTTGGTTGTAGGTTCCTAAGAGCGAACCCCCGGAAGAAGACGTCGTCGAGCTGGACCGTCGACCACCTCGCAAGGCCGCCGACTGGTTGGGCTCTGCCGTTGCGCTTACAGGTGGCGAGACTGAAGGCGGATGAGCTGCTTTATGCGATGTCGTAGACGTCTCGGTCGAAATTGGGTGCTGTGACGGGGCTGAACCACTGATCGAGGGCACGTAGGACGTCACGGGTCGGCTCCCGAGCTGCGACCGCTCCGGAAGCCCGAATGTGGAGCGTTGGAGCGGCTGGGGGGACGACTCCTCGGCCGACGCCGAGCGACGGTGCAAAGTAGCACTCGGCCGCCGAAGTTCCAAAGGAGGTGGAGGAGGCGTCACGACCGAGGTCGGCAAGGCTATCGAGGGTATCCGCGGCCACTGCGGTGCAGATACCCGTTCGGCTGATGGGGGTGGAATCGTGTGCACTGGAACTCGTGGTGAGGTTGTCGCTGCAGGTGCACTGTTGGGGGTGTTGCCGGAAGGGTACGTAATGCCGTTCTGGCGCGAAAGGTCCTGGCCGCCTTGCGACTCGATCGCCCGCGCAAGCATCGCCTCGGTGCTTCGTGTTTCGTCGGCATATGGATAACTGACCGATGTTGGCCTCTGCACGTTCCGATCGTGGGGTAGGATGGGTTCAGTCAGTTGCGAGCTTCGTAAAAGATCCCACGAATGCGATGCGATTTCGGTCGACTCACGTCAGCAGAAGTCGCTCTTGGCTCGCTGCCATTCGACTCGAGTCTGGAAGCCCTCCTAGAGGACCAGCTCCGTGGTGGGGTGACTCGTTCTGACGACGAGCTCATGGCGTCTTTTCCCGATCCAAACCCGAGCTTGTTCGAGATGCCCGTCTTCTCGAACAACGGCGAGAGGAAGGTGTGGTTGCTCGGCGTGATTTTGAGCGGGGCTGGTCGGGTTTTGGATCCTCGTTTCACGGAAAGAATAACTGCTCCAGAAGGGTCGTCCTCTTTTGGCGTGTAAAGGCTCTCTCGCAAATCCTTGCCGGTCAAGTTCGATTTTGACGTCGGGGTCGGTGCAGGACCACAGGGAACAAAATTCGAATGCCCGTCCGAGCGCGCCACGATAGTCGGGTACGAGACGGCCGCGGCGGTCAGCGGGATCTGGCTGACCGAGTTCTTGCGATTCAAGCCCTTATTGGAATCCGCCGATAGGGGTGTAAGAAATGATCCCCCGGCATTTTTGGTGCCTCCTAGCGAAGGCGGCGACGAGAACGAGGGCGAATGATGAATCTTTTTGGGGCCGAGCGCCGAAGGTTTGAACAATGGCGATGAGGCTGCGCGAGATCCGAGGACAAGTCGTCACGGTCAGTCGCTATTCTGGGAACTGATCACTCAATGGCCCTCGAATGACATCGACCAAAATGACAACAGAAAGGGAAGAAATGCAACAGGACACGAGAACAGGCGGTATAAGCCGCGACAGAACCTGAGCCTCCGAAGAGCACACACCCCACGGCGCAGGTCCTAAATGGGGGCCGGTCTGGACTTGGCGAGGATAGCCCGTGGGGGCCGGCGAGCGCCGAATTGCCTCCGCAGCTGGCTCACTCAGTCGATCAAGGACTTGGGATGGAAGGCGGACTCACTTTGGTTCGTGTTGGTGTGAGTATCAAAGGCCGGCTCGACTGCCCTGATGCTGGTGACGGTTGCCATGGCGGTCACCGGCCGGGATGTGATATGAGCACTTGACGAGCGAGTGAAGAGCGGTCGAGGCAGCTGGCGCCTTAGAGCGGCGTGACGTCCCAAATGAGAGGGAGCGACCAAGAGAACGTCTCGGACGCCGGGCAAGCTCGTTTACTTCAAAACACGGTAGACTGGACGATCGTGAGTCACAGAGACGGGCAATGGAGCTGGCCGAGTCGTCAAGGTGACGTGAAGGGGACGAGGCACCAGAGGTCGTCGGTCGGGGATGGGGTCCGGGTAGAAGTCGTTCTGGTCGGTTCTAGTCGGCTGGACCCAGTGATCGAGGGCGCGCGGCGCCGGTGCGTTCACCGCAGGCCGGCGGCCGCGCGTGTCCGGTTAGCTTCATTTATATTGACTTGGAAGTTTTGCCTTTACAAAGCCACTTCCAGAATACGCGCTGCTGTCGTGCATGATGGCCGTGTAGATGGCCCCATCGCCAGAAAAATCCAAATTGACAGAGCCTAGTATCGTCCGGGACGATGACATATGCACATGCACACCTCGAACTAGCGATATCTGGGCCGGGGCGAATTGGCTCGGTGTCATCTAGTTCGAGAACCCACAGTGCAGTGAGAGGGGCCCAGGGGCCAGAAGTTCTTTATTTTCGGCCTGCCATGGAAGTTGCCTCGAGATTCCGTTTCAGCTGTATGCCTCAGTGCATCCTTCACTACCATAGTGCTGTACCATACTGTAGAGCGTGGCCGCCCATCCCACCTGCTGACGGCATGCTCAATCGGAGCTGCCGGAAAGCCCACCGCCGGTCTCGCGCGCCTGCGACCCAAAGAGGAAGGTAGTGCAGCATTAAGCTCAACGCCCATCAGAGGGAGGGCTTAGTTGAGCTTAGTGCAGCATGAGCTTACCTTGCGTGCCGTGAGGAGGGAGGGTAGTTGCGTGTGGGGACGCGGGATAGGGGGACCCAGCTAGTGCTTGCTCGAAGTTCTAGGCGCACGGGTCCACACTCGCCCTCGGCGTCTGAAGTGCAAAACCTGACGTTCGAGCGGACAGAGGCCGACGCAGTGTCTCAGGGGCTTAGACCGGTCCGCCCCAATTAAGCAAGCCCAGCGAGCGATCTTGCGATCATGGAAACGTCAGTTTTAATTGGTTGGATCTTTTAACGAGACAGAATGTCATGGGGAGAGCCACATATGCGAGCGGACCTCCGAATCAGAGCTCCTATATGTGACCTCGCGGCCGTGGCCTCCGAGAGCGGTGTCGCAGCATCGCGCCCGGCCCCAGAAGTCCATCAAAAGAAGAGGACCATTGAGGATAGTTTGAAGCTCCTGAGATAGAAAGGCGCTGATGCTCAGATTGTAGAGTAACTTCCGCGCATGTCCGGCCCAACTCTTCCTTTCGGCGTCTGGGTCCGCAAAGCTGGCGCCTCCATATTGCTAATTATTAGCAGGACCCGAATAATTCATGGCAGAACTTATGGCACTCCTTCAAGCCCAGATTTGTGACCTATCCCAGGGCTTTCTAGACCGTGTAAAAGAAGGATCAGCGCCAGACTACTGGTTCCACTGCGGAGGAACCTCGGACGCTTCGCGCTCCTCAGCTTCGGCGACGAGCACGTGAGCCAAACGAACACACCATAATTTCTGGGGTCGTCGGAATTGATTACTTAGAGAGTACAACGTTTGAATTGTAGCCCAGTTCTAGGCCCTTGGATTTCGAATCCGTAGACTCACCGAAATGTCCCTCAGCGATCAATCAAGCGGACCACTTCTTGTGTCCCTGCAGTGGGCCTCAACTCCGAGACCGAAATTGATCATTTGCGAGTTGGCTCCGATGAGGCCCATGTGATAGTATTGTGATCGTCGCGTAGAGAAGATGTCATCACACCGAACCCGCTTCCCACGTGGCAGTGCACGGTTACATTTTCGGCGCCACGGTTTTGTAGGTGGCCTGCGGCTATCACGAAGGACAAAGATAGGAGGGATGAGCCGGACGAAGGGGCTCGAGACGGGGGGCGAGGGACGAGGGACAAGTCGAGAGAGGTTCTAGGGACTTCTCAAGAGAGACGTGGAAGAGGGACGAGTGCAAGGATGTGACCTTTGACAAGATTCGAGTTGCAGAAAGGAAAGAGAGAAGTAAGCTACGGAAAGGGGAACTAGACCAGAGGAGTCGGGGATGAGGTGGCGAGCTTGAGAAGGCGAGGCACGAGGATCACGTAATAGTGTTGAGGCTGAGGATCACGTAATAGAGCTCGGTTGATGATCACGTAAGAGTCGGGGGCGAGAGGGTTGTGAGTGTGTAGTTGTAGAAGAAAGGAGTGCAGGTGCCGAAGCGGGGAGAGGAGTGAAAGGCACGAGAATGCTCTCGAGCCTCACTGATTCCGAATCCAAACAGAAAGGATCAAGCGGTGTATTCGCAGGCGAAGAAAGACTACTAAAAGGACTGAGGTCAAGAGACACGGCGGCGCCGCGCGCGAGGGCAAGCGTGAGGCCGCAGAGGTTGGCTCGAGGTCGTCGTGAGGCGTAAGCGGAGCGGCGCCTTACAAGGAGGTCCGAGGCGCGGGAAGGCCGAGGTCACGCGGATGACGAGAGTGCTGAGAGGCCGAACTCGGAGTGGCGAGCTTCCATTCGTGACAGCGGCTCTCAGCGTGGTGACAGATAGACAGCGGACAGTACTACGATGGAGTTGTGTTGCGCGGCTCCAGCACAGTTGTCGAAAGAACCCAATAGGAGGTTCCGCTTATATTTTATTTGGAACATAGAGCAGGTTTGTCATCTTGAGCAGGCATTGGACGGCAGAACGGATCGAGATTCGCAAGTTGCCAGGCTGCAATGATCATGGCTGTACTTTAAATCTAGCCAGAAGCAAGGCATTGCATACACACAACTACGAACTCTGTTTTTTTTTCAGTCCGAAATTTTTCATTGACCCTGTTCTGAACTAGAAGTAACTCGGTTCTGGCCAGCCTC
Source organism: Microbotryum lychnidis-dioicae p1A1 Lamole (assembly GCA_001244265.2). Classification (NCBI taxonomy): domain Eukaryota; kingdom Fungi; phylum Basidiomycota; class Microbotryomycetes; order Microbotryales; family Microbotryaceae; genus Microbotryum; species Microbotryum lychnidis-dioicae. The sequence goes on along the minus strand of CDLV01000004.1, from coordinate 3,786,133 downwards.
GATCGACGGGCGTCTGGGGACCGCCAACTCGTGCGGGAAGGGATCTGCATGGCACGGCTGCAAACAGTCGACGAGTCTAACGAGGTCCCGGTTCAATTTGTCAACGGCCAGAGCAGGAAGTCGAAACCAAAACATCATTCTTGTCATCTGCATTACGCTTGCATTCTTCTGGTTAGGGCCAAACAGAATGATGAAGAGTCTAGAACGTGCTCACACTCCGAGTCGTGCAGGTGAGCTTCGCTGGATCCGAAACCCAGAGACAACAGGTTGCACTTGAACGACTCTTCGCCAGGATCGGGAACCTTTTGCCTTGACGAACACTTCTGCCGCACCTAGCCAGTAAGCTCTGTCTTCTCCAGCTTCTTGGTTATTTATAAGTCACTAATAATAAGTGAAATAGAACAGGATAATTTGCCGACTGACTTTTTTTTCTTTTCTAGTTTCTGTCCTAGACGTTGTTACCTTTATCACCGTGGGCACCCATGTTCATCAGTCGAATCTTCGCTTCAGGAAGTAACGGTTTTATTTGTGTCTAGATTGCAGGAACCTGCTATAAACTGATCATGCCATGGCCAACGGTAAGAGCCAGCACCGTGACATGATTTGTGGGGCTGACCTTTGCAACCGCCAGATCATCAAGGTAGGAACAGGCTGTACTGGGTAGATGTCACCTTTTTCTGGTAGAAAAGAAATCCGGTGCAATTTGTGGTGCCGAGATGAGAGCTGATGGGCTTCACAAACTTGAAGTGGCGTAGTAGTGGCGACAGGTAGCGTCGAGGGGCGGCAGTCAGCTGACCGATCTGCCGTGGGGCCGACAGCCGGATCGACGATTAGCGAGCCCCGTGGCGAAAGCTTTGGCTAAATCAGACGCAGCCACGCGCTGTTGCCTCTCGACCGCTTGGACCCACGTTTAACCCGTTGCGCTCGCTTCAGCTCGCCCGGTTACTATAAAAATTGCTGCCCGCGGATGTCGTCCTAGGTCTTTTATTCATCAGCGATTTCTGACCGAACTTGGCTTCAATCCATCCGAGGCCTTTTGGACGATGGGCTCAAATCTGGTCTTTACTGCAACTGGTCTCAGGTACCCTTTGCCTTCGCCTAGGTGCAACGCCACTAGCAAGCGCCGTTCCGCAGGGGTGCATACACGATGCTCCCCCGATCTGGCCCCTCATGTGATCGGCTACCAGGACCGACCCTGCCCTCCTCCCCTCGCCCCACTTGGCCTCGCTCCCCAACCCTTTCGCCGGTGTGCCAGTGGTTCCCTTACCAACCGGCTCGCTTCATCTAAATTCAATTGCCACCATCTGTGCAACGTCCCTGGTCCTCGGCAAGACCCAAAAGCTTTTAATAAGGCGAACGCAAACCGAGGCATCCTGATCCATCGAGACCGACGAGCCGGGAGTGAATGGCACGTGATAGTCATTTGTGATCGGGCGGGCGCACGGGCCTTCGCTCGCACGCTCCCCTTGAACTGTTGCTGTGCCCGGCCCTTTGGGTCGGCGCACTGGCGGACTTGGCTTGCGATGATCTAGTCATGACTGCTGTCCATCATCACACTTGCAGCCCATGCTCCGTGAAAAAATGCGATCGGAATTTTCCAATTGTGATGGGATCGAGAACAAACCAGGTGATCCCCGAAAACGACACCGAATGACCACGATAACTTGGCGAAGAACTCGATGAGAATGGGCGATCCATTCGGGTCGGACGGAATACAATGTGTGCGTATACATTCAAGATGGCCGGCCCCCTTAATGCCGACCGACAATTCAGGCATAGGGCGTGCCTGCCCAAAAGGAAGGAACGGCCTCGGCGCCCCGGAGCAGTCTGACCTCCGATCCTACGATCGAGGGCGTTGATTACGAGAGTGCCCAAGGAAACTAGGAAACAAATCATGCCCCGGTACTTCCAAAGAATGACAAGCAAAGATCTTCAGTCGTGCTACGTTCGCCAGCCGGCCGGCCGGCGCCGCCAGAAAATGAGCAAAATGAATCCGCGGCCGCATGAACCTTGCCGATCTCTTGATCGGACATATGCCTCGGTGCCTCACAATCTGCATATATCTCGAACAAGGAAACTGACTAAAAATTTCGGAGAGGTACCGTAGCAAATAGCCCCTTCTTGTCAATGTCAAGTCCCAACCACTGCACAAACCAAGCACAAGATGCTACACATTCTCTCTCCAAAACTGAACGAGGCGAGGACAGTGTCGTTCGGGGTGTAAGATATCCAAATCACCACAATACGTGGTTTTCCATATTATGTTACGCTAATACTAATAGAAACAACAAGCTATACGGAAGGTGTATCAGTTGCGAGGCAGAGACGGTGGATATCGGGGGCTTGCTCATTGGACGAGCAGCCTACAGTATTAGACGGCGAGAAAAGATAAGCACCGAATGCGATACGAATGACGGAGTAGAGCGAGGAATACAGGTCGTGTGGCTTGTTCTAGGGTGTTTGACACCAGGTTGGGGGGGGGGGGGTTGCATTTTGATACGGGTATGAGGTGGGGGGGCAAGGCAGGAGGGGCACGGCCGCCGGGGTTCGCTCTTCGTGACCGCTGCCGCGAAAATTGCCCAGCGGTCTCTCTAGTAAGAGGTCTCGAAGATTTCCACGCGAGGGATCTCACCCGCACGAGCCGGTGCGCGATGGTAGTGGCCGGTAGGGGGAAGAGGGAAGTCGAAAGGCGTGCCGTCGGCGTTTTCGGTGCAGCTCGGCAGCAAGACGGGTGGGGGGAGCGTGACGGTATAGTGACTCGCTTGCTCGGTCGCAGCTTCGTGCCAATCTATACGAGTAAGAGGGAAAAAGTCAGTGTTGGCTCGTGGACTCGTCGCATGTGCGAGAGAGATATGAGGACCCACCAGCAGAGAATACGGGGTAGTAGGCGGTAAGGACATCGGGCGGCAGTTCGCGGTGCTGCTTGGCGGCGTCGACCCCAGCGGGGTGCACGTAGCTGCTTTCGAAGCTGCTGTATTGCCCATCGCGGCCATAGTGTTGCGCTTGCGAGTAGACCGGGGGTCCGGTTGGCGTCGGCGGCTGCGAAGCCGACGCGCCCGAAGAAGAGGACGAAGAATCGAACGAGGTCTTGCGCTGCCGTCGCTGTCCGCTGCCCGTGACTTTGGCGAGACGAGCGGCCGCTGAGCGCGGAGAGGCGTTCCTGGAGCCTCGCGTGCGGCGGTGAGTCGTCGGAGTGACAGGAGAAGGAGGGCGAGGGTCGTTAAGGCTCGGTCCGACCGATTCAAATACGCTGCGAGAGTGCGATGGCGGGGTAAGGAAGATATCGCGACGGCGGCGGCGGCGGAGGTGAGGAGTCGCCTCCTCGTCCGAATTGGAACTGTCGGACGATTCTTCGCTTCCACTGGAACCTCGCGAGTACGAGGCTCTAAGCGCATCCTGGTGCGAGACGGGGGTGATGTCGGCAGGGCGATGGCCTCGTCGGGGCGTAGCAGGCGGGGTGATGAGGGGTGCAGCGCGGAAAGGCTGGGTTGGGGTCGCTGGCAGTACATCTTTTAGGCAAGGCGAGCGGCTCCGAATGAGTAAAAGGCCCTCTGATTCTATGTCGCCTCGGTCTCCGTTGTACTCACCCATCGCCGACTGCAGCAGCAGCAGGTCTTCGCCCTGGTTGACGGCCTCCTCCATGCTTTGGTCCTGCGACATGAGGTCGTCGCAATATTCAGCCTCCACGGCCCCCTCCTCCAGCACCTCGTCGACGATTCCTTGCGCGAATGCCCTCGCGGCCTCCTTGGTCGCTTTGGTTGCGTGGCGCAACTCCTCTTCGGTCATGACAAATGTCTTGACGCTGAGAATCTCGCGGCGCAAATCCCTAAGGTTGATGCGAGCCTTGGGGTTTAACGCAAAGATGCGCTTGAGGATGCGGTTTGTGTGCTCCGAGATGGGCAAGATCGAGCGAAGGAAGTCAGGATTGCCGAGGTAGGCGCAGAAGGTCTCATCCGAGGGGCAGGCCTGCTTCCACGGGTTGCGCCCGCAGGTGAGGTTGACGAGGATGACACCCAGTGACCAGATGTCATTGTGGGGGTCGAGTACGATGTCAGTCGCTGGAAGAGACCGCCTTGGCATTCTGTGAAGCATGGGGAGAGGGGACGAAGCCAAGCCGGGTCAGTTGACTAGAACGGAATACACTTCCTCCAGGAGGCGGATGTAAAAACTAACCAGGACTCATGTAAAAGGTGCTGCCGCAGCCGAAGTCGCCCGATGTCTTTTCGTGCGTCGCCAAGCCAAAGTCTGCAAGTACCACCTTCTTCCCATCATCGAGACACAGGATGTTCTCGGGCTTGAGATCGCGGTGGTAGATGCTGTTTTGGTGGCAGAATTCGACGGCGTCGACGATTTGAAGGAAGACGCTGCGGATGAGCTCGTCGTCGCCAAGGTATCGCTGTCGCTCCGTGATCATCCCAAAAAGGTCGCCCTCTTCGCAGAATTGCAGAACGACGTAGATGCAGTTCTCTTCGACGATGTAATTGTGTAGCGTGACGACGTTCCCGTGCGGCGAGGCGAGCGAATGCAGCAAAATCTCTCGTCGCTGGAATTTGAGCTGGCGCTCATCGAGGCCGAGTTTATTGAGGCACTTGACGGCGTACAAAGGCTGGTTCCCAAGTCCTGGATGTGCTCTCGAAGAGGGGAATGCAGACGGCTGAGCCAAGACATCCCGAGCGAGGTAGACGACGCCATACGCGCCGAGGCCGAGAATCGAGATGAACTCGAGCTGAGACGGATACCCCTTTGACGAGTTGTCGATCATGTGGCCTATCAGATTCTGTGAGTGCGACGAATTTTGTGCCGCCATGGCGGCCTGAGCTGATGCGAACGAGTTGGGCGGAGGTGTGAGCGGTTGGAGAAGCTGCTCGGGGTGCAGAATCGGCTCGTGGACCGGGGGCGAGCTCGAGCTCGGTCTCGAAGCCGGCGAGGACGACCTCCCCGTGTTGAACGAAGAAGATGTCGGCGACGAGGAAGAAGAGGAAGGCGAAGGCCCAGTCGAGGTCGATGCGACGGGCGGTTGGTTTGTTGTGCCGAAGAAATCATCGTCCTCGTCGTTGCTGTCAATGTCGAAGTCGATGGCGGCGGTCGAGGCGCGGCGCCCGGTAGCTGAGGCGTGGGCGGCAGCAGCGCTGGCGGCGGTGCGCGGCTGGGCCTCTTTCGGCGACACGCGCCGGGGGCGTTGATTCGGGAGGTGAGACACCCTGGGTGCGGCCGCCGCGGGCGAGATCATGGGCTCATCCTCATAAGCGCCCTGGGCCCTGCACGACGTGTGGGAGAAGGTCGGGGACATGGAAGATGCTGGCGAGCCTGAACTCGACGACGAAGCCGAAGACGACGAAGACGAAGACGAACAAGACGACGCAACCTCGTCCTCAAAGGCCAGGCGGTCCGAGCAGATGGCGGTGGCAGCGGCGACCGTGTCGAATGGACTCCCGAGAGCCGCCGACAGGTAATGCATCAAGCACTGTCCAAGATCGACAGTCGATTACAGGGGTGGGTGGAAGTAGGTAACCTGTGGGGATACAATTCCGGTCGTGATGAGTACGCGATGCCCACCTACTACGCGGCCTCCGTCGAGAGGGGCAACCCAAGGGGGTGCGTCTATGTGCGTACACTCAGAATCCGTGCTGCGAGAGGCTCGTGCGGGTGCCGATGCGCGGGGTGCGAAGGCTGACTCGAGACGAGGTGGAAGGTGTACAACGAAGGGTACGTGGGTGTAGAGCGTGTAGATGATCGTGACGAGTCGAAGCTGTGTCGTTGTAGAAGGAACGGTCGGGCTACGGGGCGGATGTGCTGGCGGATAGACAGGCGGGCTGGATGTATGTATGGGGCGGGGTACAAGGGGGAGGCTGAGCGAGTGAAGAAGGGGTATGAGGCGACCGAAACTCGTCAGAGTCTCCAAGGCACAATGCACAAGCGCCGGCGCCTCATCGCCACAAGAGGCAGGCGCGCATACACCGGCGCGCGCGCCCTCCAGCCCCCTTGGACGTTGTGCGGCCCAGATTGCGATTGTATTTCCAAAACTCGCGGCGCCCTTTTTTGACCGCCGTTCCAATTTCGATTTTAGGACCTCCCCCTTCGAGCTGTTTCTCTACTCGCTCCCCGATCGCCGCCGAATCGCTCTCATGTAAAACCTTTGGCTTGTCTTGGTCCAAGCCGACTCTGCGTGCGCACGGGGTCCCCAACAGACTCGGTCGTATTCGCCACTCTTTATTATGCGGCTGATTAAGGGAAGAATGTTAGGTCCTTGTTGAACATAATCAATGCGCAATTACACTCATGTCGCTTTGTTTTGAGACCCCTTGTGGTAGTTATGACTCACTCAAAGAGAGCAGAGCCGCCGGGGGCGCAGCTGGCCCATCGCGGTGAAGCTTCAAAATTGCCTGTTACGGCCGTCCCGCCTGCAGAGAAGTAATAAGGCAGACAAGGGGCGCGCGCGCGGAAGGGGTTCCGGCGCGTCGTCGACGCGTTCATTACGGTCGAGTCGACACTCTCGGGCGGCGACATTCTGATGCATGGCCGATGCGGCGCCCGATCGGATGACTATCGGATGTTGCAGCGCTGCTGCTGTGTGTGTCATGATTCTCCTTTGACGTCGCTTTGTTTCCTCCCGCCGCGATCTAGATGTGAGCGCTTCGTAGTACATTTGTTTTGTGAGGACTCTCGAACGTTCCGATTACAGGATCACGCTTTTTGTAGAGCAAATCCCGAGGTTTTTTCACAGCTTCAAATGCAGTGAGGGATGATAAGTTCCATGGAACAAGCAGCCGTCTCTGCGCGCCAGAGTCTTGACCAGCGAAGATCGAATATGTTCAAAGCAGGCTCCTTTATGCGAGCTCTTTTCGTATGAGAAGCTCGGGTTGAGGGGAGGGGCTGGGAGCGCGTGAGCGGTGCGCGGTGCGCTTCCAGCCTCCAGCCCGTAAGAGGGTATTTTTGGATTGGCGCCATCCAAGAGAATAATAACCCCGGGGCTGTTGATCCGCGAGACCACAGTACCGAGTCCTTTTCAGCTCCTTCTCAGAAGACGTCCATTTCTATCTAGCTCAACGGCATAAATTGAGCCCCAACCATCAGCGAGGCGGCAACATGAAAGGGCTCTTAAGAGAATTCCGAAGCCGCCTAAGTCGGACCCGGCCGCCGGCGACCCTACCAAGGTCAGCTACCTAACACTTCATGTCGGACGGGAGACATCCACTGCGTCGTCAAACAGATAATGCAGCTTTTTCTTAGGAAGCTTGTCAAGTGCTGCTTGGTACCCTTTCTTCATGGTCACGCAGCGCGGGCTCAGCATTTATCTTCGACAGTAATTTGGCCCGGACATAGTTAACTGTTCGCGACACTCACAAGCACCGAGATCAACACTTCAGAGGTTTGACGACTAATTGCATTTCAGTGCAAATTACTCACCGCATTACAATGCAAAATCAGAACCTTACAAGGACTGCGTGCGCGCAGCACCTTCGAGTGGGAGCAGTCTCGTGGACTCGACCGCAGTTCACCTTTACCGGTCCCGCAACGCCAGGAGCTCGTCAAGCCCGGCACGAGTAGACAAGGTGGTCTTGGCACGTGCGGATATTTCAGTTGGCCTGTGATAGTTCCCAGATTATGTTAGGACCGACTACCATGGGCTCGGCGTCCTTGGAATTGAAAACCGCCGAGAACCGTTGAAAATTGACCAGCAGTGGGTAATAATTGCTTGCCCCCCTAATAGCTCCTATTCTTCACCCACAAGCCATCAATCGAAACGATCAAACGCTTCGTTGGGGGACCGTATCTTCCTACATCTACGAAAGTGCGTGTTCGAACTAAGACAATTAACTTGATCATTCCTTTCGGTGACAGTGCACAAATCACCCGGTCGACCGTGTTAACCCCTAAAAGTTACCGCGCTGCTGGACGCCCACTCGTACCGCTACTGCTTGCACGATGCCTGGGCATTTCATGCCTCTTCACTCACGACGATACTATCCTCGCATGTACTCTCCCTTAAAGCTCCATAACATTGACCAGAAGTGTGGTACCCGGGATCCCGTCGGGTCATTTCCGACAGACCGGGCCCCGTCAGGAGTCATTCCGGTTGAAGCGAGGTCGCGTCATTTTAGCGGGGTCTGTGATACTCGGGAATCCGTCGTAAGCAGCGGTTGTAGCAGAGTCGTCTTGGTCGAAGCAGGATGGAGTTCCGAAGTCGTTTCGAGGGCCGAGGCGGGAGTCGTTTCAATTTCCACTAGTCCGGGCAGGGTCAAAACGCCGATTGCGGCAGATTTCTCAGCGGTTAAGCGGTCCCAGATTAACTCAGTACTTCGGTGACTCGAGGATTGACTGTCAGCGACGAATCATATGGCGGGATGTGAGTGGAAGACCGGGCCGGATGCGCGGATGAAGGGATGAAGGCGAACGAAAGGAGCGCAGCGGTTTGAATGGTCGGAACGGTTGAGGAGACTTTGCTTCTTATTTTTATTCTAGGATTAAATACAGCGTATTAGCTGGTTCTCACTTTCTGCGTGTTTCAAGTCTCGTCTCTCATCTCCGGTCTCCAGTCTCAGCGTTTCGTTCTCGCACTCGGTCTCGTTTCTCGGTTTGGGCCCCTTTCTCGTCTCTCGTCTCTCGGCCGTTCCGGTCGCTCTCTCGTCTCTCGTCTTTCGTCTCTCGTCTTTCGTCTCTCGTCTCTCGTCTCTCGTATTTCGTCTCCCTCATCTTCGGTCTCGGTTCCATCGTTTTCCCTTAACATTCCATATCATCTTTGATCGACCGCTTTGCTATACCATAGAAGCCAGTTCTGCACTCGGAATATCGCGTACGGGCTCTGGTACGGTGATATATGCTGGACGCGAAGATTTCAACCAACCCCGACGGACCTAATCTGGGATAGCGAGTTCATTTTGCTCGATTGCTCGCGTCTTACAGACGTTGATTGGATTCAATTCGGAGTTTGGAAGCTGCAGGGACCTCTATTGTGATAGAGTTTCCAGGAACTTAACGGATCGGTGCAGCATCTGATCGACGAGGCGCATGCGCTCCGGAATTAGCGATTCGATGATAGAGCTTGGGCCTTGTCCAAGCCCAAGCAAATTCAGGCCCAGCCGCTCGGCTTTGAGCTGCATTAGGGACAAGTCTATAGAGAAACGCTTGAAGCTTGGATGATCTGCACAATCAGATCATGCTCAATCGAAACGTAGACTTCGTGAGGTTGAGATGGGTGGGCAAATGGCGATGGAAGCTAGCGCAATCGGACTGCGGGTGCCGGCATCGACGGCGTCGACGACGGAAGACGGTTGTCTCGAATCGAAACTATCATCGTCCATCGATGACTGGCTCTACTTGTAATCTTTCTTTTTGACCACCCCCGGGGTCCTTGAAGAAATGCGCCAAGTTGTGCCAACATTGAGAAAGCTCCCGAGACCGGGCCGATCGGGTGGACGAGACAATTTACCCACTCGGCATAGGTGACAAGTTGCTACAGTCTCCATTATCGCTCCTTCGATAATGCTGCCCGCCCCCTTTCCGCAGCTACTTGCTGAAACCTGCTCGAAGAATGGGAAATGGCCCGTGCCTCCTTCCACCCAAATTAACGCGTCGCGACGCGTCGGACTCCGGGGTGCGCGCCTCTGGCTCTTTGAGCCTCCGGCGGGCGAACTTCCCAAGTGAGACATCTCAGTTTCCCCTCAACTCCCGCCCTAAGAAGCGGGCGCGGAGTCTCCATCTCGCACCATCAGCTGGCCTTCGAGAACGCACTCAAAGAGCTTCTTCGTGCTTGCAACTTCCGGATCTCACAGGGATCATTTCGGCGCGCCTGCATCGTGTTGATCAGGGGCACACTACTGGTGTTCTTCCTTTTTTACCTAACTAGTTTTACCTAATAGATCGTGTTCTCGAGCGATTACGACTTCCACGATGCTGTTCAGCTGATTTTTTGTTTTGTTTTCTTGGCCTGTTGTGGTAGCCTAGTCCCTGCCAGCCTTGCTGTACCTACCTAGCCCGCTACCTAGCCCGGCCTACCTACCTTCGCTGTACCTACCGTACCTAGCCCGGCTTGCAGCTGATCAAAAGTCTCGAAAAGGCCCAGTAGTGCCAGTCGATACCCAAAGCGACCGAACCACGTAGTTTCAGATAATGTCTAACAGGAAATAAGGGTCGAGTTTCTGCGTACCTTGTCCCCTAAGCTCGAGCCAGGTCATGCACGCCACTAGGTGGCCCACCTCCCAACAAGTCGAGATCGCACAGTGGACTCGAGCTCCTCACCCTACCGTACCGTATCAACCCGTCACTGCCGTGTGCCTCGCATGACAAGCTCAAAAGCAGTGTAGGCGTCTTGTAACCGCGCCCTTCGCGAACCGTTCACCGTCCCACGTATTCATTAAAAGGTAAGGAAGACTTTTTGTCGGTTGGAGTGCTTCAGGTCCGAGGGAGCCGAAAGCTTTTCCCTTCGCTTCCTCAGCGATCGAAATTTCCCACGAGGCGCCGTTGCCATGCTATGAGCTAGGGTGGTCCGGCGGTGGCGATTAAGGTTTTCTATGTTTCCTGCTGATTCGATCGAATTTGAATTGAAACGAGAGAAACATTTATTAGCTTTCTTCGGAACTAAAACGCATACATCGAGAGAAGGTGCCGAAACGTCGGCGGCGGCGGCAGCCAAAGGCGTGCCTTGCAGCGGTTTTCGATCCACTTTCGAATCCGCAATCAATCTCTGAAAGCTCTTGAAGGGGTGCCGACCCCGTTACCTTCCTGAGAATCACTATACCACGTTACCATAGAATTCACCCCATGTATCCCTTCTTCGACAGCTACCATGGAAAACTGCCAAAGTGCGCCAACAATCTTGGGCTCGCTACCGAGTCGAATCGGCAGCGCTGGGGATCAGATCGAGCGCTGAGAAGGCTGGGCCGCCTTTCCCTTGGCAACCCAAGAAACAATGCGAGTAGTGCTGACCGTTGACGCCGGTGAAGACATCGCAGTAAGTTACATGTACCTAAAAGATAAGCCACTACGTAGCCGCACCAAGACTTTCACCCTTCACCATTCTGTAGCGGCTAAAGTAGGCAGGACTCGCCAAACAAAATGTGCTGTCTTTTTGCCTGAATATCTGATCTAAGCAGAGAATAATAATTATGTGTCGGGCAAACGCAACGTGTAGAAGCAGAAGCTCGAGCCGCCGAGCCGCCGTGAGTTTGATCGGCAGCTGCATCGGCACCGATGCAAAACGATGCCCGACCGATCGGCAGACTCATCGACCGCTAGTCAGACGACCGTTATGGACAAAGTTACTCTACCGTGATCCCCCTACCGAAGTACATATGCCCATTGTCAATAGGCAATCTCGCGGATTCCGTAGTCCTGTCAGAGGCCTTCATTCGGATGTCGGTATGACTCAGCACACTTTGCATGAATGGCCTCAATTAAATTACCTCCATGTCTCTTTCGATGGGAGTCGGTCCGAAAGTCGGAGGCTCCTCCTCCTGCAATCAGCTTCTGATGACAAAACCGATGGTCTTTTTGTTTTCGCCGTCTTGCTATTACCTACTACTGAAGAAGGCTGGGGTATAGAACCCACCCTACCGATTGGTGCTCGATCCATTTTCGCCCTCTCCCCTCCCCCTCCAAGCCCGCTTGGCGTCTGTCCCAGCCGACGCCAAGACGACGGAATGCGCACCGGGCCGACCCTCGACACTGCACGGATAGCTCGATGACAGGTCTACCGGTCTTGGGTCGGTGTGACGAACTCCGTCTGCGCCAAGACACGAACTGCTGAGCAAGTGCCATAATAAACCTAATCTCACAAACCGGACGCGGTCTGCAAACACGTCGCGATAGCCATGTGATATCGCGGACGGTTGGCATTCGTGTCTCCCGCAAAGCGCAGGATGAGAGGTATCAGGAACAACGAAGAATCGTTCCTTTTTCTTTTCCTTGCTCTCGCTCGGTCATTATCAGCTCAAGTCCGCAGTCTATCGAGAAGGTAGTACACGACAGTGAGAAGGTAGTACATTCCGCGGTCTGCGCTTCGCAAAGTTGCGCACAAGTGAACCGATTAGGTACACATTACCTTCTCTATGAATTTAAAAAACATACAAGACTAACCTACGAGAACGTCCGCCGGACCAATACAAACTAAATTAGGCTGTGCAGGCTTCCTTATCTCTGTCCAATTCAATCCCCCCCTCCGACCGCTGTGCCCACCACACCTCTCGGCGGAAATCGCACCAACATCAAAGTACCCGCCGCGACCAACGCAATCGAACCATTAACCACAAAAATCCAAGGCCCCTTGCCGACCTCACTCAACATCGCGAAAGCGATCCCCAAGACGGAAACGGTCGAGACCATCGCCAAGGATTCGACGAGGGCGATGGCTTGTAATGCGAGGGATTGTTGCGACGGTTCAACGAGTTCCATGATGACGCCTTTGGCGGCGGGGGCGGTACCGCTAGCAAGGGGGAGTATGAGAGCGGCTGTGAGGGCCAAGGTTGGGTTCGCGCATTCAGTTATCTTGCCCGGAGCGTGGTTCGGGAAGAGAACGGGTGCAGTGCGTGGCCTTGCTGAACTCACCCAAATAGACGTGCCATCCCAGAGTCGTGAAAGTGACACAAGCGGTCAAACAAGCATCAACGAGCATGCTCATTCGTAAAAAGAAGAGATCGAACCGACTGCCGTGTACTTGGTCCGTCGGTTCGGGCACTGGCGCAGACTCAGTCAGTTCATCCGGATTGAGGGATAGGGGTTCGAGATCTTTGGCTTGCGTGGGGGCTTGTGGTGGTCTCGTGGGTGCTGATGGGGAAGTTGGTTCGAATTTGGGTCCGCTGAGCCATATCCTTCCACGTGCGATGGCTCGGGGAAGGCAAAGGTGAGGAACGCGGCTCTCGAGACCGCAGTTAATGAGAGCAGGTAGCCGTTCTGCGGGATCACGAGATTAGTCGGTTAGATTCTGACACCGAGGTCTCGATGTGAGGTCAGACATCCTACCTTCTTGGGTCCGAACCCCAAACATGTTTGTCGCCGTAAGTTGCAAAGCGAGTGGCACGAACGCCGTCGCAAACACCCCCAAGAAGCTGCCAATCGCGAGCCAGGTCATTCCCCAATAGCGGACCGAGCGACTCGTGCCTTCTACTTGGACGTGTCTAGGCCAAAAGATCTTGAGCGGTGCCAATACACCTTCGCCGTTGACTTTGGGTGATTGGGCATCGGGGGGTATATAAGGGAGGAAAAAGACGGAGAGCAGGGTCGACAAAATGAGGAGGCCAAACGTCATCTCAAAGGGCGCTGGTGCTCCAAACATGTCATCGACGAATCCACCGACTATAGTGAACCACAGATCAGCAAGTGAAGATCATTATGAGGCAAAGAACTTGTGGTCTGACTCACGAGTATACCCCAATGCTGTGCCGAGCATGAGAAAGCCTTGCAGGATCCCAAAACTGGCCGTTCTCTCCTCAGGGGTGACCAAAGCCGCGGCATAACTATTGGCGGTGAGCATGTACCCTCCACCTCCTCCAAAAATGGTCAAGAGCTGCGTCCATTGGATCAGGCGGATGCCGAGGAGTCCGCCGTGGAAAATCCCGTAGATTTGGCAGACGTTGCGAACGCAGGGGACGAGCGTTTGTAAGGTCATGGCGAGCTTGACGCCTCGACGACGGATGATCCAGCCCGTGGTGAAGAGGTTCAGTAGTCCCGAGCTTGAGGATGGCAATGGCTTCAGTTGGGGGTTCCTGCTTTTTCCAAGCTCGAATGCTGCGCCGACTCACAAAGTGGTCAAGGTGACCATGAGCGAAATCGCCGAAGCCGTGGTCGAATCGATTTCTTTCCTCGCACATCTATCATCGTTGCCTTGGTATGGAGGGTTGCGTTCGTAGTAGATCTCGCAGGACATGGTACGAAAGGCAAAGATGATGGGTGTGGCAGTCGCGACGAAGGAGAGGGCCTGGAGTAATGCGGCGAGCAGCAGCCGACGGAAGGGAGGGAGCAGGGAGGACGAGGCGATGGGATTGGGTGGGGTGGCAGATGTAGGAGGAGCTGATGGATTGCTCTCGCCGTGCTGTGGGTTGGAGAGCAGCGGAGTACGCTCTGTTGCATATGGTGTGCTCATGGTGGCAGGGCAGAGCGGAAAGCGTGAACGCTTCGCGAGACGGACAGGGGCTGTTGTTCATGGCGTATCAGTGAGTATGTCTTGTGCACAGCCAGTTAAGGTGATAATTCGTTCTGCTTCTTGCAAAGGTAACGGTAGTCACCACTTGGAAGTCGAGAGAGGGGGTTGATCGCTGACGGTCGCAAAGAAAACCTTTCCAGTGCGATCGGGCGAGCAAGAGGTCCAAGCGGCTCGTCGTCGTCGTGCATCTGGCGTTGCTGCTCCTCTGACGGGTTCCAGCGGGCTCACCCCGGAAGATGCGAGGATGTGCTTACCTCAGCTCTGTTGGCGGTGCTAATGATTGGGCAGTTGGAGCTTGGCCGGTTGCGAGCGTGCGCCGACTCGCAGGGGCTATCGCCGAATCCGAATCGGGAGCGCGGCTTGGGGAGATCGCGCTGGTTGAGTGAGCCTTGCGCGAGAGCCGAGAGGGCCCAATGGTAGGCGGTACGCGTAGCCGTGTCCGGTGTGCTTGATCACCAACTTGAGCTTGCCGAGGTGGTCCTGCTGAGTATGAGTGCGACCGGTGAGCTCTGAGCAGCAGATGTGAGACTCAAGTGGGGGAAAGAACGAGAGCCCGAGCGCCACGTCTCAAATGCGTTTACAAAAGAGCGCGACCCGGGCTTAATGGTGGGATTACGAACACTCAATCTTACCTAATCCGCGGCCGAGTGCGGTGCAGCGACCCTCCGCCGCCTCGCGCGAGTTCCGAAAGAAACGGTTGCCTCGTTCTGTCAATTCTCGTTCTGTCAATTGGGTTGCACCGCAGGCCTCTTTGGATAAAGCTTCCTTCCCCGCCAAGACAAAAGAAACAACGTTCGTTCAGGAGCTCGCTTGGAAACTGTCCGGGTCGTCATCTGGAGCAAGCAGCAAGCCTTTTCCCAGCGTACGTCCTCACCCGCCTGACCGCCTCTCCCTTCTGCTCGCTCTCAACTCACCCCAGCTCCTATCTTCCACCCCACACAGCCCACCACCGCCAACTCTGAGGTACCATGACCAACACCAAGGCCAAACGCAAGGCCAAAGCCGCCCTCGCCGCCGCCGCCGCTTCTGGCACTCCCTTGGACCCGTCCTGCCCCCCCGCTCCGGCTGCCAACCCCTCCACAGCCCAAGACCCCGCCCTCCTCGCCGGTGCAGCAACGACGGAGAACGGCATGCCTCGCAAGAGGTTCTATCGCCAACGAGCGCACGCGAACCCCTTGTCGATTCATCATTTGGACTAGTGCGTACAGATCGGGCTTGAGTGAAAATTCAAGCAACCGTTTGTCCGTTTGCACGACTGATCCTCTCCTCTTCATACCCACAGCCCCACCGCACCCGATCAAATGGACTGGTCCATCCATTACCCGACCCACTTTTCCCCTCCCAAATCCCCCTCCTCCGGATCTGTTCCCCTCCTTGGCCCTCGCCCTCGCCCTCGAGCGAAACGCGTCGAATTCGCCGACATCGGCTGTGGATTCGGAGGGCTCCTCATCTCCCTCGCTCCTCTGTTCCCCGATACGCTCATGTTGGGTATGGAGATTCGCACCCAAGTGACCCAATATGTCGCGGATAAGATCAAAGCGTTGAGGCTAAACCCCGGTAGTGTTGATCCCGATCGACCGGATGAGGTACCCGTTACTTCTGCTGGTTCGACGGAGAAGGTGGAGCCAGAGGAAGAAGGTGAACGTCCAAGCAAAAAACCCAAACTCAGAGATAAGCAAGTTGCTTCATCAGAACAGAGTGGGAAAGAGATCGATCTCAGCCCTCCTCAAGGTTACGCTTACGGCAACGTCAGTGTGTTGAGGGGTAACGCGATGAAGTTTTTACCCAACTTTTTCGAAAAAGGCCAGGTCGGTCCTTTCTTTTTTTTTTGTTTGGTTTTGGTCCCACTTCCTCAGAAAGGATCACACCTAATGCGAATGTGATTCGTCACCCCTACAGTTGTCCAAGATGTTCTTCCTCTTCCCCGATCCGCACTTCAAAGCGCGCAAGCACAAGGCCCGCATAATATCGTATGATCTCTCCTCTCCAATTCCCTAACCCCCCAACCCGTCCAAACTAACTCCCCCTTCTCCCCCTACCCCCCACACGGCAGTCCGACCCTCTTAGCCGAATACGCTTTCGTACTCCGTCCCGGAGGCTTGCTCTACACCATCACCGACGTTCCCGCCCTCCACACCTGGATGACCTCTCACCTCGCTTCCTGTCCTACGTTTCTCCGGCTGACCGAGGATGAGATCTCCGCGCTTGGAAGCGAAGGTGGGGAAAGCGTCGAAGGGGATTTGGAGGGAGGTGAGAGAGGTAGGGAGAGGGAGAGGAGGTTGCTGGAGGCTGTTAGGAGGAGGACGGAGGAGGGTAAGAAGGTTGAAAGGAATAAGGGGGGTAAGGAATGGAGCGTTTGGAGACGATTGACTGATCAAGAGGCGTTGGAGAGGAAAGGTCTGGTTCAGGTGGTGGATGATGATGAGTAGATTAAGAGGGAGCGTTGTGCATTGAATTACTAGACTTGTGATTTAATTCCTAAAGAAAGGCAAAAGACTCGGTTCCTAATTATCGCCCCCTGTTTTTGTTTATTTTCACTTGGCCGAAACGAGCCCGACCAAGCCCTTGAGCTTGTTCCACACCCCATCGGCGTACACCATACCCACCAACCCACTGACGAAACCCCATGCGCCCAGACCCGAATTGATAGGATACGCAAGTAAAGGAGGGATCCCCGTCTGGATCCATCCGTGAAACCGATCCTCCGTCACGGCTTTGGGATGGCATAGACCACGAAGGCCTTCTTTACCGGCGAATCGACCGTAGCCCGAGGCTTTGCACCCTCCAAAGGGGAGGGCTTGGTTGAGGTAGAAGACGCCAAAATCTGTTTTGCAATCAACGTAAGAAACTCCTCAGCCGCGGGGATCCGGAATTAACGCATACCACCGAGAGAACGTACCATTGGTGCACACCATCCCCGCCTCGACCCTCTCAACGACGTACCTACAATCGCTCTGCTTCCTCCCAAACACACTCGCGCCCAATCCATACCTCGTCGAATTGGCCAACTCGATCGCCTCGTCCAATTCCTTGAACCTCATCACCGTCATCACGGGAGCAAAGACCTCTTGGTTCGCGATCTCCATTTCGGTCGTCACGTCGACCAACAGGGTCGGTTGGAAATAATGCCCTTGGGGAGAGGTAGGATGCTGCTTGATCCTTTTACCACCGACGATGCATCTCGCTCCATCTTTAACGGCCGAAAGGACGAGTCGTTCCAATTCACCAAACAGACGATCCGAAACCATCGCTCCAACATCGACGCGATTCGTAGGATCCCGATCCAAATCCTTGGCCAAGACATCGCCCACTTTCAAAGCCTCGACACGAGAAGCCATCGAAGCGACGAACCGATCGTACACTTTCTCATGCACGATGAACCTTTCCGCGCCTATACAATTCTGTCCGGCCGCTTGGAAAGCAGCGCGCATCCACGTGTTTTCGAAAGCTTTGAGGTCGGCCGAGTCGAGGATGATGCAAGGGTCTTTACCGCCCAATTCGAGGAGAACGGGCGTTCCCGCTTCAGCACCTTTGATGGCGACTTTTTGACCGATTTGCTCGGAGCCGATAAAGGTGATGTGTTTGATGCGAGGGTGTGCGGTGAGATGTTCTACGGTATCGGGGAGGGGAACGACGATTTGTACCAGGTTGGGGTCTTCACCACAGGCGGAGAGGCAGGATCGGACCGCCTGGACAAAGTGGTGCGAGGACCAGGCGACGAGTTCGGAGGGTTTGACGACGATCGCGTTGCCAGTGAAGAGGGAGGCGATGATGGGTGACAGAGCGTCTGTAGAGCAGGATGAGACTCGCACATGATCAGTTCCTGCTGCGCCGTTTCTTGTGATCGGTGAAGGCGAATTTGGACTGACTGTGCGCCGGATAATTCCAGCTGACGATCGCGGCCACGACGCCCAACGGCTGGTAATGCACCTTGGACACTTTGTGTGCCAAGACCACATTTGTACTGTGAAAAAAGCTGTCATCAGCTGTCTTGCCCACGCCTTTTGCGGCTCTCTAACCCCGCAAAACTGACGGCCTCGGTTCCGGCCTCAAGCAGTCCTCCCCATTCGCAATAACCCATCGCAACTTTTCGCACGTGGTCAAGATCTCCCCAAAAGCTGCATCCACAACTGTAGGCACGCCCAGAACCGCCCAGAACGAATGATCAGCACAAGTACGGGGACGATGAAACTTCTGGGAGGGTAAAACGTACGAGTCTTGCCCGTATCCCTACTGGCGACTCTAGCGATCCCTTCCATCTCGACCGTACACCACCTCAACAAGGTCCTCATCAGCCTCCTCCTTCGACTCCACGAGCTGGTGCGCCATTCTCTTTGCGTGTTTTCGGCTTTGAGGATCGCTTCGTCGATTTCGGCTGCGGTCGTTGAAGGGACGGTCGAGAGGTGCGCTCCGGACGCGGGGGCGTAGCAGGTGATGTAGGTACGCTCTTGGGACGTGTGCTCCGTTGTTGGGACTAGGGAAGGGTCCGATTGATGCGAATCGATCGAGGCGGATGACAAGACCTTTGCTGGCTTCCAGGATGGCCTATCCATCCCAACGACGAGTGTGAAAACCGTTTCAGAGCCGGCCCAGCAGCTAAAATTCATCACCACCCTGCTTGGGGAAGAAGCCAACTCACAAAGCCTCCGCGGGTACGAGCCACTCGAATTCACTCGCCCTCTCGTCCCAACGTACATGGATAAGCTTCAGATAAACCCAGCCCGCCAAAGCCGGCACCAAGATCGACGCCAGCATCGTCCAATCCGATCGGTCACCTCGCCACGAGGGCCATTGGTGATGCAGCGCTGTGGGCGCAGGCGGGACTTGGGAAAGGTAATAGTCGAGGCGTTGGCCTAGAGTCATGGGGTGCGCGCAGAATAGGGCCACGTGCGGGAGGTAGAGGTAGGACAAGTACTTTGTGTTGGGCGATTACGGCCCCGGCTGCGAGAGCGCCACACGTGGAAGAGGTCGAGAGAGAGAGGAGCAGACTGCAAGGCCTGAGGCCTGAGGCTTTTGCCCGAGGTGACCGATTATAGAAGGCGATATAGATCTGTGGACTTGTTGGATAACTTGCGCGCGCCTAGAACTTCCCTGCCTTGGCTTTCGTCAGCTCACTGACCCGAGGTTCTAGACTTGAACTATGACTGTTTGATCCTGTCTATCATTCTCGGAGCACGGCTGCACGCGGTGCTGCTTCCACAGACCTGGAAACTCCTCGGCGCGCTCCAGAGATTTCGAGAAGCAATCCAGATAAAGCAGAACAGAGGCGTCTCACTCTAGTAAACAACAGCCAGGCTCTTCTAGTTTATTTATTCCAGTAAACCCACCGTACCCGCCTGCAGCACCAAAGGCACCACCACGACAAAGGTAAAAGGCATTGACCACGTCCCCATCATCTGCCAATCGAGCAACAACCCCCTCGCCCAAGCATCCGCTGCTTCCCTCTTCCATGCTCTTACTAATGCCCATGTTACGGGAGGTGAAAAAACGAGCACGAGAAATTGTTGGATTCGTTCGGAGAGAGCATGTCGCCGCGGTTTGACCAGCGTCAAGGCAGGACAGAGGGAGAACGATAGGAGCACGGACGCGCCAAAGTTGAGGCACGCGACGACGCCGATCGTCATCCCACCGAGGATCAACGAGAGCGAGGCGAGCACCATCGATGAAGGAGCTCGACCTTTTCGGCGACGTGATTTGAAGACGGTCGAAAGGACGAGGGGGGCAAAGAGGAGGATAAAGACGAGCGTAGGTGGGAGGCGGGACTGGGACAAATTCGACATGAGCCTTTGACCCTCGAACGACTCACGCATCACTCCCAACTCACCGAAAGATCCCCCATCGGATCTAACCCACTGACATACGAAAACAGCCCAAACCCAATCGCATGCGTCAATCCAATGATCGCGATCGGCCTCCCCACGAACCTCTCCCTCCTCTCCCTCCTCTCCCCCTTGACCGAAACCCCCGCCTGTTCCCACACATTCAACCCCATAATCGTCATACCCGCACAGACCAACACCGGAGCAGCGAGGTAGTTCCCTATCGCGACGAACGTGTCGACCGAGGTCATGAGGTAGAGGAAGAAGGATTGGTGGAAGCGCTCGAGGAGGTTGTTGAGCGAGCGGAACGTCGATTCCACGATACTGTGTCCATCGATGACGATCACAACGTCAGCACAGGTCTCTTCCCAGTACAGCCATGCTGAGGATCGAACGACGCACCGACCGAGTACATGGAACCCGTACGGCCCTTCCGCAGGAACACCAAACATCGCCAACGCATCAATGCGGTACTTGCCAAACACCGCTTCGGGCCCTTGTGCCTTCCCCGAAGCGGTCAACGCGACCTGATGCAACACCGTCTTGGCTGCCCGCGTATACGTCCTCACGGCATGGTTGTCCAAGAAGCTCAATGGTGTATCGTAGAAAATCGAAGGCATTAAATCCGCGAGCTCGACATCAGCATGCAAGACGGGTGGTACGCGCATTCCTTTGGTGATGTGTGATGCCGAATTAAGGAAATCGAGGTTCGCGAGATGGCCATTGACGCCTTCGTAGAAGAGGCCGAGGTGCGAAAAGGAGTGGTACGGGTAGTCTAGGTTCAGAGCAGCCCAGATCGGTCCCGTCGTAAGCGAAAGAGGTTCGGCTCGGATATTGCTCTGTTGGTTGCCGTGGTATTCGTCAATCCAGGCTTGAGCTCCGGCGACGTAGTCGTCCGAGACGAGGAAGATGATGTCCTTGGACCACGTTGAATACTCTGCGCCGAACCCAATTCAGTTGGCCTGCTATGATTCCATCGTTCACGTGCAAACTCACTCTTGAGGAAGTTGGCCAAAGCCAGAACACTCGCAACGCCTCGAACATTCACCCTCTTTTCCTTGGTGTCCTGGTGCAGAGCCCTAGATAACCACGAAGCCCCAAGGACCAGCGACTCGGCGCCGTCCGTTTTTGGAGCTTGGAGGATCGAGTAGACGTTCGTGCCTTGCAGGGTCTATAGGTCCCGATCATGCGCAGTCAGTCTTTCGATCGTTAGCAGTTTGACGATCAAACCACCCCAAGACGTACACTATTCCCCGATCCTAATTCAAACAGATAGTCCTGCGTCGCCGTCGCATAGCCCAACTTTTGGAACGCCTTCTTCAGCTCCTGCGTTCGTCTGGCCGAACCAAAGTCGACGAATCTTCGATCAGCTTTTTCCCCCTCTAGCCAATCCCGCGTATCAGGTGGGACCTACTGCTGCAAAGGCAACGCGCTCCACGCCTCGACCTGCTCGGCATACTGGTCCGCGATGTGCACGTCGGCCCAATTCCAATACGTATTGACCTGACGTCCCAAGCAGTGACGCGAGAAAGTCCTTCTCAGCATCTTCTCCTCTTCCGGCCCCGAGCCCAAACGCACGATCGAACGCACCTGACCAGGCTGCAAGGCATTCTCACTGATATAATGCCCTCTCCCCAAGCATTGCGTCGGAATGGCAAAGAAGTACAAGAAGCCGACGATGATGAGTCCAGCTTGGAGGAACGGGATCAAGGCTCGGGCCTGGGTGAGAATCTTTTCCCGACGGATGAAGGAGGTGCGCAGGCGGGAGGTTTCGGATGTTGTGCGGTAGTGACGGGAGGTGAATTTGGAGCGTACTCGAGCTAGGCAGGACATGGTTGGTGTCAAATTTCCAGAGGAAGATTCCTCGGCCTCGGGGTGTCTGCGAGCGAAGGGAGGCGGGGCTTAGTTGACATTGTCTTTCACGGCGCTAGGTGGAAAGCGCGACACCCCCATCACCAGGCATAGTTCATTTTGTGCTACTTTCTCATCGTCGATCCTGCCTCACCCCGCCCAAGGCCGGCGATCTTCCGCCTGCTCGCGTAGAGCCGATCGCACAGTCACCGTCTCGCCGACGCTTCCAGTGACCAGACCGTCTCTTGAGACCACTCACCAACTTTCCAAGCGTGGTTCTCGTACCTCTTGACTCTGTCCTCGTGGTAGTTCGAACCTAGTCCCACTGCCCTCCGAGGTGCACAGTGACGTCGACCGGTCAGCCCGAGCGCCCCCGAGTCGGGCTTGGCACGAACGAATGCCGATCAGTCGCACTCCACGGTCAAAACGTGCGACGAAGTATAAAAGGACTCTCGTTTCTTTCGCCTTGACGTCGTTTCCGAGTGCTGGTAGGGAGCTCAAACAAGAGCCAACTTGGCGCGCTCGCAGCCGGGCAGCCAACGCCCCCCTCCCCCACTTCGCCCCCGACAAGACTCTGATTGTGTTCTTTCCGTCCACCATCCTCTGAAAGGAACCCGCAGCATGATCAGAATCGACAACAGTTGCAACGATACCATATATTATACTCCCTCCTCCCCTTTCCTTATCCAGAACAACACAACAAATGGAAAACAACGCTACAGTACAAACAACCTCCTTCAACCTCCTTTCCTTCTACTCAAACCAACCGCGAGAAATCGTCCCAGCCATCATCCTGAGTCCAAAACGGATCATAGGGGAACTGGAAAGCCTGCAAACCGCCCAGTCCACCCGCAGCCGCACCCGCACCTGTACTCCCCGTAGAAGCGAGTCCCACTCCAGCCGGCGTATTCGCGTAACCTTGAGGTCCGCCACTTGCTGCTGTGGTGCCCCATGCTTGCGGGTTCGAAAAGTCCAGACTCGTCGAAGAGGAGGAGAGGTGGTAGTTCGCTGCTTGGGGTTGTTGCTGATGGTGCTGTTGAGCCATGGCTCCATCGTTGGGTGTTTGCATCCCCGACATGGAACCGCCGTTGTTCGATCGAGTGGAGTAGTTTGCTCCTCCTCCTCCATGCGGGGAAGGCACGACGAGCATCGGGGCACCTCCTCCTCCTCCCACATGGCTCGTGGCATTTTGTGTAGCCGTCGCTGTCGCCTGTTGTTGTTGTTGTTGTTGTTGTTGTTGCTGCTGCAGCTGATGCTGCTGCTGTTGTATCCCCGACGGCGGAATCAACTGTCCAACCTGCTGTTGCTGGCCCCCCTGCGCCGCGATCTTTTGTTGCTGCTGCAGCACGCTCTGCGGTCTCGGTTCGAAATCGTTCCAATGGTCCGCCAAATCCTTCAACCTCAACGTCTCCCTCTCCGCGACGCACATCGTCGCTTTAGCAACGACGTCCATCGCGGCGTAGTAGCGTTCGGCGTCGCGTTCGGATAATTGACGACCGCCTACTGTGGCGCGTTTGGCGTTGGCGACGATGACGTTCTCTTCTTGGAGCAGAAGGTCGATGATACGGAGACCTTGTACCGTATGAGGACTTAGAGGTGGGGTCCCTCGCGTCAGAGTGAGCGTCGTCAGAACCTCGTGACGTTTCGAAGCAGCATCGTTGAGTACGGACGAAGCCACGGGTGTGGGTGAAGAAATGAGAAGTTGGATGTTGCTGAACAACAACGCCACCGCCGCGAGGGTCATGTACGAGTTGACCCACCACAACTTGTGCGCATAATCCGTCTTGGCGCGGAACTCGGCCACGATCGAAAGCAACGTGCTCGCCGAACTGCGTAGCGTCGAACGAGAGACCCGCGCTTGGGCCGTGCCGAGGTCGTCGCCGAACAAGGCTCGACGATGCAACCTGACATACTGTGAGGTCGAACTTGCAAAGATCAGCCGCATCTCTGATCCATCAACAATCGCACGCAACTCACTCGACAATGCAGTTCCTTCGCAAGGTGCAACCTCTGAATCGCGACCAACGGGTGCGCTTGTTCGAGCGCCTTGACGGCCGGGTCGTCCTTTTTCTCCAACTGCAGGTAGAAAGGGAACCGTACCGACATGCCTCGTACGATCTCGTCGAGTGAAATGACGGTCTCGATACTGAGATTGCCAATGTTGCCCATCTCGCGATGCGGCTGCCGCCATTGTTGCGAGAGGTAGATCAGGTCCTATGTGCGCACAAATCCCTCGTCAGCGACCTCTTCTCCAATCTGCTTCTTCCACGGAAAAAACTCACCGAAAAACAAATCTGAAACGTCACACTCGTCGGCTGCGTCAAATTCCTCGACGGCACCGGCCCATCCATCAAATCATCATCCGTCAAATTGAACGGTGAAGGCGTCGAGAAGTCCTGCGTCCTCAACACCGACACGTTCCTCGTCCTATACGAAACGTCCCAATCATCCGCGCAGAGACTCCACCAAGATCTTTTGCCCATCTCGCGACAGAAAAAGTCGCGCGCATAAGTCTTGATGGGGAAGTCGTCGTATGGGAGATGGAGGATACCCGTTTGTTCGGCATTGTGCAGACCTAAAGATTGCGCGACTCGAACGCCCGCTCCGATCCAAATGACGAAACGATCGATCTCGCCCAAGTGGTGCCAGAACTGTCCCATTAGCAGGATGGTCTGCACCGTCCTTAGTTGGGGTCGACCGGACCAATCCGCGAGACCGAGAGCCTTTTCTGCCGCATCCAACCACTTGGAAGGCATCGCCGCTGCCTCGACGGCCGAATAGGGCGACAATTCCGGAGGGATGAAATACATGCCCAACGCAAGGACCATGAAGAACGTGCCCAACCTCGGTGGAACCCAAGCCTCGAGCGATTCGGGTCCCGTTGCGGGCGCCGGTGATCGCAACTTGTCCCACATGGTGCGATAGTCGTGTTTGAGCGTCGGGATATGGAGGATGTGCAGTTGCCAGTCGACGCGGAGGAGGTAGGATTCGAGCAAGAGGTCGCATATGGCGCGTTCGGGGATCAGGGATAAGATATGATCGAGCTCGGGCGATCCACTCGATCGGAAATGATTCGAGCTCGGATTCACTCTCGCGGCTATCGCATTCGGTGATCGCGCATCGTTGGTGACACCTTCGCTCAGTCTCTGCAACGCTTCGGCGACGTGGGCCTCGTCGTTCTCAGCCTTGTGCGGCAGGAGGTGCGAGGTCGGAGTCGAGGTCGAGGCGGTAATGTAGCTCGGTGAAGAGATGGGCTGTGTCGCTGGTGAGGTCCTCGATGCGGTCAGTAAGGAGTTGACGAGTCCTTCAAGTGTGTTGACTCGACTCCGGAGCGCGACGAGCTCTTCGTTGAGGGCGAATGGTTGACTGGGCAGCGAACGGGTTCGGGCTCCCGTCAGCTCCACGCCGGAGTCGGGAGTCGCTCTACACCACTCTGGAGACCTACGGGGCTACTTCGTCGACTCCTTCGACGACGCAATCGTTTGGACTTCCTCGTCTTACGCAAGCGCTGCAGGGTACGACCTTGTCGCATTTGGTCTATTTTTGGGAGAGAAGAGCGGGAAAAGCGCCGGTGAGGGGCGGGTCAGGGGGGGGTCAGGGGGTCAGGCTTGAGCTCAAACGTGTCTACGGAGCCAGTCTCGGAGGACAAGCAGTGCTGACCTTGCGACGAACACACATGGTGCCTATATAACACGACTCATCCGGGGACATCAGGTCACTTGATCGATCGTATCGCATTCGGGTCACCCCCGTTGCGGACTCACAACTAAGCACGACCCTCGCCCTCTTCTTCTTTCTCGAAAACCTCAACGACCCCTCCCTCTTGAACTCTGATCCTCTTCTCTCCGCTTTCCGACTCCCTTCGTCCCCTGAACCGACCCCGGTACCTTGATCGTCACTCCCTTCGCCAGCCTCGACTCCGCCTGAGATAGGGTGGTGATCGTGATCGTGATGGTGATGGTGATCGTGATGGTGATCGTGATCGTGATCGTGATCGTGATCGTGATCGTGATCGTGATCGTGATCGTCCTCTCGGTCGATCGACGACTCGGGTTTCTGACCTCCACTGCCTTGGCCACCCGCCTGATTACCCGAAGTGAAAGTCGAACTCGAAGGGGTCACACCCCAACCAGGGGTCGTCGGTTGATTGCTCGCTGAAGTGGACATCGAACCGGACCTAGACGAACAAGATTGAGCCAGAGAGGACGAAAGCGCGCGGCCGGGGTGAGAGCAAGTCGAGCGCGTCGTCGTCGGTGGACTCGAACGAGACGACGCCGCCGCGGCTGAGGCTGACAGCGCTGACGGTCGGGAATAAGGCGAGCGCAACGACGAAGGCGAAGAGTGATGCGACGAGGAACCTGTTCCCGAGGCTGCAGTTGCGGCGGCCGAGGCGGCTGAGAACGTCGCTGCCAGGGATGGGAGTCGGTATTGGTCCAGCACATGCGGCCGAGGCCGAGGAATCAGTGCTTCAGCAACTCCCGAGGTCGAGGTCGAGGTCGAGGTCGAGGACGATGCGAAGCCGGAACGGCCTGCGCCGCCGTTGGCGGAGAGAGACGACGGAGGAGGGAACGTGCCCGGATGAGAGTGCGAGTGCGAGTGCCAGGGCGACGACGACGAAGGTGGGGGGACGATCACAGGTGGGATGTAGGGTGGGCCTTCACCACGACACCCAGCGTACGACATCGAGGCGGGTGGGCAGGGAGCCCCGTCGAAGGTCGTCTCGGCGAAGGAGGGCAACCCGGCGGGATTCGACTTGGGTGCAGTAACCCACTTGGCGCCGGCGTGCGCTCGTGGTCGCGGGCATTTCCAGCTTCCCGAAAGTCTTCCGATCCGTACCTACCTAAGTAGTTCTGATTACGCATCGGCTCTTCAAAACAAAATGTGAAGATCCGTCAAGCACCAAAAGTAGCTCTCGATGTCGATCTCAGGCACCGTCGGCAATCACTAGGCGCCGATTTCTTTCAACTTTCTCCGACCCGGTAGTGACAAAACTCGGGACAGGATCATTCTCTTTCTCTGGTTTCATTAGCAAAAAATTCAACGTCGAGGATCTACTGCTGGTAAACCGGTTTGACCGCAAACATCTTGGTCGTTGCCGGGGCATCGACGCCTTCCTCTCCATCTAGGCAGACGCCGAGAAAGCAATCCGTCAGCCATTCTGATCTAGTTCCCTCCACGCGCAAAGGAAAGTTAGGACCAGGACTCACAAACGGAAGCAACCTTGAACATCTTGGTAAATACCTTCTGCTCGAACCCCTCCTTGCCATCCGAAAGCAAGATGCTCTCCTTGGGCTCCTCCGGTGCCAGATCAGGTAAACCCCTCGTCGCCGTCGTCGTCGTCGTCGCCGCCTCAACCTTTTTTCGCTTCTTCTCCCCTCCCTTGACCTTCTTGTCCTCCTTCTTCGCCTTTCCCGCCTTGTCCTCCCCACCCCTGGGCTTTGAAGCAGCCGCAGCCGCATTCAACGTCGCCTCGTGCTTACTCACCACAGTCGACACTTTGCCATCCGGAATCAGAATCAACTCCGCCCCTTCCTCCCCGCCGTCCTTGGCCGCCTTGTCAACAATATAGAACCCCTTCCTCTCGAACTGAATAATAGTCCCCTTCTCCAATCCAGCGACATTGACATCCGCGAACGCCTCGGTCCTGAATTCGGTTTGGGGGGTCAAACAATCCTCGAACTTGTCGTCCTCTTCCATCTTCTTCTTGAAGATGAGGTAGTCATAATCCAACAGAGTCACTTTGGTCAACGCTTGCAAACCGTCGTTGGAGGAAGGTGATGCCAACCAAGTGATCTTCTTCTTCGTTTTTTTGAAATCGCCGGAAAGGTTCAACTCCATCTCGATAGTTTCGACCTTCCCCTCCGGCGCTCCACCGGCACGTTCAATCGAACGAACGAACGCGTTCCCCCAATCCATCAGAGTTATCTCCTCATCTTGGGCAAAGGTGATAGCATCGATTTGTTCGACGTAGATCGTTGAATCGAACCAAGTCGTCTTTTCGCCTACTTCGGCATTCTTCTTGTGTTTAGGCATCGACTTGGATTCCGGCCCCTTCGTGGGCAACCCTTCACCCCCAATAATCTTGACTTTGACCCTATCGGACGACGAAGACCCAAACCAAGTATCCGTCAGCCAAATTATCATCTCAGAGGACGATCCGCTTGAGGATCGACGCACAAATCCTTCTTCTTCAACGCCGTGAACCTCGGTGCAATAGGATCGATGACCTTTTTGTTCAATGACCAAAACACGTCCCACTCCAAATTCGTAAAGGCCTGACTCGGACCTTGCATCAACATGAATTGCGTCAAGGCCTCGATCGTCATCCCCCTTCGC
Source organism: Microbotryum lychnidis-dioicae p1A1 Lamole (assembly GCA_001244265.2). Classification (NCBI taxonomy): domain Eukaryota; kingdom Fungi; phylum Basidiomycota; class Microbotryomycetes; order Microbotryales; family Microbotryaceae; genus Microbotryum; species Microbotryum lychnidis-dioicae. Next base: position 3,757,990 of record CDLV01000004.1, on the reverse strand, counting down.
CTGATACCCCTAACGGTAGCGAACCGAGGATCGTCCCATCCTCGTACGTGACCTTCCTCGACGAACCACTTGAGCTTTCGCTTGGACAACAAGGTGTAGACGAAGGCGAGACGACCGAAATCCCATACCTCGACGCGACGCAATCCGAGGGTGGTCAACATCCATTGGTATTGAGGGTTACGATCCCTATACTCGTTCGTCCTCAAAGCATGGGTAACACCTTCCAACGAATCGACGATGGGGCAACAGAAATCATAGGTAGGGTACATCTTGTACTTTGTCCCCGTTCGATGATGGGGAAGGAGGTTGCAGCGATAGATGACCGGATCACGCATCGCCTTGTTGGGATCGTCGACCGAGATCTTGGCGCGGATGCACCACCGACGACCTTCCTCGGACCCGGTCGCCATCTCGGCGAAATGGGCGAGGTTGTCCTCGACCGAGGCGTCACGACGCTCCGAAGGGACCCCGTTCATGCGTTGATCGCGCATCTGTTTGGGTATTGGCGACGACTGTAGGATCAGGGTCCGAACTTGTATATCCTACTTGAACAAGCTCCCGCCTGAACGCACCTTTTCCTGCTCGGTATCATCGGCATACGCATTGCCTTGCTTGATGATTTGCACGCAGTACCTCTGCAGCACATCAAAGTAATCGGACGTATAACTCGTCGCATCGGCCTTGACGCCCAAGAGGGCCAGATCCTCAATGATGGACTCTTCAAATTCGGCCTTTTCTTTACTCGGGTTCGTGTCGTCGAACCGGATGAGGAAACGACCTTCGTACATGCGCGCAAAGTATTGGTTCAGGATAGCGGCCTTGGCATGACCGATGTGGAGGTATCCGAAGGTTCGGGAGGGAAACGGGTGATGACATGACGCTTGACGACGTTGGGGAGACCGAGTTCAAAGGTCGCGTTCGCGCCGTCTTCCTTCTTGTCGTCGGCCTTGTTGGCACTGGGCGCCTTGACCTTGGCCTGTTGGAAGATGGTCGAGACCGCGGTCTGGCAGGGGTCCAAGTTGGTGAGGTGGGCGTACCAACGCGCGGTGTGGGGTACACCGGGTTTGGCGAGCACACCGAGCGCGATAGGGTTCGCACGAAGGTGGCCCCATACGGCGTAGTCGGCGACGGTTGGGTTTTGGCCGACGAGGTAGGTACGCAGGGTGAGACGGCGCTCGAGCGCGGACAGGAGACTGAGCGCGGTCGGCAGTACGGGAGGGTGGGGAGGCAGTGAGAGCAACAGGGCAGTAATCTGTGATGAGGTTGTTTTCGACATGATCGTCAGGCGACGGAGAGGTGTGAGCAGATTGCAAGATGTCATTGACGGACCTGAGCGGACTCGTCCTTGTCGGAACCAAAGATGCCCTCGGGTGCGAAAGCGTTCGCGAGTGCGTGTTGCGCTTCGATCGGTCCAAGCGTGATTTTACTGTCCAATGCGTACCGTAGGTCAGTTTCGGGTTGCACAGCAAGTCCACCACGTCGACGAGATAGGCCATCTGCTAGCTAGCTGATCCTTTGCCTTCCTTTCCCCATCCCACCCAGTAGGAGCAGAGACACTCACCCATCCACGACGAGTTGCACCGCATCGGCTCCCTCGGGCAAGGTGTGAACCCATTCAATGTTGACAGAGTTGCTCGACGAAGAGGGCAAAGCGAGCGCGGTGGCGAGCACGCCAAAAGGTTGCGGCGCCGTCTTGCCCAGTTGGGCGATCAGACTCAGCGTGGCGGTGGCTGCCATGGTCGATCGGTGGATGCAGTCTCAGTGACAGCTGCGATGTAGAGGGATCGAGTGTCGAAGGAGGAGTGGGCGGTGCAGGAGCGGAAACCGGAGCGCCGTTCACCGACTCGAGCGGTGACAATTTACTATTCGAGTCGGGGAAATTCAAATCGGTAATTGGCAATTGGAAGCACCGACTCGGGCTTGCGAAGTGAGGCGCGGCGCAGTGCCCAGCTCAGCTCGACTGTAAGCTCGCCTTCACGCTACACTGGCGCTCACACGCCTTGACTTTTTACGATGGCCTCCACCTCCAACGCTCGCACGCAACTGTTGACACCTGCGGACCTACGGCTCGACTCTCGGCTTCCTCTTGAACTACGCTCGCTCTCCTTCCAGATCCTCCCCTCGCCCCCGACCGTCCCATCGACGTCCTACGCCATCTTGGCTCCTTCGAACCCGGACGGATATGCCCTCGTTTCCCACGGCCTCACCACCGTCTCTTCCTCCGTTCTGGGCCCCCGCGAACCCAGTCGATCGGGCCTGTTCTCGGGTTCTGGAGGAGGGGCAGGAGCAGGGGGATCGGCGGCAGGCACGGCGAGCGGTCCTGCGCATGGGAACGGGGTTAGGAGTGGCGATAAAGCCAGGGTCAATATAGAGGTTGGAGTGGCCGCTTGGACGGAGAGACTGGGGAGGAAGGCCAGGACGGAGGAACATCCCAGTGGGATCAGGGCCAATGCCAAGGATAGGTCAGTGCATCCGGATCCTGCATTCCTGCATTATCTTCTGTCTTTTGCAATGTGGCACCGCACAACAAGCTAAAGAGCTGACTAGGACCCCTATCTCCTCCGGACCCCTATCTCCTCCAGACGAACCGTCGAGTTGGCCGCTTCCCTGAAGGCCACATTCGAACCTGTACTCCTACTCCACCTCTATCCACGGTCTTCGATCGACATTTACATTCAAGTGCTCGAAGTCGATGGAGGTACGTACTCGCTTGCTTCGATTCCAGCCAAGTTTCATCTTTCGAAACCACGCCTAACTTTCTCCCACCCTTCCCACTTTCTCCCCCTTGACAGCCCTTTTACAAGCCGCCATCAACGCCACGACCTTGGCCCTCATCGCCGCCGGCCTGCCCCTAACCGACTACATCTGTTCCCTCTCCCTCGCCTCCTACCCCTCCATATCCCCCCTCGCCCCTCCCCAGATCCCCCCCTTCGAACTCACCTCCCCACCCGTACATCATTCCAACGACCCCAAACGCTCCAGAGGGTCAGGCTCCACGACCTTGTTGGATCTGACCCAGGCGGAAGAACAGGCTTTACCGAATTTGACGGTGGCGGTCTTGCCGAGGAGTGGTAAGGTCACACTTGTTGGCTTGGAGAGTAGGGTCGGAGTGGGGAGGTTCGAGGAGATGCTGAGGTGGGGCGTCGAGGGCGCCAAGGTTGTGCAGGGGGCTATGGAGGAGGTGAGTTGCTTGCATCGTTGGGATACGAACGATAAGAGAGAGAGAGACTGACTTCGGTCCTCGCGATTCAATGCACCTCTCTACAGGCCGTTAGTACATGGGCGGCCAACCTCGCTAAACCGAGTCGAAGCCTCAAACACCTCTTCCCTGGGATGAACAAAGGTGGTGCCGAGGGGGAGGATGTTATGTCAGAGTAGATGGCGGACGCAGATCAGAAAGTCGAGCAACGGTGATCGAGGAGAAGAGTCACGTGATTTGCGCAATGGCGGAGAGATGGGCCCGTTGCCGATCCTTGCAATCTCATCTCAGTCCGGCATCCCATGCTCATCCCTCTCCGACAAAATTCGATCGACCTTAAATTTCTGGAACACCCCACGCGATCCTCGCATCCGTCCCTTCGGAGATTCGGTTGACTCGCACCATTTCACAAGGAGGCCATCATCCGCATTGACCTGAAGCGGCATAGAAGGCAAACCACTTGCCATAATTTGACGGCGCGCCCGGGTAAGCACGGCGACTCGCGCGCCGCCGACAGCGCGCCACGCCTGCCACCCCACCTTCGATGCCTCGGCCCCCGGCAAGCAACTTTGGCCGAGCAGGCGCGCCGTCCTTTTCTCCACATTTCATCAATGCCGCCCGCGGCGTTTATGTTCGCCTTCTTTGCCTTTCCCTTCTCCTCGTCCTTACCCCCTTACCCCACTCACACCGATACCCCCTAGGCCTCCGTCACCTCCTCCTGTCGAGCAACTTACTCCAACACCAGCCATCATGTCGCAAACAACGAAAGATCTGACCGAGGCTCGATCGCGCATGACATTCGACCCCACCATCTTGAACAAGGTGCTGAATGAGGGGTCGAGGGATTCTGAAATGAGGGCGCGCGTCGCAAAGATCGTCAGTGAGGACCTTGCGTTTGACAAGTCGAAAAAGTGAGTTCTATTTCACCTCGCCTCACGACGCTGTTGTGGAGGAATGACATTGACCGATTCTCCCGTGCCTCGATCGCCAGGGCGTACATGTCGCGATCTCAGCGCCTCGAACGAGGTTTGGCCGTCACGCGAAGGTTGATGGACCTCGTCGACGAACATGATCTCGACTACATGGAATACATCGAGGCCCTTGCTTGCGTCGATGAACCCATCGGCATCTACCTCCACGAAATCGGTGAATTTTTATTTCCGGCTGAAAATCTGCTAGAAATGAGGAATTCATTAGCTGATTGCTTTCCGTCCCGTTCTAGCCTTCCAACCCGTTATTGCGGCGCAATGCTCGGATGAACAACAAGCCATCTGGTTGCCCAAGTGCTACAACCACGAGGTACCTCTCATCTCATACAAGCGGAGCTTTCCTTTCCAATACGGCCTTCACGAAGCTCACCTCTCTCCTTCATACCCATCTCGTGCAGATCATCGGTTGCTACCTCCAAACCGAACTAGGCCATGGATCCAACGTCCAACAGCTCGAAACGACCGCCACCTACGACCCTAAAACCCAAGAATTCATCCTCAACTCCCCCACCATCTCCTCCACAAAATGGTGGATCGGTGCCCTCGGTCTCTTGGCGACCCATGGCGTCGTTCAAGCAAGGCTGTTCATCAATGGCGAGAATTATGGGCCTCATTTGTTCTTGACCCAGTTGAGGTCGTTGGAAGATCATTCGTTGATGCCAGGCATTCAGGCGGGGGAGATCGGCCCCAAAGTTCATCAGGGAATGTCCGCTGTCGATAACGGATGTGAGTGTTGTCTTCGTCGCATCTACTCAAGTGCACAGTGTCAAAATCTCACTGACTCTGGGATGCATATATAACCTCTAGGGGCTCGCTTCGACCACGTCCGCATCCCTCGTGACCAGATGCTAAACCGATTTGCCAAAGTCTCGCCCGAGGGCAAGTACTCGAAGCCACCGCACGACAAGCTCTCTTACGGCGGTATGATCTTCATCCGAGCCCAAATGATCGGCAACCTCGCCTGGAAGCTCGCCAAAGCCGTGACCATCTCGACGCGTTACCTCCACACCCGACGCCAATTCGCCGATCCCGAACTCAAACGAGGCGAACCCGGCTTCGGCATCGAGCGTCAAGTCATCACCTACCCCGGTGTGTATATGCGTATCTTGCCTCAACTTGCTCGATCGATCGTCTTCATTACCGCTGGAAAGGACATGTCCAATTTGTACTCTTCGATGGCGGCCCAACTCGCTGAAGGGGACACGACTTTGCTCGCTGAAACGCATGCCGTCTCGTCGGGGCTCAAGACCTACGTTTCGGCGGGTACGGTCGATGGCATTGAGATCGTTCGTCGTGCGATGGGTGGTCATGGATTCCTCGACGCCTCGGGTGTGGGAAGGATTTATGCTTCCGAACTCCCTTCCGTCACGTACGAAGGCGACAACTTTATCCTGCATCTCCAAGTCGCCCGAGCGGCACTCAAGACTTACGGAGCGTACAAAGAGAACCCCTCCGGAACCAAGCTCTCTCCTTCCTCCGCTTACTTCTCCGCCTTAGGAGGCAAGCTTCAACCTTCTCTTCCGATCCAAGCGACATCGGCCTCGTGGCAATCTTTTGAGACCCAATTGCAAGTCATCTCTCTCCGCGCGGCCCTCCAAGTCGATCGTCTCGAACGTCTTCTCCGAACAGGCAAGAAGTTCGGTGACCTCTCGCACGAATGCATCGAAGTATCCAAAGCTGTCGTCGAAGCCTTCCTCGTCCGACGCATGATCGAAGCCGTGACCAATTCTTCCGAAGGTCTTCTGAACCAAGGTGCCGGACCGAACGAGAAGAAAGTCCTCGCCAAAGTCGTTCACTTTTTCAACCTACACACGATCGAACAAGCTCTTCCCTCCCTATTGGAATTCGGTATCCTGGCCCCCGCACCACCCCTCTCAGCCACCCTGGATTCCCCCGTCGAAGCCCTTCGAGCATTGGTCAACTCGCACGCCCAAGCCCTCCTTCCCGAAGCAGTCGGCCTCGTCGACGCCTTCAACTTCTCCGATTGGGAACTCGACTCCACCGCAGGTCGATACGACGGAAAGGCGTATGAGGCGATGTTGGAAAGAGCCAAGAATGACTTGGATTCGAATGTCGGTAATGAGGAGGAGAGGAAGAGGATGTACAGGGAACACATCAAGCCCATCTTGGAGAGGGGGAAGAGGTTGAGCAAAATGTAGAATTAGGTAGATTGCAACATCCGACGGCGCACGGAATGTGCAGCCTGGGGAAGCTTCTTGAATGCCACCCGCACTGGTGTGTGCGATGTCACCTACCTCGACCAAACAAAAATATTCAAACCAGTCACAGAAACCATGCCATGGGAGTGTTGCATCCCACCATCCGCTCTCTAAGCTGTTGTGCCGTCCTTGTCCTTCCATCCCCAGTGACCTGCCAACCCGTAACTTGATATCCAACAACGACGACGATGACAACGCCGACGATGACAATGCCGACGATGACAATGCCGACGATGACAATGACGACGATGACACAGACGTTGTTCTAAGTGAGAAGAATCAAGGGATGTCGTGTTGCTGAATGTTAGCAGGCTCCTTGGGCCGGTTGTCGGATAGACACAGCGAGGAAAGCGTGAACTGATGATCGAGAGGGGTGGGGACGATGGCAATGTTGGAACAAAGTGTGAGACACAAAGGTTGATGCGGGCGACCGGATGGAGCCAATATGTAGTCGCCCTAGGCGTCTGATCGAAATGAGGGCAACATCGGCAATAGAGGGTAGAGGTAGGGGTTGGGCGAGGAGAGCGAAGGTCAGCGGGTAGAGGTTCAATTTCATCTGGACTATTTGGGCGTAAATTAGGAGTTACTGGGGCACAAATTATATTCGATTCTTACTGCGTTTGGTTTTTGATAAAAACCAAAAAAAGAAAAACGCTCTTATTCAGCTTATGTATATTCGTAACATATTTGGCTATGGTCAAGTCACGTTGCGATCAGAAACCTCACCGGTACTCTAGTGATTCTCTTATTGGACTACAATCGGTATCTAACTATGGGCGAGGAGCGCGAGGAGCGCGAGGGTCAGCCAATCGAGTCTCTGAGCCGAGTGGGGTGTTCGGTCGCACGAGGTCGCACCGGGCTAATCCAAACGCAGCAACAAGGCAGGAACCAACTCACCCAACTCCATCACTCTATAATCGGACCATTGACAGCGACATTGCACGAAGGGGAGGGCGGGGGCGAAGTGTGGGTGGCAGTGGGCCTTTCTACGAGTTCGATAAGGAAAAATATAGAGGTGCGGCCGAGCCAGCCGGGTCACTCTCGAATCTTCCGTCTGCGCGCACGGACCCGCTTCGGGGGACAATTGGGTGATGTGCACCCGAGTTCCGCGGCATCACCAAACGTACATCGCGCCAAGCAACGGGTGACTGTTCTACTGTCGGCTAGTTTCGTCTTTTTTTCTTTTTCTCCGTGCCTAGAACAGCTGATGTCCCCGGTTTCCTAGGTTATAATGCAGTTCGACGATGTCGGCTCAACTCGAATCCTGCCGGTTCGGTCATGCACAAGCTGTCGGAACCCTTTAGTTGTGCATCGTCTCCCTGTTCCTACATTGGTCAAAACTGCAATCAAAGGCCAAGAACGCGCATTTCATGTTACCTCGTTCATAAAGATTCCGATCACGCTCGTTGGCGGAGTTGCGACGGCGGGAGGCAAAGCTACGGGTCGAGTTTGCGGATCGGTTCCCGGGGGATATTCCTCCGGTTTTGACGTATGAATCACCGGTCCAACACTGAATTGAGCTGAAGGACGGAGCAACAAAACCGAACTTGAAGGGTTATTGAGCGGCACACCGTTACCGAGAAGCCTGGAAGTGCCTGATTGATCAGCACGTCGCCAACGGCCGCCTTCGAAAGTCGTCATCAGAGTTCGCGTCCCCGGCGTTTGTCATCCAAAAGAAAGGTATGGATAAGGACCCGTCGATCTAACCACGCATGGTCTGTGACTACCGAGTACTCAACAAAGGGACGGTCCGCGATCGCACACTTCTACCACTTCCGGACGAGATTCTGTCGGTCTGCTCAAATGCGCGATTCTGGGGGAAGATCGACATGACAAACTCCTTCTTCCAAACCAAGATGGCCGAGGTCGACATCCCGAAGACGGCAATCGTGAGACCGTGGGGATTGTACGAGTCGACGGTAATGCCAATGGGACTCTGCAACGCGCCAGCAACGCATCAGCGCCGAGTCAACGAGGCACTCGCAGACCTTATCGGGAGTGTGTGTTTCATGTACCTTGACGACATCACAATCTTTGCCGACGCCTTGGAGGAACATGAACGACGGGTGCGACTAGTCCTGGAGGCGCTGAGACGGGCGGATCTGTACGTATCGCCGAAGAAGACGGAACTGTTTGCTGCCGAGTGCTTTTTCCTCGGCCACCAGATCACTCGGGAAGGCATCAAGGTCGACCCCAACAAGGTGGAGCGAATCCAACAGTGGCCGCGACCAAGGACGGTGAAGCAATTGCGGGGATTCCTGGGTCTGGTGCAGTATCTGCGGAAGTTCATCGACAAGCTTGCAGACTTGACGGCGGTTTTAGTCCCGCTGACACGGAAAGGGGTGCATGTCGACGAAGGCTGGACGGGAGAGCACAACAAGGTATTTGAGGCGATCAAGTCCTTGGTTGGGAAACTTCCTTCGCTACATCCCATTGACCATTCCGACAAGGGCGACCCATTGTGGCTGATGACGGATTGACCATTCCGACAAGGGCGACCCATTATGGCTGATGACGGACGCGAGCAATCGCAATCGGGGAATTGGGGCGGCACTCAGTCGAGGAAAGGAATGGCAGACGGCCATGCCGGCAGGCTATTGGTCACGACAGTACAACCCAGCGGAAGGCAACTATGCAGCACACGAGATGGAATTGCTTGCAATTGTGGACACCCTTCATCACTGGCGGGCGGACCTTTTGGGTGTTCGATTCAAGATCCTCACAGACCACCACTCCTTGGCGGGCTTCATGAAGCAGCCAAGCCTTTCACGACGGCAAGCTCGATGAACCGAACGACTGGCCGAGTACGACTTTGAGATTTTATATGTACGAGGTCCAGAGAACACAGTGGCTGATGCATTGAGTCGTTGCTCTTTCCCGGAGGAACCCACAGCTGGCCGCCATGCGAGCGACGCTGTCAACGTGCTGGCGGAGGCGACTCTCGATCCGGCCTTCCTTCGCAAACTCAGGGACGGTTACCGCAAGGACCCGCAATATCAACAAGCTATCAAGAACATCGACTCAACACCAGGCTACTCAGTAGACAATGGAATCGCACGGTTCGAGGGACGGATCCTCCTGCCAAAGACGGGGAACTTTTGGGAGGACGCGCTACATGACGCGCATGATGCCGCAGGCCATTTTGGACTACACAAGACGTATGAACACCTGCGCCGCAACTTTATCTGGTCGGGAATGAAGGATGCGTGCAAAGATTACGTTGAGTTCTGTGCTGCTTGTCAGACAATGAAGATGCATGGCACCGGTTTCGCCGGTCGGATCCACAATTTGAATGTGCCTGACCGGCCAATGCGGGAAGTTGGCCTAGACTGTGTTGGGCCACTTGTACCTAGCAACGGTAATGACGCACTGCTTACGGTAACAGATCGCCTCATCCCTTGCCGCACAACGGACGACGCGACTACAATCGCGGACCGGTTCTTCAAGGGGTGGCATCGACACTTTGGCATGCCACAAGTGCTGGTCTCGGCAAGCTCTTCACAAGCGAGTTCTGGCGAGCGTACATGGGCCAGCTGGGAACGAAACTGGCAACATTGACGGCTTTCCACCCGCAAACGGACGGCCAAAGCGAGCGAACAAATCGGACTGTGATCCAAGTCCTGCGAACAATGGTCAACCGACGGCAAAACGACTGGTCAAAGTACTTGGCTATGGTGGAGTTTGTGATCAACTCCAGTATGAACAGGTCGACGGGGAAGACACCATTTGAAGTGGTACTCGGGTTCACGCCGGAGCTGACACCGATCACCCCAGTGGAAGGCTCAACCACATCACAGGCAGTCAAATCCACCGTGGAACAACGTGAAGCAGCAGTTGCGGAAGCCCGAGACAATTTGGCAATTGCAAAGATCCGGCAGGCCAACCAGAGCAACAAGGCAAGGAAACCGGAGCCCGGGTTTGCAGTTGGCGACATGGTCTTAGGCGACTCGCGGGATTGACGACTGCGGTACAAGGCCGATGGGGAAGCACGGTCAGCCAAACTCTTTCCCCGGTTTGACGGCCCCTACGAAGTCCTAGCAGCACGACCCGAAACCTCAAATTACAAGCTGAAGCTCAAGGTGGGGGACAAGTCGCACAACGTCTTCCACGCCTCCAAGCTCCGACACTGGGTAAAGAACAATGGGGTGGTGTTCCCAGGACGAGAGGCAACGGAACCAGCGGCCATTATTGTCCAAGGAAACGAGGAGTGGGAGGTAGAACGGATTGTGGACAAAAAGGGAAAGGGGTCAAGGAAGAGGTTCTTGGTGAAATGGACGGGGTGGGCAGACAGCGACAACACATGGGAGCCGTGCTCACACCTGGAGGACACCGCGGCGTTGGAAGAGTGGGAGAGGGGGAAGGTAGGGGGAGGACAAGGCAAGGAGGGGAGGGTGTAAGGAGGGAGGAGAGTGTAAGGCCCGTGCGCCTGGGCCTTAGGAGGAGGGGACGCGCGCCTGGGCACTCTTAGTCTCTCTCCAGCGACTGATACGAGTGTCCAGGTGAGCACAAGGTGGATCAGAAGGCATTGTCATACTAGCGACTGATACGAGTGTCCAGTGTCAATTCTACATACTTTGGTCCTGTGATCCTTGTCGTCGCCGCTCAGGTGTACACTCCAACGGGGTGTATTACACCCTAGTTGACAGGCACCCCAAGTAGCTGCGCCTTTTCATTCGCCACCATGAGGAAATCTGATGTAAATATGCGCCGTGTTAGACCAGTCAAGTCTACAAACATATCCTAGAAAGCACCTGGGGACTTCCTTCGAAATACGCTCACGGGTAAACATATTGCAAATCTCTCCTAGACCGTCGGTAGTTGCTGCTTGTGATCGAAGGCGCGAATTTGACTCTTGAGCGTGTGGAAATGCCAGTCTCATCGAAATCAATACACTGAATTCCACCGTTGTCCAGCGTAGAGTGTGGCCGATTCTTTGGAGACGATCTTGAAGCGTCCTAGTATGATGCGAAGCTGGGGACTCGAGTCACTTTTGTCCATATAATGGCGTCCCTCAGTCCCAAAGAGATCGGCGCGAGTCGGTGCTTTGACGGCGCGTTGAAATCTCGACTTCCGGGCCCATGATTCACTCTGCCGTTTGATATGATATCAGGTGAGCAAAAAGTGTGAATACATTAAATTTGCTCCACCTTGTCTTTCGAGTATACCTACCAGCATGATAAGCCAAAAGCCAATTATCGACGCGCCGTCGCGTACGACAATTGGGATACCCGGCACACCGAGCTCGGACCGCCTTGACTTGCACACGATCTACGTAGCCACAAAGGGGAAAGACCACAAACTATGCAGCATATAGCTCAATTATTTTAACGTAGATTGCTCCCTTTGCATGAGAAGACGATTGTGCTTGTTGCGTGGCCAGGCACTACTCGAAAGGCCCATATCAGCCTCCTTTGACTACTATTTGAAGAAGCGTTGGAGACAGACAGAGCCGCCGAGCGAATGACTCCTGACGAGTCACCGCGCTTTAATCAATTTGCAGCGGCATAAACGCAGAGACTAAAGTCAAGATAGCTCACATGTACTATTCTGGGATCTGCATATCAGCAAAAGCGCCTGATCGATATACATACAACAAGCGTGTGGGTTGTTGTCAATTGATGTGGGGGTGGGGGGTCTTGCCGTGCGACGATGCGAGGCTAGGCGTGACCGTGCCGAGCAAGCCGCACACACCAGAGAAGAACATCTAGGGGATGAGACACCTATGGTGTGCACTCCAACATGTTTGACCGCTTAAATCGTGCTGTTCATTGTGATAGCTATGCTCATGCAGATCGAACGCACGCGATTGAATCAGAGACGACCCAGACTATAGTATCGGACAAATCGAAGCCATGACTACGATCTGTCTGAGTGCACGTGAATCGTGAACAAATATTAGAGAGGCGAAGGGTGATGAAATGGTTGGTGATTGGATGATAGAGTTGTGAGCAGCATGCGACAGGCCGTGACAAGTGCAACAAAGCTCCCTGCTCACAAGTCGGACTTCTCGATCGGAACGGCTTTTCGGGAAACAGCTGGCGACCCAATTCGGATTGATAAGTCGAGTTAGCAACTAAGCTTCCAAAAGAAGTTGATGATGATAGGCAAAGTTCACTCCCTGACTCCGATAAAATTAACGACCCAGTTCACGTGTGCAGTGGTTTCGGCCGAAGTGCGAAGACTGACTCCGAACTTGTCCAAACTGGTTAAGTCCGGCGCATTTTACAGGCTGGGCCCTGGGGCTCGCCCAGGGTCCCCCATTAGATGCGACTAGGAAGGTGGGTTAATGCCGCGAGCAAATGGTGCAATTACCAATTATGCGGGCGCGCTTACCCCCGAAGCTTGACACATCTACCCAGGTAGTAAGGTACACAGTTCACTTACAAATGGTGCATTCTTTGCGCAAGTTTGGTGCATTTGCTCCGGAAGAAAGGTGCGTTTACCAATTAAGGACGGTGCATCTACCACGTAGCGGGGCAATCCGCTGTATCTTGTGTAGTATGCCATGTATCACCCTGAAATTTGACGAGGCCTTTTACATGACCACCAAGTACGTCCACCCTTGGTAAGACCCACTCTCACCCGGATCTCATGTAGTTGGAAAACGTGCCTGCACCCCCGGCTCTCGTCCCAGCCGCGGCCATCGTCCGGACCCGGACGGAGTAATCCGCCCCCCTCCCCGGGCCCCCCCACACCCTAGGCTGCAATACAATGACTAAGACGATCAATCATCTCAAAGCTGCTGGATGTGCCTCTATGGGGTGAGACACCTTGTATAACATTCCTCGCCGTATTTCCTGCCTCAGCAACTCGGACAAGGAAAATCATTGACTGCCTTTCCGTGGACCTGTCCTAACAAAGCTAGTAGCACATCACCAAGTGTTCTCACAAATGTCACTAGCCACAATCATTATCTCATTATATGTATATACATCCTTCCGTTCTACTCATAATGGCACGGCTTAGGACCAACGACCTCACTCCTCTTCATCAGCAACTTTGCCACTTTGCTAAATGCCACCAAATAAATATCGAGCCGCTAAACCGCTAAAGTGCGCAAAATGGTACAAAATGGCACTCAAATTGGCACTGTTTGATGAAGTTGACACTTAAGATTTGGAGGAGTGCTGTGGTGAGGTGTAACAATGTCAAGACCTTGGTTGCTATTCTTCCTATTACCAACTCTAGGTATCAGTATATCAAGTACTCGACCTGCACTAGATACATAAAGACATGATTTGCTCTCGACAATGTTTGCAGTATTGCAAAATATTCTCCTACCAGAACTGAAGCTATACTGATGATTCAATTGAGCAAACTCATGACTGCGGCTATTCTGACAGATCCATTTGCGCCGCCCTCCCTTTCCCCTTCCCGCGACTCTGAGGTGTTCTCGGATCACGTAGAATTTTGATGCTAAATACCCTCCCAAAGCGATCACATGCTCACAAGTTACAGTCAACTGGTTGTTCCAGATGTCCACAACATTCTGGATATTCCATGCCGGTGTGATCTCCATTTCTCAAAATAGCACCTGCCCAAGATCCGATCGTAAAACATCCTCAACCGAGTGTCGTAGATTGCAGTAGTCGCTGTGCGGCGACGTAAGAAGGAAATGCGCCTCTTGCGCCTACAGACAGAGTGGAACTTGGTCAAATTTTGGGAGCAAGGCGCAAGTGCGCGGCGCGCCGACTCAACTGGCGCGCAAACCGGGCCTTCGCCAGTATTAGAAGTCTGGATCCCGACTCAAGGGGTTGAGTACGAGCACAAGATTGAGGATGGAAGATGGATGAAGAAGGAAGAGAGACGAGTGCCCGCGAGGCGCGCGACTTCAACCCAAGCCAATGTGTCAACCGAGTCTCAATCAGGCGCTGGGATCCGGCGTAGTGGGAATAGGCTAAAGAGGGAGTGCAAAGTAGAAGTGAAATAGTGGCATGAGAAGTAAATAGGATTGGAGAGAATCAGAGATATGATTGGGTTCTGACCCCCCCCCCCCCCCCCCCCCCCGTGCTTCCATGCCAGTCAAGCCGAGACATCGGTAGGCAAGAGTTGAAAGTGGTTAGGGGTGGTCCAGTCTGGGTGGTGCAAGGCCTGAGGCCTTTGCCCGAGGTACAATGGAAGGCGATAGAACTTTTGGCTTAATTGAATAGCTTGCGCGCGCCTAGAACCTCCCTTGGCTTTCGCCAGCTCACTGACCCGAGGTTCTAGGTGGGTGCCCCTTTTCTCATATGTGTAGTATGCGAGCTCACTGACCCGAGGTTCTAGTGAATTACTATTGTTTGATCCTGTCTATCGTTCTGGAGCACCGCTGCACGCGGTGCTTCCAATTTTTTTTTTGACAACGATCAAGACACGTCAGCATTCCCGCCGTCACTCGCGCCGCTGCCAGGTTAGCTAGAGCCTTCGCCATACCCGATCCACTGCTCATACCTCTGCCGTTAAGCGACTCGGAGAGCATCCACTCGGGAGCCTCCGACCCCGCCTCCGCCGTTACCGTGACCGACTCCGACTCAGACGACAACCGCCGCCGTCCTGCCGCGCGCAGGATGAGCAAACCGCACGAGGACGCACCCCCTCGCTGGAAATTGCACGCCCCGTCTTACCTTTGCCGCACCGACCGCACCTTATCGGGACTTTGACTCTTCTGGTCTCGCAACAATCGATACTTCAAAAAAGAGAAGATCGAGACAGATGTTGACAAGATCAATATAATCGGCCAGCTGCTCCTCGACCCAGAGCTGAAGGTGTGGTATTCCAGTGATGCCGCGTCACATGTCAACAAGAAGTACGGTGTATTCCAACGCGATTTGACACTTCGCGCGTTGCCGTCCGATTACATGTGGCAACACTATCGACGCCTCGACAACTTGCGACAGACGGGTGATTACCGGGAATTTTCAACGGCCGCTTGCGATCTGCAACTGGAACTGGGTGTCAGTCTTGTCAGCGACACCCAACTGGTCCGCATGCTCCTGCTCCACATGGACGAGGAGCTCTCCCAGCGACTCCGACTCTCGGAGGTGATCAAGGGGACGGGATTGTTGCCCAACGAACTCGACACCTCCATAGTCAAAGCCGACTCGACCACCAGCTCCGCAGTCTTCGATTACCAGACGTTCGACGCAGAAGCTAGGCGACTCTGGCAAGTCATCAGTGCCACCCGTGCCTCCGTGAAGGCAACAGCTCAAGCCTCAGCGAGAACCGTCCGCTCCACGCCTACGCTGCGCACTACCGCCTCGCCGTCTACGCTGCCGCCGTTGTCTTCCAAAACCAGAGCGCCGCCGATGACCGACCGTGAGCGTGCTTTCCTCAGAAGCAATCAGGGCTGCTTCAAATGTTGCAAGATCAATGCTGGCCACTTCAAGGACACGTGCACTACCTCGGCGACTTCGGCTTGTAAAGTCCCAGCGGGTTGGCAACAAGGTCCCGTATCCCCAGAACAAGTTGCGTCCCTATCCGACGCCGTAGACGAAATTGACGACAAGGGTGAAGAGCTACACTGCTTGTGCGATGACGAATACGACAACGGCACGGATGACGAGAGGTGCGAACCCATTTCCCTTTCTGTGAAGCTCACAACAGAGGATGGACCTGCCTTGCGAGCTCTAGTTGACACGGGTGCTTCCGCTTCCTTCATCGCAGATAGGGAAGTGGAGAAACTACGGTTGACACGGAGGAAGCTTCAGGTACCCACATCTGTTAGTGTTGCAATCCAAAGTCACAGGGCCTCGCATCCCGTCACTGAATTTGTGTGTGTGCCACTTCGTACCCTGAACGGCCGATGGTCTACCCAGTGTAATACACCCCGTTGGAGTGTACACCTCAGTGACGACGACAAGGATCACAGGACCAAAGTATGTAGAATTGACACTGGACACTCGTATCAGTCGCTGGTATGACAATGCCTTCTGATCCACCTTGTGCTCACCTGGACACTCGTATCAGTCGCTGGAGAGAGACTAAGAGTGCCCAGGCGCGCGTCCCCTCTTCCTAAGGCCCAGGCGCACGGGCCTTACACTCTCCACCACCTAAACCAAACTCCCCTCCCTCCTTGCCTTGTCCTCCCCCCGCCTTCCCACTCTCCCACTCTTCCAACGCTGCGGTGTCTTCCAGGTGTGAGCATGGCTCCCATGTGTTGTCGCTGTCTGCCCACCCCTTCCATTTCACCAAGAACCTCTTCCTTGACCCCTTCCCCTTTTCGTCCACAATCCGTTCTACCTCCCACTCCTCGTTTCCTTGGACGATAATGGCCGCTGGTTCCGTTGCCTCTCGTCCTGGGAACACCACCCCATTGTTCTTTACCCAGCGTCGGAGCTTGGAGGCGTGGAAGACGTTGTGCGACTTGTCCCCCGCCTTGAGCTTCAGCTTGTAATTTGAGGTTTCGGGTCGTGCTGCTAGGACTTCATAGGGGCCGTCAAACCGGGGAAAGAGTTTGGCTGACCGTGCTTCCCCATCGGCCTTGTACCGCAGTCGTCGATCCCGCGAGTCGACTAAGACCATGTCGCCAACTGCAAACCCGGGCTCCGGTTTCCTCGCCTTGTTGCTCTGGTTGGCCTGTCGGATCTTTGCAATTGCCAAATTGTCTCGGGCTTCCGCAACCGCTGCTTCACGTTGTTCCACGATGGATTTGACTGCCTGTGATGTGGTTGAGCCTTCCACTGGGGTGATCGGTGTCAGCTCTGGCGTGAACCCGAGTACCACTTCAAATGGTGTCTTCCCCGTCGACCTGTTCATACTGGAGTTGATCACAAACTCCACCGTAGCCAAGTGCTTTGACCAGTCATTTTGCCGTCGGTTGACCATTGTTCGCAGGACTTGGATCACGGTCCGATTTGTTCGCTCGCTTCGGCCATCCGTTTGTGGGTGGAAAGACGTCGATGTTGCCAGTTTCGTTCCCAGCTGGCCCATGTACGCTCGCCAGAACTCGCTTGTGAAGAGCTTGTCGCGGTCGGAGACCAGCACTCGTGGCATGCCGAAGTGTCAATGCCACCCCTCAAAGAACCGGTCCGCCGTGGTAGTCGCGTCGTCCGTCGTGCGGCAGGGGATGAGGCGAACGTAGCCTGAAAGGCGATCTGTTACCGTAAGCAGTGCGTCATTACCATTGCTAGGTACAAGTGGCCCGACAAAGTCTAGGCCAACTTCCCGCATTGGCCGGTCAGGCACATTCAAATTGTGGATCCGACCGGCAAAACCGGTGCCATGCATCTTCATTGTCTGACAAGCAGCACAGGACTCAACGTAATCTTTGCATGCATCCTTCATTCCCAACCAGATAAAGTTGCGGCGTAGGTGTTCATACGTCTTGTGTAGTCCAAAATGGCCTGCGGCATCATGCGCGTCATGTAGCGCGTCCTCCCAAAAGTTCGCCGTCTTTGGCAGGAGGATCCGTCCTTCGAACCGTGCGATTCCATTGTCGACTGAGTAGCCTGGTGTTGAGTCAATGTTCTTGATAGCTTGTTGACATTGCGGGTCCTTGCGGTAACCGTCCCTGAGTTTGCAAAGGAAGGCAGGATCGAGAGTTGCCTCCGCCAGCACGTTGACATTGTCGCTCGCCTGGCGGCCGGCTGTGGGTTCCTCCGGGAAAGAGTAACGACTCAATGCATCAGCCACTGTGTTCTCTGGACCTCGTACATATACAATCTCGAAGTCGTAATCGGCCAGTCGTTCGGTCCATTGAGCTTGTTGTCGTGAAAGGCTTGGTTGCTTCATGAAGCCCGCCAAGGAGTGGTGGTCTGTGAGGATCTTGAATCGAACACCCAAAAGGTCCGCCCGCCAGTGATGAAGGGCGTCCACAATTGCAAGCAATTCCATCTCGTGGGCTGCATAGTTGCCTTCCGCTGGGTTGTACTGTCGTGACCAATAGCCTGCCGGCATGGCCGTCTGCCATTGCTTTCCTTGACTGAGTGCCGCCCCGATTCCCCGATTGCGATTGCTCGCGTCCGTCATCAGCCATAATGGGTCGCCCTTGTCGGAATGGTCAATGGGATGTAGAGAAGGAAGGTTGCCCACCAAGGACTTGATTGCCTCAAACGCCTTGTCGTGCTCTCCCGTCCAGCCTTCGTCGACATGCACCCCTTTCCGTGTCAGCGGTACTAAAACCGCCGTCAAATCTGCAAGCTTGTCGATGAACTTCCGCAGATACTGCACCAGACCTAGGAATCCCCGCAATTGCTTCACCGTCCTTGGTCGCGGCCACTGTTGGATCCGCTCCACCTTGTCAGGATCGACCTTGATGCCTTCCCGAGTGATCTGGTGGCCGAGGAAAAAGCACTCGGCAGCAAACAGTTCCGTCTTCTTCGGCGATACGTACAGATCCGCCCGTCTCAGCGCCTCCAGGACTAGTCGCACCCGTCGTTCATGTTCCTCCAAGGTGTCGGCAAAGATTGTGATGTCATCGAGGTACACGAAACACACGCTCCCGATAAGGTCTCCGAGTGCCTCGTTGACTCGGCGCTGATGCGTTGCCGGGACGTTGCAGAGTCCCATTGGCATTACCGTCCACTCGTACAATCCCCACGTGTCACAATCGCCGTCTTCCGGATGTCTTCCTCGGCCATCTTGGTTTGGAAGAAGGAGTTTGTCATGTCAATCTTCCCCCAGAATCGCGCGTTTGAGCAGACCGACAGAATCTCGTCCGGAAGTGGTAGAGGTGTGCGATCTCGGACCGTCCCTTCGTTGAGTACTCGGTAGTCACAGACCATGCGTGGTTGGATTGACGGGTCCTTATCCATACCTTTCTTTGGGATGACAAACGCCGGGGACGCGAACTCTGATGACGACTTTCGAAGGCGGCCATTGGCGACGTGCTGATCAATCAGGCGCTTCCAGGCTTCCCGGTAACGGTGTGCCGCTCGATAACCCTTCAAGTTCGGTTTTGTTGCTCCGTCCTTCAGCTCGATTCGGTGTCGGACCGGTGATTCATACGTTGAAACCGGAGGAATATCCCCCGGGAACCGATCCGCGAACTCGACCCGTAGCTTTGCCTCCCGCCGTCGCAACTCCGTCAACTCCGTTTCCCTTTGCTGGACCCCGTCGATGTAGGCAATCACTGCACGCCAGTTGATCCGAGCTTTATCGCTTCGTTTGGCATTCCTCGCCGCGGCTCGCTGGGGGTGGGGTCCGAAGACCGGCGCAAGAAGGTCGATCTTTACGTCAGGCATGGTCGGATGTGGCACCAGGATCTTGTGTGCCGCGAAGTCGATGGTAACCTTGTGTTTTACAAGGAAGTTGAACCCCAGTACCACTTCCAAGGGCTCCTGCAGTTTAGCCACCTTCAGAATCGTGTGTCCCGCTTCCCATGCGCCATTCTCGAGCGTGATCGGAATCTTTACAAACGAGGTAACATGAAACGCGCGTGCTTGGCCTTTGATTGCAGTTTTGACCAATGTAGGAACAGGGAGACGATGCATAACTAACCCCAGTTTCTCAACCACCTTATCTGCGATAAAGGAGGAAGAGGCCCCAGAGTCAGCAAGTGCCTGCAACGTCTTTGACTTCGTGTTGTTGTGCAGAGTGATGGGAATGGTGGAGATGAACTGAGGGGCGTACTCGTTTTCTTCGTCCGTTGAGATGTCGTCTTCTGAGTTTTCCGCAATTTGATGGAGGGTGTCGTTCTTAGCCGCTTTCGCCGTCTTCTTTTCGAATTCGGCCCACCCCTCCGGGACATCCGGTGCCTGCTGCCAATTGGCTGTACAGTCGCTCGCGCGGTGATCCGTGTTGATGCGTCTGCAGCTAAAGCATCCCTCCTTCTCCGAGAGATAATCCTTCATCGGGTCCGTGAGTCTCGTCGGCCTGCGTCGAGTGGTCGCCGAGGTCACGAAAGGTCGGCCAGAGCTGGTCTTTGGGCTCGTAGTCGAGGTTTGCGTTCGGGGAGTTGCTACAGGACGAACCGCTATGATCACATTCCATTGGGATCTTGCCAATCGCTCGAACACCTCGTAAGATAATGTCTTGAGCTTGGGGAGCGCCGCCTTTGAAGCCGCCACGTAGTCTAAATCATCTTGGTGTAGGCCAGTACCCAACAGAAGGTCGTTCTGTCGTAGAACAACGCTCAATTGAGGGTCCATGTTGAACAGTAGGATCTTGATGAACTCAATGTCGCTGAGGGCGGTCTGGCCGAGCTGCAGCTGTGAGGCCCGAAGTCCCGAAGCCCACGTCGCGTAGTCGTGGTTGCCTTGGTGGCTGTGGCGAATACGCTGCTCTGTCGTGAAGGCGAAATCCAAGGGTAGTGCCTTGCGGATAAAGGCGACCTTAAGCTCGTCCCACGTGCATTCCTCCGTCGCCGTCACCAGCCAATCCTCGAGCGCCTCGTGTTCAATGTGGTTGGCGATGAACATTATCTTTAGTCGCATGTTCTTCACTTGGTACTGGAAGAACATGTTGTCCATGTCGTTGAGGAATGCGCGGATTGAGGAGAGAGTGAGTTTCGTGCCGTTTGCAAGCTTGGGCGCGCTGAGCTTCATGCCCCTTGGCATCGTTGCAACCTCCTGTTCATCGTCCGAGCTGTCCTCCCTTTCCTCTGGTGCCGATGGTGGCGCTGGTTGGGCGGTGGAGTTCTTGGAGTTCTTGCCACGCGCCATGTTCGTCTGTTACCGTTCGTTGTCGTTTGTTTGTTCCGTGGGTGTGTCGCTGGCGCACGTGGCAGTGTGCGTCTTTGACCGGTGTGAAAAAAAAAGTGTAATACACCCCGTTGGAGTGTACACCTGAGCGACGACGACAAGGATCACAGGACCAAAGTATGTAGAATTGACACTGGACACTCGTATCAGTCGCTGGTATGACAATGCCTTCTGATCCACCTTGTGCTCACCTGGACACTCGTATCAGTCGCTGGAGAGAGACTAAGAGTGCCCAGGCGCGCGTCCCCTCTTCCTAAGGCCCAGGCGCACGGGCCTTACACCGAGTGCTTCTTCCTCGGCCACCAGATCACGCGCAAAGGCATCAAGGTGGATCCCGACAAAGTGCAGCGAATCCAACAGTGGCCCGACCGACAACAGACTGGGTCTGGTTCAGTATCTCAGGAAGTTCATCAACAAGCTGGCGGACTTGACGGCGATCTTAGTCCCACTCACGCGGAAGGGGCACATGTTGACGACGGCTGGACAGGGGAACACAACACGGTGTTCGAGGTGTGTACGGTGCTGAGGTCTCATGTAGAATTCCTTGACTTTGGAAATCTGTCCGATGAGCTTGTTTGTGAACTCGTTGCCATTGTCTGTGCAAACGCGCTTGATTTTGCGACCAGTCATCTTCTCGACACCTTGTCGAAATGCGATCCATACGCGAGTAACTTCTTTGGCCGACTTGGTCTTCAACGGAAATGTCCACTTCGCAGTTGAGTACTGGTCTACAATAGCCAGGTACGCCTTTCGACCTTGAAAATCGACTTGATCTTCTGCGACAAATCCGATGTCCATGAATACGCGTTGAAGGACGTCGGTGACATGAGTAACCGACTCGGAGAACTTTGATACGCGAGACTTGGAACTGATGCAGGGCTCGCAGTCGTGGACCTTCTCGTCGGTGAGAACTAGTCCATCTACAGCGCCTGACTTGACGAGCTCACGGCGATGTGGCCGTAGCGACAATGCCATTCCATCAAAGGCGCTCCCACTGTCGCACGAGTTGCAACATGAGCTTGGTCCTCAACAATGCGCGTAAAGTCGAGGGTGTAACCGGTACCGTTCAGCGTCTTTGCTACGGTAAGCCCTTTGATCTTGATCGTCATGACATCCCTGCCATCTTCCCATCCGCAACTAGCTCCTGATCGGTATAGAGGCACGAGTCGAGACGAGGTTCACCGGAGCGCCCGGGAGATGGTAGACGTTCGAAAGTGAGAGCGAGGCCCCGCTTCTCAACTTGAACCGTACCGTACCATACGTGTCGCAATGTACTACCTGACCGCTTGCGGTTTGAATGTTCAGACTTCCATGTTGACGGTCGGTAAGCAGACTTGCGTTGCCGACGTAGTGCTGACTCGCACCGGTGTCCAGGATCCAGATCTCACTCTGGTCGTTCTGTGACACCCTATTCGCGACGTTGGTGTGAAGCGAATGGCTCTCCTCGAGAGACTTGACCACCAACGCAGAAGAAGCCGACTCCTCCGAATCCGCAGATCCCTTGGAATGCTTATGTTGCTTCTTCTTCTTGTTGCTGTGGTTCTTGTTACGACCGCGTTTGGCGTTCGGATCGTACTTGGGACATTCCGGATCGATTTGGTAATGAACGGTTCCCTTGCAACCACGACAAATGCAGTTCGGATCACGCTTGACTTGCGTGCCTTCGCGAACCGCTAACGCTCCCGCGTTCTTGAGTAATTTGTTGTACTTGCCAGTGAGCTTGCGTTCACTGTACTCGTCGGTAAGTCGATTGACGGCGTAGTCAACCGAGCACTTATCGCTGAGCTTTATAGCTTGCTTGAGCATCTTGTATGAGGGAGGTAGAGCTTGAAGCATAAACGCAACGATGGCTTCATCCTTGAACTTTTGGCCGAGATCTTCGAGTTGATCAACCTTGTCCGTGATGCCCTGGAGAAACTCGCCGAGGTTGGTGTCCTCATCGTACGACGCATTCGAAATCTCGTAGAGTAGCGTGCAAATCTTGAACGGATCAGCGTTCCCTTCGTGGTGTTGTTTCAACTTTTCCCAGATGTTTTTGGCCGAGAGCGACTTGCTCTTGACCATCTTGAGATTCGAATCATCGAGGCACAAGATGATGATTGCGCGCGCACTACGATCCCACTTGGTGATTAGAGTCGGGATCTTGCCCTCCTCTAGACTTGGGTCGATGCCATGGAGAGTCTTCCATGCTTGCACATCCATACTCGATGGTCGGTCAGCTCCGTGTTGAAGTACACTGCTGTAGCCACAACCTTCGAGGAACGCGTTGACTCGGATCGACCACAGCTCGTAGTTATCTTTACCGAGCTTGGTGATCTTGACGTCCCCTTCATTCGATACATTGGTGGTAGTCGTCGAACTCATAACCTGTTGTGGATTTGGACTTGGAGTACCAGTGAATGAATGAAGATTCGCTGTAGCTACACGGCGTTCATAGATGACCTATTGTGAGATAGAGTATTGCCAAGGTCAATCAACTTGTAGCAGGCAAATGGGCGAGATAGATATCGAGTGTGTGTTAAAGAAGAAGGAGAGAGTGAACGAGACCAGAGCCTTAGATAGTATCCGTGTGCAAGCCACCTCTGAGTCCAATCAATACGCCACACCGCCATCTGCCTCCATCCGGCGCCACACTACGCGCGCGCCAACTTCCCAATGCCACAAGTCCCTCTGGACCGCTGACCCTTTACTAATTTCCCACAACATCTACCCAGCACGTCGTTCTGAAGATTGCGCCATTGACGTTGTTGAAAGTGGTGTTGGGGCGACCGTTCTTAAAGCGACACAATATCCTGGTCGACTGCAAAAGGCGTCGAGTGCTGGCCCCCGATCCAACCCTACCCGGCAAGCGTATCGATCTGATGCACCGGGGGGAGAAGGGGGAATGGTCGAAGAGTGCGGTTCAGGCGAGCATTCGGCCTGTCTCGCTCATCTCGAAGAGCAGCAAGCGGAAGAGTCGCAATTGCGAGCACTTGAAGTCGCATTTCGCAAGGAGTTCTCTGACCGATTTCCGGCAGACATCCCGCCGGTCTTACAGTACGAGTAAAAGGTCCGCCATCGTATCGCGCTGAAACCTGGTATGAAGACTCCGCGGCAACCAACCTACGGCACTCCGATGCGCTGGCGTGCGGTGTGGCGACGCTTACTGGATGAACACCTCGCGGCCGGTCGTCTTCGCCCATCATCGTCGGAATACTCCTTACCGGCCTTCATCATTCCCAAGAAGGGTATGGACACCGACCCGTCAATTATGCCGCATTGGGTCAACGACTATCAGATCCTCAATGCAGCAACGGTACCAGATCGCACACCGCTTCCCCTGCCGGACGAGATTTTGGCCGTTGCAGCTCGGGCGCCCTTCTGGTCCAAGATCAAGATGACGAACAGCTTTTTCCAGACGAAGATAGCCGAGGAGGACATACCAAAGACCGCGGTGGCAACCCCCTGGGGGCTCTTCGAGTGGGTCGTCATGCTGATGGGCCTATTGAACGCGCCGGCAACGCATCAATGCCGGGTCAACGAGGCCCTGTCTAGTCTCATCGGCAAGAGCTGCTTTGCCTACCTTGACGACATCACTATCTTCTCGGATACCATGGAGGATCATCAAACCCACGTCAAGGAGGTACTCGAGGCGCTGCGGCGGGCCGATCTGTATTGTTCGCCAAAGAAGACCGAACTTTTTCGAACATCTTGCGACTTTTTGGGGCATGTCATTTCGCGAAACGGGATTGCGGCAGATCAGTCGAAGGTGGAGCGAATCGTGGGGTGGCCGTGTCCGCGGACTGTCACAGAGCTTCGGGGGTTTCTGGGCCTCGTTCAATACTTGCGCAAGTTCATCAATGGTCTGGCCCAACATACCAAACCTCTTGCGGATTTAACATCAAAGAACGCCAATGTCCGACTCATGTGGGGTGCCGAGCAAGAGCGACACTTCAACGCCATAAAGGCCATTGTCACCTCGCTGCCATGTCTCAAGCCGATCGACCACACGGATTCCGCTGATCCCCTCTGGGTTATGACGGACGCAAGTAACGTTGGGATAGGCGCCGTGTTGCTTCAGGGGCAGGATTGGCGCAAGACACACCCGGTGGTGTATTGGTCTTGTCAGTACATCAGTGCGGAGGTCAACTACCCAACCCATGAACAGGAGCTTTTGGCGGTTGTGGACGCCCTGCGTCAGTGGCGAGTCAACTTGATGGGTGTCCACTTCCATGTCCTTTCTGACCACGAATTGCTGAAGTACCTCAAGGTGCAGGAAAATCTATCAGTGCGTCAGGCCCGCTGGGTCGAACGTCTAGCCGACTACGATTTCGACATCACCTACATTCCGGGAGGCGAGAACACCGTGGCAGACGCGATGAGCCGGTACTCTTTCCCGCAGGGGGAGCCTGATTCCGTACAGGCGGTTTCGGAGATGGACATCGACACACAGCTGCGGGGCTGCCTTGTGGAGGGCTATGACTCCGATCCCCTTTGCCAGCAGGTCAAGCGCAATCTCAACTCGTCGCCAGGGTTCTCTTGTGTGGATGGGGTGCTGTATTTCGAGGGTAGGATGGTTGTACCTGCGGTGCCACAGCTTCGGGAGGACATCTTACACGACGCTCACAACACGCTGGGTCACTTCAGCCTGCGCAAGACCTTCCATCAGGTGTCTCGGACTTTCTTCTGGCCGCGGCTGCAAACATCATGCGATGCCTATGTCTCAACATGTGATGTATGTCAACGTACCAAAGTAACAACCACGGGCGCGTTGGGGGTATCGCATGCGTTGGCTGTGCCGGATGGGCTGATGCAGGAGGTGGCTCTTGATTTTGTGGGCCCCCTGCCCAAGAGCCAGGGGTTCGACATGCTCCTCACGATCACCGATCGTTTATCGGGCTACACGCGCTTGATACCTAGCCTGGCCACGGACACCGCCAAGGACATAGCCAAACGTTTTCATGAGGGATGGCACCGCTTCTTCGGACCGCCAACAAGGATAGTCTCCGATTGGGATAAGCTATTTACATCGCATTTCTGGCGCGCGTATCACAATCTGATGGGCACTCGACTCGCCATGTCTACATTGTTCCACCCGGAAACCGACGGCCATAGTGAACGGACCAACAAGACCGCCATTCAAGCCTTGCGAGCCGTGGTCAACAAGCAGCAGAACAATTGGGTCCGACATCTGGTCAACATTGAGTTTGCAATCAACGCAAGCGTCAACACCTCAACAAACAAATCACCGTTTGAGGTGGTCCTAGGTCGTTCACCCAGCCTGTTGCCAATGTCTCTCAATTGACCTGACTTGCCAGATGTGCCTGCGGCAAAGGACCTGATCGCCAAGCAGAAGGCGGTGTTGGCGGAGGTCCGGGATGCATTGGCTGCAGCCAAGGTGCGGCAAGCGGAGCAGGTCAACCGATATTGACAGCCAGAACCGGACATTGCGGTGGGCGATTTTGTCATGGTGGACACTCGTGACCGTTGTCTTCAATTTAAAACAGGACACCGCAAGTTGGCCAAGCTCTTTGATCGCTTTGAGGGACCCTACAAGGTTATTGCCGCAAATGTTGCCACCTCCAACTGCACACTGCAGCTTAGCGAAGGTGACCAATCACATCCTACGTTTCACGTAAGCAAGCTCCGTCCTTACCGAGCCAATGACCCCAACCTCTTTCCGAATTGAGAATTCGCCAGACCCAAACCAGTTATAGTTGATGGACATGAAGAATGGGTTGTGCGAGAGATATTGGAGGAGACAACAAGGGGGGGGGGGGGGGGGGCGGGGGCGGGGAAGCGCTATCGTGTTTGGTGGGAGGGCTATCCGCAGCACGAAGCCACCATGGAACCGCGTGAAAACTTGGTGGGGACCGCTTCGGCATTGGGAGTTGAAGAAGAGGATGGAGGGGAGGGTGCAAGGCCTGAGGCCTTTACCCGAGGTACAATGGAAGGCGATAGAACTTTTGGCTTAGTTGAATAGCTTGCACTCGCCTAGAACCTCCCTTGGCTTTCACCAGCTCACTGACCTGAGGTTCTAGTGAATTACTATTGTTTAATCCTGTCTATTGTTCTGGAGCACCGCTGCACGCGGTGCTTCCAGGTGGGTGCGGGTTGGGGTTGACTTTGATGGTTTTGAAAAGGCAATGAAGGAACTGTGTTGGGTGAGGCAGGGTCGTGGCGGTGATTTGGACGTGTGCCTTTCTTGGATGGGGAGTTTGCAAGCGGTCATAAGGGTGACATTGAGACGGTAGTGCTTGGACGTGGTGGCCGTAGCTGTTGCAAAAATACCCAATTGGACGGTGCTGAGTTTGGCTCAACCTCTGGTGAAAGATGTGATGACACCTTTGGAACCCATTTGGAAGACTGAGATGATGTTGGCGGGAGTATTGGGTGCAAAGTGGACGTTGTTGAGTTGGACCAGAACTCCCCGATTGGTGCAGAGTTTGACTGAGCCAATGCCTTTGACAGCCGTTTGGCCACCAATGCCTACAATGTGATGAGATGAGGGCTTGAGTTGGCCGGAAAACAGGGAGCAGTCATTGACGATGTGGAAAGGCAAGGCTGAATCAAGGAGGAAGTCTGTTGGTTGAGTGGAATTTGGGGTGGCTGTGTGGAACGACAAGAAGAAGTCGTTGAGTTCTTGGGACAAAGGTGGCACCGTCACGTAAGGTGCCAGGGTGCGGATGGCTGCGAAGGACGAGACATTTTTTGGAGAGGTGGTTGACTTCTGGAGTTTTAAGTCTTGAAGTACTTGTGGCAACAGTTGGTGTCAGGGCATTGATCAGCCCAGTGTTTGCCTTCGTCGCATACGGGGCAGGGGCTAGAGGCTTTGTTTGGTCGCTGTGACCTCACATTGGATTGGTTGTGAGAGTTTGTTGCTGGCTGAGGAGACGCGACGCATGTTGGAGTGGCGCCGTTAATTGGGTGTTCGTTTATTGATCTCACTTGACGGCAAAGGGAGAAGATGAGGTCTTCAATTTTTGGGAGCGTGGTGGCCGTGGCCTGACACTGGTTGAAGGTAGACTTCCTAGACTTCCAATTGTTGTACAATTGCGGCATGTTGAGGAGTAGGCGTGCGGTAAGGATTTGTTCGAAATCAATGTTCAGATTTCTCATTGAGTTTACAATGATGCGGACATGACCAGCCCACTGATTGAAGCCAGATTCAGTCGTGGGGATGGGCAGAAGGTTCCAGAAGTCGCCAACGAGGGTCGCGGCGGCTTGAGCGTCGCTGGGGCGGTAGCAACTGGCAAGTTCGAGCCAGCACTCGTGTGCCGTGCCTTTCATCTGGCGAATCGGAATGATGTCCGAGGAGCAGATCGGATTGATGGAAGCGATGAGGACCCGCGATGCGTAGTAGGCGTCGGTCCACTTCACCTTATCTCTGCCCCCGGTGAGGTAGTTGTAGACATCGTCCGGAAGGAACATGTTGAGAAAGCCGTCCCATTCAACGAAGTTTTCGTGGCCTTTGAGCATGTAGGCTTCCGGGACAACGATGGTGGACGGCATGCCGTCAGTCGGTTTTTCTTGCTTGGCGGGCGTGCTGGCAGCCGATTGCGAAGCCTCCAGGCGCGTGCCCCGCACGCCTGCCTCGAGCCTTGGTCTGTAAGCCGCACTTGCGCAAGAGTTTACCAAGCCAGCTCCTGCCGCACCTTTCAGTTCCCACTGCTTGCCGTTGCCGTACCAGTATCGCTGTGTACCTCTGCCACCTCCTGCCAAGGTCAGTGGCCTTCCTTGAACTCTTCCTGCCGCCAATTGGCTGACAGGTTCCGAGCTTCTCACAGGACCCCCCCCCCCCAGCGATACCTGCCAGTGCTGCGCCTCTTTCGGGTTCGCCTGCGTCTCGCTCAAAGAGCCGAGGTACAGCACCCCCTTTCAGGCTCTACTTTAGGGTACTCCTGCTTTCGACTGTCCTTGTTGGACATGTTGACTGACTTGGCTACCTTGCTACACGGACCCAACCTCGACGTACCAGCGTCCGAGGTCTGTTTTCCTTTGCTGTCTTCTTGTCTCCAAGCGACACGCTTTACAAGTATAGGTATGCCATAGTCCTCAGGGTCTTTGCAGTATTCCGAGTACTAATAGAATCGCGCTTTACAAGCATAGTCGTTCTATCTCTATCTCCTCCCACCCACCCTACATAATAAATAATTACAAAAACAGCCTTGTTGATCTATATCTTTCCTTTACTTTCTTATCTATGGTCTCTCGTGGGTAGATTTTCAGCCCATCCCGTTTGTTACGGGATGCCTGGTTCTTATGCTGCAAATCCGACTCCATCCCAGCTATTTCGGTTCGCATTGCGCTCTTACGATGGAGTCGAATTGGGCGAACCTCATAATCCGCGCATAGCCAGCGCTGTGATGACTCGCCCTGCTTAAGGATCGCTTATGTTTTTTTCGGCCTTTGCTGCAAGGATTTGACGCGCCGATCAAGCTCGCGCGCTCGGACCTCCCCTTTCCTCTCTCCCCTGCTGAGCTATAGCTGTGCCTCATACACACGCGGGCTCACAGGCGGTCACTCGCGCTGCACGTTCCCTTCAGGGCCTTAACTGCACCGTCGACGTCTCCACCAGCCTCTGCCGCTGCGTTTACCACCGTTGATACAGGTGCGTTCCTCACTCCCAAGATCACCTCACAGTTGACGAAGTCACTGACCGAGCGTTTCATCTTGCAGGACATTTCTCGGCTAGCCGCACCTAGCTCGTCTAAATCCTCGACGTGGCTCTGTCCAGAAGTAACTCGGGGTAAGTGTTATTGGTCACCCAAGCTTGTTGCACGGTGAACTTACCACTTTGATTCCTACAGTGATCTTGCCAGTCCTGTACGGGCAGTTAGTTGGTAGTCCTTGCTGGACCACTTCACTGACTCGCGACCCCTGCATCTCTCAGCAGTCCTTCTGCCGAACCCGCCTGCTCGAAACGCAGCCTCTGCTAGCCTCCGCGCCATCACAGAGTCCCGGTTGTTCTTGCAAAGGTATGCTGAGACGAAGGTAGCTATCCCTATTCTCACCAGTTGCAGCCAACTGACATCACTCTGAGCTTGTTCTTGCAAAGCCAAAGCTCCTTGATCGATCCCACCCTCCATCCCTTGTCACTCGCGTGAAAACTACTTCATTCTTTCGAACAATTCTTCCTTTCTCTTCTTCGGTTAAGCCTGCCTTCCCACTACGTTCATTTCCGTATCTTCTTGGCTTCCATCTCGCTACACTCGCTGGGTTTCAATCTCGTCTTTTCGTTGTCAGACGCCCTTGGATAGTTCGTTCTTGTTGAACGGTTGGACACACCACTAGTTGTCCCTTATCCCGCTACAACTTGACTCAGTTTACCACTACACGTCGCGCGAGCGGTCCAGGGAGTCGAACGCGCGCTTAACGTTTGACGTCGCTTACACTTCGTATACGTAACTGCAAAGCCTGTACTTGCACACGAGCGGGCGGATTGCTTTCTTGACCCCAACAAGTTTCTGTGCTAAAATCCCATCAAAAGGCGCTTCACTTGATTTTATTCAATGAGGCTAAGGAGCATATATTCAGGAAGTAGTTGGTCCATATAACACCGTGATTTCTACAAAAATAACTTTCCAGCAAAATCTATGCGTCCGCCACTGGAGGCCGTCGAGCAGGCCGCAATGTGCCCTGCAATGCTTCACGTAATAGGTTTATGGTGAAATGGCGCCGCGCCCAAGGTGACAAAAAACATGTTGATACTGGGCGAGATTCACCACAAACTCCCCATTCCATTGATCCATCACATTCTGAAAATCCAGGTCGGGTGCCAATTCCGCATGGCCTAACAACGGCTGAACAAATGCGGGGCGCAATACGTCCTGAACACGGAAGATTTGCTGCAAACACTGCCTATCACTTTTCAATCGCTTTTTCAGCACCGGCTTTAGGATTGCCAGATTTTGTTCACTGTTTGGGCACTGCAAAGGCGGAGATTAGGACAGATTTGTAATGGTGTTCGAACTTAGCGACCATGATCACCGCACGGTAGTAGTTCTCACCCACTCAAATTCATCTCCAATACAAAGCTCGTGGCAAGTGCCACCTATGTCCAAGGTAAAAATACCTCTCAAGCGGAAGATCGTGAAAGGAAGGACGAAGTGCCAGGCTCTGTCCTTGAAAGTCGCATGGTTGTGGTATTTGCCGATTGGACCGTAGTTCAATTGTGCACAAAGACACAGTCAAAGCGAGTACAGTATCCATCCTGATTGCCGTGCTTGTAACGAAAGGTTGCTCGTATGACGTGTTTGATGATATCTGAGCGTACATGAGACAAATCAGTATGCTGAGGAGACCAGTGCAGCGTTCTCCTAGTACCAGCTCACCTGCATCATCCCTCGTCTGTTCCGGTGTGTTCTGATATATGCGGTTGGAGACTTTGAAGCTGTGATACCACTTTGCTTTCTCATCGTCCAAGGATTCGACCTCTTCACTTGAGTGTCCAAATTCGAGGAGGTAGCATGTTGTCTACAAGGCCAGGTGCCACATACGTCAGTTTGACGCCTATTGAACACTCAAAGAAGAGAATGGGGACAGTGGACCGCACGAGCTGAAGAAGGCGAGGCTGTTGGAGAGAGACCTGGAGTTCATTCATCGTGATCATGCATCGATTGTTGCCGGCTGAATGGGATGGCAGATGCGTTCAAAGTCAGCCAAGGGCTAGGCAAGACTTGCAGTTACAGGCCGGAAACTCACAAGGTCGCGCAGAAAGGTGGAACTCATGTGGAACTGGATCAGGTATGGGTAATATGATTCGATCTCCAGTAGATCTCACAAGCTTGTCAAGATCTATCACATTCTCCAAAGATCTGATTTTATCGGCTCGTCTTGAGTAGTTGATCAGTTGCGAAGCGGTGTTGCACTTGTTGTTGGCTCTATACGCGACCTTGACCGAGTCAATATGGGCACGCTTGGGTCGATACAGTAGGTCAGTGTAACGTTTGCTCAAGAATTCTATCAGATCAGAGACTGACCTCCGATCTGTTTGTATCGGAGTG
Source organism: Microbotryum lychnidis-dioicae p1A1 Lamole (assembly GCA_001244265.2). Classification (NCBI taxonomy): domain Eukaryota; kingdom Fungi; phylum Basidiomycota; class Microbotryomycetes; order Microbotryales; family Microbotryaceae; genus Microbotryum; species Microbotryum lychnidis-dioicae. The sequence goes on along the minus strand of CDLV01000004.1, from coordinate 3,725,980 downwards.
TACAGGAACGCCCCACTTCTTGGTCCATTCCGCGTAGTGTAATACAGAGTGAAGGCGGGCCAATTGAACCCCAATTTTTCGACCTGTCCGTCGACAATTCGAAATCGATCATACGTGTTTCTCGCAAGCTGAAATCCGAAGGCACGGAAAGTCACGTAAGTTGAAGCATGCAAAAATTCGTTCAGAGGGCATTGACTCACAAACATGTAAGCATTGTACGCAAAATCCATATCGTCTACGTCATCGGCCGTGGCCTCTAGGGATGTGGCGTACATAATTAGCACAGAAAGCAGTGTCATAATTTGGGCGTTTTCGTCGACGAGGGTTCGTGATTCGTAGTCGTCTCCGATGATCTGAACACCTGCTTAGAAGCATGTGAATGAATCAGTCAGCACAAGCATTGCGGTCCGAAGATGTAGTGTTTTGGAGGCGCGACTTACCCCACACACTGGCAGGAAAAATCTGCGTGATCCCGGCAGAACATATCAGAATCGACGCTACTATTAAAAACGCATGAAGTTGAAAGAATTCACTCACTTTCATCAAGTTGCGCGTATGTTTACCGGTCCAGTTGGAATGCTGAAACCCGTCCTTGAAGCGACGCAGTTGTGAATAAAGGGGCATCAAACGCATACTGTTGTACAATATTCGACATCTCAGATCGCATGCTTGTTCTTGATTGATTCAATCAAACTTACTTCAGCTCGATTCTGTCAATTAGTTTGTCGAGTTTTTGCTTGTTTCTCCTGGGATGAGCGTCAGCGGCGATTTGTGCGCATGTCTCAATGAACAAGTCGTCAATAGTGATGTCTTTCACCATGCCTGATGAGAGGACGAGGAGAGAAAGAAAGGACCAATGAAAAGGAGAAGCCGTCTATAGCTAGCAACACTGACCTTTGATCAGCTGGTGGAGAGGATCAGCCACCATGAGCTCATTGTAAGGCGCCGCTCCGCTTACGCCTCACGACGACCTCGAGCCGACCTCTGCGGCCTCACGCTTGCCCTCGCGCGCGGCGCCGCCGTGTCTCTTGACCTCAGTCCTTTTAGTAGTGTTTCTTCGCCTGCGAATACACCGCTTGATCCTTTCTGTTTGGATTCGGAATCAGTGAGGCTCGAGAGCAGTCTCGTGCCTTTCACTCATGCCCATTGACCCCTAAACAAACCCAGACGGTCTGAGCCTCAGGAAAGGACTGATTCAGTGAACAGGAGCTGAGGGGGAAATCCTGCAAAATTTACCCTGCCAAGGTGACAGCCTTCTTCTTTGGCCGCCTTTTTCTGCGCTGTGATTGTCCTGAGCTGGCTTGCTGCCCTTCTGACTTTGTACTAGGCATCGGCACTCGTACGAGGGGCGGCAGGGCCTTCTTGAAGCTTGAGTGGCTCTTGTACACAGCTAGCAGCGCAAACAGAGTGAGCCCATGTAAGTCAACTCTGCAGGCGATCAAACGCTAGCTGTCGTCCACCTACCAAGGAATGTAGCCCTGAACAAGGGATGTAAGCCAACACGGCTCCGGATAGTCAACAGATACCGGTCCAAAGTACACCCTGATGTATCGATAGTGGCCATCCGCAAATTGGAAGAGGTGTCGGCCTGGAAGAAGGTGTCTAATTGGAGCCCACAATATCCTGTAGGATTCGAGCTATTCTATCAGAGCTCTCCGCTACGTCGGTCGAGCCGAGACAGCTTACTCTAGAGCTCGATAGAGCACCGTGCGTTTGTATATACGATACATCTCGTCATTGCCTTTGTCCGCCCCTTGGATTTGAGTGGGAGGCGGATGCCACAGCATTAGCAATAGCCAGCCCGCCGTTGGCAAAATAGAAGCCCCGGGCGATACTCACTTTCCACTCTAGGAAGGAAAGCTATAACGACCAAACCGCCATGGTTTTCACATTTGAGGAATCCGGCGTTGACTTCTAGAGACATATATACAGGATGGGCCGAGGCGGCCCCAGTTCCGATCGACAAGACAGTTGAATCCGAGCTGGTGTCTATGCGAACGGCCACATCGGTCGGGTTGTCGAGAGTGTCCTGCGGGCGGCTACTAGTCAGTTCTCTTGATGGACTTTGCGCCGGGCGATTTCAACATCCATCCAGCGCTTACTTGCATCTCCCACACTTTGTCTGCGGTATGGGGCGCCCCATATACCCGTTGCTCCTGACCGTTTGATTTGACCTCAAACACCTTCATGGGCCGCAGATGCTGGTGACCGCAGAATACGGGATTGAAGAAAAGGTTTTGGAGCACATGATGCGCGTCCCGACATCGGAACGTATGTTCCTGTGAATAGAGGTGTCGAGGTTAATCGGCTCGAACCTGCTCGTGTCCCTGTCCTGGACTGGCAGCGCTTACCAGCTGCAAAAATGGAAGTTCAGCATCACTATTCGACCACCCTAAGTCCTCCGCAGTTACGATGATTTTTTCTTCGCGCCATTCAGTGTGAGGAGCTAGGTAATGGAGGAGCACGATTTAGAGTTAGGTGGAAGATTGGAGAGCTCAAAACACTTGCACAAAGCTCGCCATAGGGTATTTTTTCGATTGTAGATCTGAGTTGAAGCCTGTTGCTGAAGGCATGGTCCGCCTGCGGAGTGATATCTCGGGACTTAGATGGCGGATTTGACCCCGTTCCGGCGTCCACAACTTCGGCCGAACATACCTGGAGAAACGAGTTGTTGAAAGTGACCATCGCATTGAATAGAGACTCAGACATTGAGCGAGTCAACAGTGCATACTGATAATCCTTTTCGTTCTGGAACGGATAAAAGACGTTGTTCGGGTCGAACAAATGGGCATGCGGAACCGTTGGAGGCGGAGTGTGTTCATCACAAAGCTGTCCGTCGGCTCGGCAAGCCCAGCCTGCGAGCGGAGGTTGTTCTACTGAAAACTTTCTCTTTTGGCGAGCGTCCCACTCGGGCTGGTCATCGAGGGTATGATCATACTCAGAGTCTGATGAACTGTCGCTCGAGGAGTCGTCATCGTAGTCGCTACCGCTCGAGTTGAAGCCATCGACGTCGCAGTCGGGCCAACCGTTTCTGAAGTTCTTCTGTTGTCTGCGCCGTCGGCGAAAGAACTCTTGGCGAGAGCGCTGTTGTCTAAGAACTTGGACGTGACTTCGTTCAGCAGCCGATGACGTGGGTAGCACGCGGTCGAGCGGTCGGGGCCTTTTGTGAACGTGCAAATGTGCTTCGAGATTGCGCACATGGTGGAATGATATCTGACAACCAGCAATGTTGCATCGGAATTGACTCATTTGCGAACGAGAGCGAAGGCCTGTACGACGAGTCTACTGTCAGCGAGAGTGGACTGAAGCTGGAGGAAGGCAAGGGACGCCCGTAAACACAGCCTAAATGCAGGCGTATTTTCTCGAAATGCGCTAAGTTGTCCGAAACTACGCCGCACAGCTAGCGCGTTGCGGCGCGACGTGGCAGCATAGGGGCCACTGCATATGTTGGGGCACGCTAAACCGCGCCCTAAGAAAACACCGAACAACAAATGCGACGTGTCATGCGCGCTCATTCTGTTTACCACCTTTTGACTCCCTCCCTCTTCCTCCTCACTCATTCACCGTCCCTTCCTCGCCTCTCGTCTTGTCTCGGTCGTAGCCCTTCCACCCAGTGCCTGTCCAGCAATCTGTTCACATGTCTTCTCGATCTTCTCGAGCGAGTGCCACCGCGTCTGTGCGCCTTGCTACAGTGCAGGACCGCAACACGCCAGCGGACCGACGGGAGAGGGCGCAAGCCCAGCAAAAACGAAAGGCGGCAAACACGAAGGCGGCCAACAACAAGCTGTGGCGACTCGACATCGCTGTCGGTGTGAGCCAAATCAATGCAGCGAAGAAGCAAGACGCTTGGCAACACCACAAAGCCGCAAAGGAGCAGAAGGAGAAGTACGTGCAAGTGTGATATCTTAACTCTACTGTATCTTTCCTTGAATGTAGGTGAGCTGAGGCCTCGCCCGTCCTTGTTTCCAGTGCACCCCCAGCAGCCCCTGCACACGCATCCAGGCTTGCGGTGACACGCACCTCTTCTCTTCACACCGTTCATGCAGATACCACACGTCAGCTTTTCCGCGCACAGCAGACTTCTGTTGAGCCATACAGCGACGAAGATAGCGGCGACGAGGACCCCTATATCGATCCTGCTATAAAGGACCTTGTGTTGGGTGGACAAGCCGAGGACCCCTGTGACTTTTCGGACAACGGTCAGGACGAGGCAGACTCGGACGAGGGCGAAGACTTAGTCGGACCCACGGTTGTGGATGGCGCCGATGGGGCCGCACCTGTCGCCATTGTCAACATGGTAGCGACCAGCATCATGGACGATGATGACGAAAGCGTCATTCCAGGCGTAGTGAGTAGCATTCAAGCAGGTTTCGGTACTTGCGTGCAGGCATTCAATGGGTCTTATCAACACTTGCAGACGCCCCAGCCCAAGGCTCAGGCTCTACAGTCCTCAATCGCCGGACAAGCTTTAAGACGCAATCCACCGCAAGGTAGGGTTGCCAGTCGTACACCAGGCTCGTCTTTGTCGTTTGCGAGATCGTCGCCCCTGGTCAAAGGGAACCTCGATGTCAATGCCCCCTACGACGGGGCGCACAACCGCAAGCCAATAGATCAAGAGACTTTGGATTCAAAGCCCAACCGCCGACAAGCATCCGACTTGACTCTAGAGCAGAAGATGGTCGCTAGCGCCTGGTTCCAAACTATCTTCATGCAGAATATTCTCGACGGCCAAGGCCTGTGGCGAACAAAGAGATCGCTTTACGCCCAGTCTCAGCTCGTAGCGGAGGTCTACAACGAAAACGCTGAGAGGCCTATCGAGTGGTCATCGAAGATCGCCGACCTTGTGCGGCATTCTTCCCCGCCTACGGTGATACCTTGCCAGCGCTGACAACACCTGTGTTTCCTTCAAGCAGACCGTTTCGAAGACTCTGGGAGTCTTGAATTTGATCAAAAGGACGGCGCTGAAATACACCTACAAAGCATACAAACTGGACCGGACAGGCAACGTGAGGCATGGACCGCCAAGGCCGTACTCTATCTCCAACCTACTAAATGGGCGGCCAAAGAGTTACGTTGCGGTGCGGGAACGGTAAGCCTTTCCAAAGCCCCGCTACCAGCTCCTTCGAGTGCGATTCAGCGTTGTGGCCATATGTTTTGGCACCAAGCTGCTTACAATATCTTTCTCCCTCAGGGTGGGGTCGACATGAACGATTGCTCCTTCGAGGCCGAGGATGATTTTCAGAACGACCTTCTGTACGAGATCTTTGTTCAGATCGTCACCGGCATAAGGGAAGAAAAATCTGCTGCTTTCCTTTTTTTTTTTGTAGAAACTGTTCATCATATTGCCCCCAATTCCTGTTCCCCCTGATTGACCTACGGAAAAACTAAATGAAAGTCGACGATGATAACACAAACCGCCCGCAAGATGCGAGAAACGGGCCGGTGTCCACCAATCCAATATTTGGGATTCATCCAATGGGAAGGTCTCTGTTGAAGGTGTTAGTAGACCTTGCACTGATATCAGGGGCCGGATAGCTTAGTGGTCAAAGCTTTTCCGATTAATGGAAGCGACCCAGGTTCGACTCCTGGTCCAGCTGTTGTTGTTCTTTTGTTGATCATTTCGGGATCATCGTTGATTCCAACAGTCTCGACCCAAACGACAATGATCATCGCGAGCTTGCATTCGCTCTTTTGACTCATGCATATGCCGGCGTAAGTTCCTCAACTGTTCAGCAATGTCCATGTCAAACTACCAATCATATCGCTACATTCTTGCTATGACGGATCAGGTTCGGTATGCCATGCAGGTCTTTACGCCGCCCCATCGCTCCCCGAATCGTCCGACGCTGGCAGAAATGCGAATGTGGCAAAGCAAACCGTAGCGCTCTGGCACGAGTTCTTGGCCACTCACTATCAGGGTCCCGTCATGGCCATACTGCATAGGCGTCGTAGAGAAGGCTCTGGTCCTTTTTACTCAGAAGCTATGCAGGTAAGAGTCACCAATCAAGTACAGAACAGCGTGGATGTAGCACTCCTTGAGGAGTATCGAGGGCCCGGGGTTTCTAGGCGGGGAACCGGTGATGAGATGAGGATCACAGCCCAACGGGCTTGCGACTTTGAAGAGTCTCTCTTCACTTGACTGTAGTATATGAGTGTATCATAGGTTTATAAGGACAACAGATCAGGGGCTGCAAAGATAAGACTGCCTAAACAGCCGCTTAAAACACGGTCTGTGGTTCGGATAAAGTCGCTTTATGACCGCTTTGCGCCGCATAAGAGGGCTTACGGACCGCTTTGCGTATGCATCCATACATAATGCCGCGAGTAAATGGTGCATTTACCAATTACGCGCGCGCGTTTACTCCCGAAGCTTGACGCATCTACCCAGGTAGTAAGGTGCACAGTTCACTTACAAATGGTGCATTCTTCGCGCAAGTTTGGTGCGTTTGCTCCGGAAGAAAGGTGCGTTTACCACGTAGCGGGGCAATCCGCTGTATCTCGTGTAGTATGCCATGTATCACCCTGAAGCTTGACGAGGCCTTTTACATGACCATCAAGTACGTCCACCCTTGGTAAGACGCACTCTCACCCGGATCTCATGTAGTTGAAAATCGTGCCTGTACTCCCCCCCCCCCCCCCCCCCCCACGGGCTCGACAAAGACCCCCAGGCATCGAATATTCACTCTTTCTTTTACTGGGTACTACAACGGGTCAAGTGATCCGATCATGCGTGTCACTGCCCAAGCAAAGTGGGCCCTGCATCCACTGCACAGCCGCGCATCGCCGCCAGCGAACTTGCTCAATTTTGTCTGAGTGCACGTAGCCTGCTTGACGCGTCGCGTCGCGCCAAATGCTTACTTTAACTTTCGACTCATGTTCACCGCGCCACGCCAGTTCCTGCCATCCGTTGCCATGGACAGATACTCGCCTTGGTTCCAAAACCCGTGTCGCATACGTCATGTCCAGTCAGCAGATGAATGCAACGCTCCAGAACAAGGGTGGCCGACCCCGCATTGGGACCCGACCAATTGACATGACCCGCCCACCTGCATGTGGCACCTCCCAGATGTCCTCGACTACGTCTACCCAGAAGAAAGACTTGGGCCAGCGGGAACCCAATACCATTGACGATCTCCCTCAGTGACGCACTCCAATCAAATGCCAATGACTCATGAGGGCTGCTCCGACTGAGTCGACTCGAACACCGACTCAGACCCCGCCGTCGACGACTCCGAAGCCATCTCCGATGGGGGCAAGGAAGCCATGGATCGCCTGCGCCAAGTCGTCAACCTCCTCGAAAATTGTGCACCTAACCATCTACAGCTGGAGTATGACACAATGCAAGCCAAACCTAAAGCGATCATGTCGTCGAACCTCCTCTGGTCGGCGGAAAAGAAAGCCGACTACGGGCAATGGCCGCTGATTCTTGGTGACCGAAGGAAAGCAGATGAATGGACGCTCAAGGACACTATACCAATTCTCAAGCTTCCTTTGTACATGTCCACCGAAGTGGGTTGATACTGGTTCCAAGCAAAAGCAGTCATTGATGGCTATTTGAAGTTGCTGATTAGGAAGCAAAACTGACAAAACTCTTCCTCGCCGATCCTCCTCCTGTCCTTCATTGGCGAAACCAACCTGAACAGGAGCACGAATGGACAGCCTGCAAATACGAACGTTGCCTCACCGTAATCGAAGCATCTCACGGTGCTCCATCGATCTCTTTCCATCAGCATCCGGCGGATCACCTGACATTGTGCCCGGTCATTGGGTGCTTGTTGAGACCCGTCTGTCCGACCACACCTTCCGCTTTCATGACTCGCTGCGGCGATCTAAAGAAAGCGTAGACGACCCGAACATTCCATCGCCGGAACAAAGCTTTGCCAGGTGAGAGGGAGAAGCGACTTGTGTGGATCCCGCTTACCTGATAGGCTGACTATAATTCGCCGAGCTCATGATCGCAGAACATCGTTCCTTTCATCACGGCTCGGGCAGAAGGACCCATCCCTTGTGTCACCGGAGGCAGTGACCGGCCCGCAATCCCGTACGCAGAGTGGGAGCGAGAGATCGTGAAACCGCGAGTACCGAAGAAGGGGGACTTGATGCCTAGGACAGAGTTTACGCGACAGCCCAATGGCAACGCTTGCGGCGTCTTCGTTTGTCGAACGATGGAAACGTTGGTCGCGGCGGTTGCGTTTCAGTCTGAGTTAGACTGGAGCTGGAGCCCACTCAAGCCACTACAGGACAACTTCTATGCTAACCAACGCGCATACATGTTAGACGTGGTTAAACATGCTCGCTTGCGGTGTGACACGGAGTTGAAGCAAATTCTGCCCCTCCGCTGATTGCGAGAGGGGAGTGGAGCTCCTCCGCCGGTTCCCGGTCAATCATCCTACTGTTGATCTCAACTATCTGATCTTAGTGATAGTTCAAGCTTGCTTGATATTGAGGCTGACACTCTTGTGTATGGAGAATCTATCCCACTCGCGCTCAAGGAGATTTTGCCGGAGCTCGAAGAGAAGCCCTTAGGATCGCCCGGCATTGAAAAAATTACCCGCCTACCCTCATTCTGATTGACCCTTCGATCGGCACAATGTACGCCTCTGACTCCAATCCTGACGCTCAATGTACTGCTCAGTTGATTTCGCGAAGGCCCCCGCGGCCCAACCCGGCACCGTCAATTGCAACGATTGGTTCGATGCCAGATGCGCCGCCAATGAGACTCCAGAGGTCGCAAGGTTCGACCCTACTCCCCCTCTGCCGGTGTCTGAGGCACTCGAGGTCGTTGCTTGCTTGCCAAGGTATCAAACACGTACATTGGCCGTTCGGTCAATTGCCGCTATATCCACAAATGCCCCAAGCCCTCGCCGATCGAAGCGCAAGAGGGAAGCATCCTTTTTCAAAGCTGTGCAACTTCGCTGAAGCCTTGCACGCAATGCTGGGCTCGCAATACAAATCTGATGTTGGAGTCAATTGCTCAAGATATGGGCTCTCCCAAACTGCATCGGACCTTTCCTTGTCACCAGAACACTCACATTGGTCGTGGTTTATTTTGAGCAGCTGCAAGAACATCAGCAACTTTGCCACTCGCGCTTTAGTGAAATTTAGTGAAATTTAGCGCACTTTAGTGCCAAAAGCGCACTTTTAGTGAAATTTAGTGCACTTTCTATAATCTCCGGTGGGTCACTAAATGACATCTAAAAGGCACTTAAGTGCACTTTGTGCCATTTAGTGCACTTATAGTGCTTTTGCAACAACCTGATTTCAGTGCTATTATGTGTATAAGCGCGCTTGAGCAATCAATGCCTGGTAGTACTGGTACATGCTTGCATTCCACTCATAATCACAGTGCTGAGTACTAGGCTACTGCCAGCCAAACAATCTATTCTGAGTCCTCTTCTTACGTATCATTCGGCACCAACTGTGCCCTGTGCCTAAGTGCCAAGCCTGCCTCGAGCGAGTCTTTGGCCACTGCTTCGCCACCTGAAAACGGAAGCATAACCCCCCTCCCGGGGAAACAACTCGTGTATGTCGCAACAACGGGTGATTGAGACTCACCTGAGAACTCCGCAATTGGGGGCATCACCTTTTCAAGAGACACAAGCGCCTATTGATGGGACCAGTAGACGAACGTTAGGTCGAATGTTACAGGGATGAAACCGATATCCGCGGAAAATCTCTCGACTCACCGCACCTTAAGCGTAAGATACTAGACCAAAAGCCAGGGGTTGGTTGTCCGGCTGCGCCGCATTGAGAGAGGCCACCTTTTGGCTCTTGGCGCAAGCTGCGAACACGGCGACGAGATCGTTCAACAGTGAGTGAGTTTGACAGGTCGCCTGACTTCCGGCCGAACTGGAAATCTCTCTGCAGTAATGCAAATACTTACTAGCCATTTCCTGCTCTGGACAACAGTATAACCTCTTCAAGATCACCCTAAAAGTGTGGCCACAGCAAAGTTCCAAGAACCCCTCCGAAGATGGTCAGCGTTGTCAAGATGTGACGTGCGCCTCAGTCTGCTTCGTGTTCGGTTGACCGCGCTTTGGTCCCGCCGGTCGCTGGCGGTGTCTTTGCCGGCGGCTTGTAACGCTTCAGCCATACCTTTCAATGACTGTGCCATACGGTCAACTCACTCGGAGATAGCCAGGGGCAGAATGAAAGGTGATGGTGGAGGCAAGAGGGAACAAGGGATGGGGATCGTGAGCGGTGGCAGTGAGTGGGAGGAAGGAAAAGGAGGCTCGCGACGGCGCGTGGACTTGGTAAACAACACGCGGCCGTGGCCTAATGCGAGTCACTTGGCCGTGACGGCGCTTGCGCCCACGTCCTGGCTGTCAGAACCCAATCATATCTCTGATTCTCTTCCAATCCTATTTACTTCTCTTGCCACTATTTCACTTCTACTTTGCACTCCCTCTTTAGCCTATTCTCACTACACCGGATCCCAGCGCCTGATTGAGACTCGGTTGACATGTTGGCTTGGGTTGAAGTCGCGCGCCTCGCGGGCACTCGTCTCTCTTCCTTCTTCATCCTTCTTCATCCATCTTCCATCCTCAATCTTGTGCTCGTACTCAACCCCTTGAGTCGGGATCCAGACTTCTAATAGGTCATGAGCCCAAAAGCCGCTCACAAAGCTTCTACAGCAGACGCAAGCGGACCACCACCATCCAACACTTCACCTCCACCAGAACTCACTCCTGAAACCAACACCATGCCATCTGACACTGTCGTCGGCCCTGACCGCGCTTCAAGCCGACTACGCCGCGCTGCTCGCCAAAATCACGGGCAGGCGTGCGGGCACGATCAGCCGCGCGCGTATGCGTCCTTATGCACATCTTATGCACCGTTAAAGCGCTGTTAAGCGCGCGTAATCTCGGGCGAATCCTTCAGCGGGTTCGCGCGCGTGGCCATTTTGCTGATGCTCTGGACCGCAGACCCCACTAATTTCCTACAACACGCAGGCGCTGCCAACGGTGCAGGAGGGGGAGAGCTCCAAGTGGTGCGGCTATGCCTTCTTTCGCCACGGTGACTCGAAACTGTTTTGGACCCATGTTCTTGACAGGATCAAGGCCAAGACCCGCGCCGCTGGAGACCGGACACTTTCGCCGAGTGGGAAGGTCTTCTATGCCAACGCTCACATCATCTCGACGGTCCTCCACGTGCTGTCCTTCGACATACCGCCTCAATGGTTTATTAAGGCGGCGGAGACAGCACTTACGGATTTTGTCTGGGGAGGAGCAGGGCGAAATACCGTCGCTCGCGATTTCGTGTTCCAGGCTCGGGAGGACGGTGGCTTGGGCTTGATTTCGATCGGCGACATCGTTCATTCGGTGGCGCTTCGGTTTTGGGATGCTGTGGCGGGCTCGGACGAGGCGATCTGGGCGCCCCTAGCTCGCGAGAGCTGGAGGTCCCTCGTCGCTGCGACCCGCGATTTCAGTCCGAGGGGGTTCTTCAGCAGCACGGCTCGGCTCGAGAAGCTGTATCGCGACTCGACGCGCTGGGGGGCAGTCGTTGCAGCGGCCAGGGTCACCTTACCAACCATCAAGTCCGAACTCCTTACGCTCCCCGAATTGCTCTCGCTTCCGCCTCGCCTCCCTTCACTCTATGCTGAAGGTGCCAAGCACGCATATGACGATGCGGACGCAGTGGCGAAGTTTACGCAGATCGCGGACCTGTACTGGAGGGACGAAGGGAAGGGATGGGCTCTTGTTGGTCATCGACGCGGGTTCTGGCAGCACTCTAAGGAACCCGCCCTACAGCACGGGCACGTATGGTCGCGCGTGGGTCAGTTGCTCAAGGCGAAAGCCTTGCTGCCCAAGACCGTGTTGCGACCTGCTCGGATACCTCTCAAGGAGGCTCCCCGTCCTCGGTGCTTCAACTTCTTTGGGCTCACCCGACCGTTCACTATTCGCAAGCTTCGTCGGCTTGTGAACGTGGTTCGGTTCCCAGGGAGGAAGGATCGAGTCAAGCGTTTCCGTGATGGGACTTCTCAGAGCGATAGGAAGAGCTTCTGGAGATGGCTTCATGACCGGTTCGCGTCTGCTGTGGAGCAGGACACCCACTGGCGGCTCATGTACGACGTGACGCCGATGCGCAAGAGGCAGCATACGCAGGGTCATGCCTCTTCGCCGACGTGTCTGTTCTGCGGCAACAATGCAGCGGTCATCGAGACGGTGTCGCACCACTTTTTCGAGTGCGCGTACTCGACCAGCTTCTGGGGCGGGGTGCTTCGCATTCTGTTCGACAAGCTCGGCATCGAGGATACCGACGTCGATCCGTCGACGTTCACTCCGGAGCAGCTGACTATGGGGCTGCCTCTTTTGCGGGGTTGTGGGAGAACGACCTCGAAATGGATGTGGGTTCGGCTGGCTTGCGCGATCGGCTTCCAGCGGCTGCACCTGCTCCGCTGGCGCGTTCATCAGCGGTTCGAGCTGGACAAGGTCGTGGCCCCTCCCTCGCTCCCCAGTGCACTCAGACCGTTCGAGCGAGTTTTCTCTCTCGAGCGGGCTTTGTGCCTGGGGCTCGAGATTGGGAGGTGTGATGACTGAGTTAAGCCCTTCCTTCCCATCTTCCTCCCCTCCTTTCCTCCCTTCTTTTTCGGAGGTCGACTTCTCTTTCAGAAGCTGACTGTCTTGAAACTTGTTGCGCAGTGGAAGGCTGCGCACCTCTCTCCCCCTCTCTCTACTTTGCGCAGTAGCGGTTTTCGTTCCTGGATTGATCGGCAAGCCTGGTCGATCGTCTTTGCGTTGGAAGTTTTGTGAAGTTTTCCCCTCTCCTTTCTCTCCTTTCTCCCTTCCCTTTCTCTTGTCCCTGTTGCTCGGTTGTTCACTACGCTCCAGCCACTTCTCCTTTTACTCCTAAGCCGTGTGTTGGATTTCGTCGAATGATTCGTTCGTTCGCGTTGGTCAAGATCTACGGCATGGCTCGGGAAGAAAGGTCGCTCGTCTTTTGGTCAATATCCTCGCGTCAAGGCGAGGCTCGTTTCGTTGTATTGGATTGCTTTTCGCTCGGCCCCGACGGCTCAACAGCCAGCACTCGAGATTCAGCCAAGGGAGGACATCAGGCGATGTGACGAGTAGCTGGGGCTTGGCTGCGGCTTGTTAGTCCCTGGGGACCTCTATCCCCGGCTTCGACCCCCTCCCTTGGCCCCTCGGGTGTGTTCCCCTCCTCTCTGTCTTAGTATTCCTGATTTTCCGTGTTTCCAGTCGTGAATTTCTGTATATTTTCCCCCTTCTTTCTCTAGGCGCCCTTGCCTGGTTTTCGAGTATCTTCGCTCCCGCTCTTGGGACGTGAAGCGGCAGCAGTACTCACCGCCCGTTGGAGTCCGCGTTAGGTGCTCGGCGGGTTTTGATCTACGCAGCGCTCTTTGCGCGCAGGGGTTTGACTTTCAGCCAACTGCTTGCCATCGTTGCTTCATAACCTCCTTTACCTCTTTTTGTAGCGGTCCCAGCCAACCCGAAGGATTGCAATCTATGAGCCCCAGTCAAAAAAACAAAAACAAAAACACTTTTTTTTATTTTAAAAAAAGCGCACTTTCATCTTTCCTCTATTACAGGTCTGCTTTCGTTGCTCATGGACCGGCTCGCAATTTGGGATTGACTCGACGGTGGCTCGCGCTCTTTGGCTTCGGGGTTCTTAGTCAAGGGAGGGATCAGCAGACACAGGCAGAAAGTCGGCTTTGAGGGGCCAGGGACTGCTGAGGTGGAGGTTTTGAGGGGCCTCCACCGCGTCTTGTTGTGACCGAGCATAGACCTGGGACTTCGCGGGTCAGGGTAGCTGCGCAGTCGCTCTCTTGTCTTTGTCTCGACCGAGTGGGGAAGTGGGTGCGGGGTGGGCCTCTTGTCGTTAGTAAATCGTTTTATTCCTCTTACTCTTTCTCTCTCTCTCTCCTTCTCTCTCTCATTCGTCTCCTGGGGGGGGGGGAGCAACCGCTTGGCTGGGGCACTCGAATCCCAAGTATCGGATTGGTGGACACCGGCCCGTTTCTCGCATCTTGCGGGCGGTTTGTGTTATCATCGTCGACTTCCATCTAATTTTTCCGTAGACCAATCAGGGGGAACAGGAATCGGGGGCAATATGATGAACAGTTTCTACAAAAAAAAAGCACTTCCTTCGAGTATTGCTGTCAGTGTACCTCTGTCATCCTGACACTGTGCCCCCCAGAAGGAAGTCTACCGTGCGGCGAGGTGGCGGTTCGAGCGATCGAGCACAGAGTTGTCGGCTGCGTCGGCTACATCTTCGACAAAAAGAACTGCGGGGTCACGCCCAGGGAACCCTTCAGCATCATTCTCAACATAAGGCCGAAGGAGTCGAGCAGGGAAGCGATTGTGCACTCGCGACATCGCTGGAGGGAGCTCGAGGTCGTAGCTGGATGTTGCCGGAATGGCCGCTCGAATACGGAAAGGGCCGATGTAGCGCGGCAACAACTTCGACTTCATCGCTTCAGGCACTGCCAGATTCTTTGTTGAAAGGTAGACGTGACTGCCGGTCCGAAAGGCGGGGTCGTCCGGTCGACGACGCTTGTTGGCCTGATGGGACTGGTCGAGGCGTGCGCCAATGATCGCATCCGTCATGACAGGACCACTCCCTCGAGGTCGAGTGTTGGAGTCGAGATCGAGGCAGGGCAACCTGCACGGGGTGACACGGACCGCCCGAAGCGGTGTGCAAAGCTGGCTGGGAAGACTCGTCAGCAAGCAGGGGGGCAATCGACTTGAGCCGTAAAGCGAGTCGATGACCGAGAGACGACACCCAGGAGAGCACATGAGAGCTCGATACGTGGTGAAGATGCGGAGTCGAATACGTGACTCGAACGCGAAGGTGAAAGCACGAGGCGCTGCTCCCAACGAAGACCCAAAGGTATACGCTGTATCAGGACTACCTTGCAATCAAGAAAAGAGCAGCAATAAAGCTGGGGTCGATGACGAGATAAGAAAAAACTAGGCGATGATGATAGATGATTCTAAGCCAGAGAGGCAAACGGGCACAAGAGAGCCAGTCAAACTAAGCATGGGTCCAAGCTCAATAAACTCGACTTGGCAACCAACTCCTCCAACCCAACCACCTCTCCTCTGCCAGTCTCTGAATCCCAAACCCACTTAATACACTTATTGAAGTCGGTGTGCGCAACCTGGGCCTATACTGCTACCATTGGTAGCAAGGTTGCAACCCACTGAAAGTACGCCTTTCGCGCAGTCTGGGAGCGCGCTGCGCGCGCGCCTTACCAGCGGTACTTTCTATGTCTGCCTGAGGTGAAGGTAGCGTATGGTACGGCGCTACCCTCGCGCCCAAGACTTGGCGAGGTTGCGATGGCCCTCCCTGGCGACGTTGGGACCTTGGCATAGTAGCGAGGGTTTGTTCTTGAATGAGTGTCACTAAAATTGGATGAGAGTAGGGAAAAAGGAAAGGTTTGAGGGAGTGGGCAGGACTATTTACGGGTTATGGGCCAAAAATGTCCAATTTTGCGGGCCGCCAGGGTAGGCCATGGTTGGAACCTTCTCGAGAGTTCTCTCTCCCATCTTCACTCAACTCCGCGCGTCGACTCGCACGCACACCTTGCTTGCTTCGCGTCGCTTCACACCCATCGGATTACGCCAGCTATCCATATTGCTGTATATTCCTGCTTCACTCTGTCGCTCAACCTCGCCGTGACCCGGTGACCAAGTGACGCCATCGCACCTGTGGGGTGGTCGAGGTGAGTTAATTCGAGGCGACCTGCACAGCTCTCCCCGAGAATAGCACTGAACTGATTCCTTTTGCTACGGTGGGCTGAATCGCGAATCAAGGCTTTGAATGACCCAGGAAGCCTCCATCCTTCGCTCAGTGGTTCGGTATGTGCACACGCCAAATGAAGGCCGAAGGGGCACCGGCCCACACTTTACCCAACCATGGTGCGCTTGCGGACATCTTAGCCTCAGACGTTCGCACCGGCAGCGATTGAAACTCCCTTCTTCCTTGCCATGTCGACACAGGATGCCCCACTGCGAACACGAGTGTCAATAGCGATGAGTGGCAACTCAGCGTGACGGAGGAGACGTCGCTCATTTTCGAGGAGAACGACTCGAACCTATGCGATGTCGAGGAGCAGTCAGCCCGACTCATTGAGATCAGCGAATCTTTGCCGAAACAATCGCCAACTCCAATCTGTTTGGCGTCTTCACAACAGAGGAGCACCTCCGGTCCAGGACGCTCTCCAAGACCGCCGCAGGTGCAATTCTCCCCACTTTCCCTGGCCCCATCACCTCTGCTGGGCCTGCCGCCGCCCCCGCTTCCGGCTCTCCTCGATCCCACGAGCGCCAACAGTGACGCTACGGAGTCTCCGACTTCGTATCGGACACGGCAGGCATCTGCCCCGTCGGTCAGGACGATTCTGAAAGTGCCTGGAACGCCGGGCACTGGTCGATCAGTGCGCTTCACAAGTAGTGCGAGGCGCATTGAAGATCACTCTCCTAGTGCTCGACCAGATCGTTCACCTTCGCTCACCAGCGACGGCGGAAGTGGGGAACAAGAAAGAGTTCTGCGCGTTGAAAAGGAAGAGGATCGGGAGGAAAAAAATTCTTCTTCCGAAGAGGAAGTTTCCAGTCACTTGGTCGCCAGCTTCCTGTCTCGGCTACAAGCGGTTATCCCCTCGCCAGATTCGTCCCTCGCATCGACAGTTTCTCGCTTGGCTGGTCCCGGCGATCAAAGCGTCGTCGAAGCTACTAGTCACCGCCCCGCGGTTGCCGTAACGAGTCCGACCTCAAGCGATTATGCCATCGATTTGGCCAAGCACCTGCCGGTCGTCGGACTTGGCTTTGCTCGCAGCGTGCGCGAGACACGTGACCTCTTCGACGAGAGCAACCCTTTCGCTGGAGCATCAATATCCATGTTGGCAGCATCCACCAATCAAGATCTTGGATCTACCAGCAGGCCAACATTTGCTCAGCTTGAAAGCGAGGGTGCTCGATTTGCACCCGGGTTGGCCGCCCTCTCCCAAGTCGACGAAGCGGCCGGCGACAATCGTCTTTCAAGGCCATCAGCCAGCGACCCTCCTCGGTTGCCTCCGCGTATCAAGTCTTTGCAACCAAGTAACCCCGGTGCCTCGCCGCCGATGCCAGCTGATAAAGCACCGGACATGCTGGCAATGGGTCGAGATCAGGAAGCCTCGAAACCTCTCGGTTGTGCCACTGCTCACATAACCGTCTCGGATAGCTGCTCCAACGAGGAAAATGTGACTCGACCCTCGGCAATTTCTCGTTCGAGTTGTATAGGCTCATCGCTCTACCGAATTTTTATGCAAAAGCGATCAGAGGGTAGTCGCATTGCGGCAGACGAATGGGGTCGTCTCGTCCACGAAGGTCAAGCAGGTGACAAGGAACCTGCTCGCCTGATGGAGAGCGCACAGGCCAACACTTCTCTCGGTCGCCCTCCAAATCTCTCGCCAAACCTGCGCCCCCGCGATCAATACGCCTTGGAAGAGCTGAAACACTCCGGAGAGTTTGGTACGCCGAGCTGCACCAGTATCGAAGGATGTTCGTCAGACCTCGCAAATGACGCTGGAGACTACCAGCTGGACGACTCCTACTTCGCTGCTATGCCACTTACTTATCTCTCACCCATTCCCGAATTGGTAGGCTCTGCCGCCCACACCACTGGAATTCGCCCGATTGTGGTATATATCTGACCGCATCTCTTGTTGGTACCCTGCAGTCCGAGCCCAACACCACAGTCGAGTCTGTGCGATTGCCTTTGTGTGATGAGGCAGCGTCCCGTATCGGAAGGGCAGCGCCATTCAGAGGAAAGCCAGGATCTTTGTACATCACAAGTACGACTTCGTCTTTTGCGTCATTCACTCCCGAAAAGCACCCATCGTTCGCTCTGTCCCTTCCACCAACATCGATGAATGAGACATCCTCCATCGACTTTCAAGAGAGCTTTGATGTATTCGCCTCCCTCGTCGCGACCTATGATGTGTGGCGAGGACACACGACGGCTCAAAAATCGGACATTGCTTCGCTTCTTGCGATCATACGCACCGAATGCCAACGTAAGGACGCGGTACTGGCCAAGCTCGCTGGGCGTAACGAGACGCTGGAGAGGCAGCTGCAACATATCACCGCGACCTTGGACGAGACCAACCACACCCTGCTGGACCGTGACGGCGGCCCCGAAGGAGTGCTCAAGAGGTTGCTCAGGAAGAACGAAGCGCTCGTGAGGCTTGTCTCGAAACTCACCGAAGAGTTGGAAGCTCGGATCCAGCAACAACTGAGCAACAAGAACAAACGCGAGATGGACTTGAGGGACTCGCGAGCCGAGCTCCTCAAGGCGCAAGACGCGGCTCGCGATCGCGAAATACGTTTGCGTGTCGCCCAAGCCGCCCAAGCTGATCTGAGCGAGACGCACTCTCGTATGCAACAGCAGGTATTGCAACTGGTCCGCGAGAACGACGCTTTGCGGCAAGAACGGGATGATGCACGCGCCAACTGGAGGCAGGATGTAAACACGATCGGCGGTCAAAGCGACAAGACTGTTCCTGGGAACGAAGGACAGCACTCTCGCGCCTCGAACGAACAGGCTCAGAAGACATCAGCGGCAAACGCGGCCCACTCGGCAAGCACAAATATGGGCGCGCACAAGAACGCGGAGGAAATGGCAAGCGTCCGAGGCTCGCCGCACCCAGGGATGCGGTCGACCGACGAGTTGTGCACGACGCCGAACACAGAGCGAGGGAATATGGCGATCACATACGAGCATGCGAACGACAGAATGGAGTGGATGGAACGCGAGCTCAGGAAAGCCGATAATACATCTCAAGATCTTCAAGCGCGTCTACTCGAGGCCACCGTTCGACTCGAGGAGCAGGACGTTCGCTCCGAACGGTTTGAAGCAGAGCTGAAGGTCAAGGATGACCAGATTGCACTTCATATCAAGGCGTGGAAGGAACACCAAGCCGAGATCACACGCCTCATGGACTCGGTCTCGTTGATTGAGCAAGAGGCCGTCAACAAGGTCCATCTCGCTGAGTCGGAACTCAGTCGGGTCGAAAACGAGCTTGGGGCTGTGATCGAATCCAAGGAGCAACAATTGGAGACGGTAAAGAATGACATCTCGAGTCACGCTGCCCGTTTTGTGAAGCTTGATAACGAATGCAAGACAAACGCTCTCATGGTTGGAATGCTGCGCAATCGACTCGCAGTTCGTGATGGTGAGTCGAGTTTGCTTCCGCTTCCCGTCCGGTGATACCATGCTGAACGAGGAAAGCCTCTGTCCTCAGGCAAATACACCGCGCTCAAGAACCTGAAGGCTGAGTTGGAGTCCGATATCCTCGGCCTGAACATTGCACTCGAGGTGAGCAGTTGATAAAGACGGCTAACGATCAGCACACTCTCGGCGATGCCCTGCTGACCGTGCTTCGAACGACCGCAGGCGAAGCAGCAGGAGGCTTCGGCGTGGAAGCGTCAAGTTCAGTCGTCTCGACTCTCACAGATGTCTATTACGACCTCGAAGACCGCACAGGATCAACATCAGGCTTCCGATCTTCCTCGAGTTGCGGCGTTTGTGGGGCAACCCCCTTTGGCGCTGACCGACGGCGGGCTCTGCGAAGCTACCCTCTCACAGAAAGGGGGCACACGTAAGCCTAGTCTCGGCTTTGGTAGCTCGAGTCGGCGCGATGCCACCTCGTTGCCCACACTTTCAAGCACACCCAAGTCGTCTATCCATCTTGCTCGCAATGCAGGCTCTAAGGAGAATGTGGCGCCTGCCTTCGTCCGCAAGCGTGCCGCATCACTTATCCTGGCTTAGATCGAGCTCTCTCTCTGGATGACATGAAAGACAGGACTCATGACCTTTCCTGACTATTGTTGACAATATATGCAATACATGTGAATACGTGGCTCGATACGCATGGTCATATAATCATGTCGCCACCAGAAAGCGTGTGCATATCAAGTTGATTCGCTTGACATCGCTAGGTGAGTCAACCCTCACAATCTCGATGTGATGGTACGGGTGAAAAACCCATACGTCACAGCCCGCTTGAATGCGTGATAGATCAGCGGTACCTGTCGGAACGAACCCGTTGGATGTTGCCGTAGTAGTAGTTTGTTGTCCAACCAAGTCCGACGGTAGTGGCACAATCTCACCCACACAGGTGGAATTAGCGGGACTGTCGAGTACAGAGAGCAAAACAAAACCATCCTGAATGTCGCATGCTGCATCATGGTATCGATCTGATTGCGCGTGGATGGGCGTGGATGAAAGACGGCAGTGGAGCAAGACGGATCTCTTTCCGCCGATACGCGCTGATGTCGTGGGCGGGCGTGCTAGAGAACTCGGCATTTCCCGTGGAGCGTTGTCGGGCAGCACAGACAATACCCTCAGGCACAATGAGGGCCGAGCAACATCTTGGATGTTCTGTGCCAATCCCACTCCAGTACGATTGTGTGCAATTGAATGCTGCCACAGAACGTTTGCCGTGCGGGTAGATGAGAATAGCAACGTGGCGCGCGCGGCAGATCCCATCCTGTTGTCCAAGCGAGGCTGGCGCACATCCCTTAGCGGTGAAATATTGAGCCACACCCCACACCGCTTACTTACAAGGCTCGGCTCTTGGCCTTGCGGGGACTCCATTGTTCAAGTGTCCCGTCATGGCCTTCACCACCCCAATTCACCGTGGGCGAGGGGGGTCTCGGAATCCTTCCAGAAATGGGAATATGGGACCCGTGCATCATCGACTTTGCGTAGGGACGCAAGTCAGCTTGGTCTGTCAGAGCGTTTGACTGATATAGGCCAGCTCGAGAGGATATCGGGCTCGCATGGCCGCGGGTAGCAGCAGGTGCATTCGACTCTGGTTGTGTAGCGCGTGAGAACGAAGAATCGAAACGCCCGACGGCACCCATTACTCGTCGGGGGGTTAAAGCGGGGCGGGGTGACAACACAAGCTTGGGCACGACAGCTCGGGAAAGTGGTCTGAGCTGCCTGGCCTTGGCCGGCATGGACTGCGGCACCGATCGAGCCCCTGCTGCGACGGCGACACCGTCTGGAATGAGACAATCGGCCGGTTAGAATGACAGGCACTGGAGGCGATGACTGAGACAACATGATCTAACCTTCTGAGCGATCTGATTCGCGCCAGATGGATCGTGCAGGTTTGGTGGATCCTAGTGCTCCGCTACGGCTGGTATAGAGAGGGAGTACGACATGAGTCGGCGACGCTAGCGGAGAAGCCGTCTCGACCACGGGTGCGCGTAGAGCCTGTAGAGCTATCGAGCGATGGATACGATGGTCGCAAGCACTGCGGTTTCAGTCGACATGTTTCGAGGGAGGATCTAGTAGCCAAGTGCACCCTACATTGCAGCGGTCGGACACGACTCGTAGGGGGCCTTTGTCCATCAGTGGCGCTAGCACTGTCGGCGGGCGCCCCTCGCAGTTGCATCAACGGGAGGAGCGAACGAGCGAACGAGTCGTGACACAGATATGCCTCTTCATCAGCAGGAGTAGTAGCGACCCGCTCGACCTGCTCTGTGGTCGCATTCGGTCTGGAGCTGGCGCGCTCGTCCGGCATGATGATGCCGTGGCTGACTCGGGTTTATCCCTGGGGTTGAGCGGGGTGGAGAGACGCCGACAGAGAACGCCGAGTGTTCATAGTACAGCAACGAGTGATCCCAAGCTCGTCGCCAATGGCGAGTAAGTGGAGGAACGGCTGAGAAGGCGCGGCGGTAGAGGGGGAGTCGTAAAGGTGCGAGCTGGCCGTTTCCCGCCTCTGGCGAACGTCTCTGGACTAGAAAAGACTAAGGAATACTAAGAAGGCTGGGACTGACTAGGATAGTACTGGGACGGAGTGGCACAGTGTCCGAGACTGTCGATTACGATAGCATCACGGCTCGCTTTTTTCGGCGAACGAGGAATGTAGCTCATTCTTCAATATACTAGGTGCGGTGGCGCGCGGAGCGCGCCACCTCTCACCGTAAGAGTTGACCCGCTGCAATGTGATACAACAGCTGCGGTACTGTTGAGTAACGGAAGCGTAGTGGTTGAAGTCGGGAGAGAAGCGCGTGACGACGATCAAATGTACACAGCCTTCATTTCAACATTATCCGCTTCTCTGTTCTCAGTCTGATGAAGCAGAACTCTGACACCGTCCACATAAGTTGCTGGGACAACGCGACATACAACTGGCCGTGAGAAAAGACGGACGTCACCAGACACACTCTTACCTGCGCGCGTGACGACTGCCCCTGCAACTTGTTGAACGTCATAGCCATTGCCAGCCGAATCGGAGACTCCGACGCAGTGAACGGAAGCTCAGCTGATGACCCTGTCTTCAGCGTGATCCGTGGCAACAAAACGGGCTGTCCAGCACGATCTCGTGTGAGAATGATGGCTTCGAGCACGCGGGTGTGTAACCGGGTTCACAACAGTCTTCTGCCGTTCTGACCCACCTTCTCAGAAGTATTCGACTTTTTCGCCTGTTGACATATTGTCCAGTTCGAGCGCGGAGACGGGATAAACGTGTCTGATCAACCCCGGGCCGGATCTGTTCCTCGTGGTCGCCGGCAAGAAAAGCTGACGTGGGAGCGCGATAGAGTCTTCTGTTTGTTTGCCGAGCCGTCTCCAACTCCCAAGAGCCAATTTGCAAAGTCCTGTGCCTTTGCCCGTGCCGTTTCGGTCACGCGGTCTGCAGCGGCCAGAAGAGGCATTGTTGGTCTGTGCTCGCACCGTGCCGTCATCAGCAACTTTGCCACTCGCGCTTGGTGCAATTTGGCGCACCGGAGATTATAGAAAACGAGCTAAATGTCACTAAAAGTGCGCTTTTGGCACTAAAATGCGCTAAAAGTCACTAAATTGCACTAAAGCGCGAGTGGCAAAGTTGCTGATGTCGTTAGTATACGGTCTAAAGGTCAGGCGAGGACTACTACTTACAGAGAGATCCCCGCAGAAGTCAGCATTCATGATGCGAGCATCGACGATTTGTGTAGGCGTTGACTTGGGAATAACGGGAAGGCATTGCTTCGGATCCCCTGTGATGTTACAGTCCAACCGGCCAGTCAGTCATGCTGCCCTGCGCCTTGCTTTTGAAAGATTGGCACATAACTGCCAACACGACGGTCACTCCACCGAACCGCGCCGTGAAATAACGGGAAGGCATTGCTTCGGATTTCCTGTGATGTTACAGTCAACCGGACAGTTAGTCATGCTGCCCTGCGTTTTGCTTCTGAAAGATTGGCACACACCTGCCAACGCGATGGTCACCCCACCGAACCGAGCCGTTGAGGATCTGCCACGGGATGGTGAGCCGCAATTCACGCGACCAGAGCCTGTTTTCTTCCGTGATTCGTTACAACTATCAGTACTCTTGCTGTTGTCCATCTGTGGCAATGGCAGTGAAGACTCACATTTGGTGTGCCGATAACCCGGATTCTCAGTTAAGGGATAACGCACGCATGCAGTGTCACCAGCTGACAGTGAAGAAACGACTCGAGGGTGACATTCAAAGAAGACGTGTTGAAGGGAATTGCTGCTTGGTAGTTTTCCATCAGCTTCTGAACAATCCCACACCAAGGGCACAGTTCATGAAGTTACTTGCGGCAGCCGTTTCTTGATCCCGTATTCGTTGCAGAGCTTCCACGACGACCGCTTCAGATGTCGCGAGCTCGAGGTGGGGTTGGGATGAGGTGCGATGGGTCAGGGGTGAAGAGCAGGAGGGAGAAAGATGGGGAAGCCTGCGCCTCAGTTTAAACCGGGCTCATAGAATGTCGCAGAAGGCCGCGGAACGTCGTGGAGTGAAGGCCCGTGACACGCTGGCGGGGCCCCTAACAGCGGCATTGGCGCACTGGCCGACGCTACCCGAGGTCTGGAACTGCTTCAAAGCGTGGAGGAACGAATCTCAAGCTTGGAGGTGAAGAACTGCGGGCCCGTTGCACTTGCCGTGCGACATTTGAGGCTGCCTGCTGCCGGTGCAGGTTGAATTGACGAACCAGTTTGCGCGACGTTTGTGCGGAGGAGGAACGCGAGCAGCTGCCGACGTCTCTGCTGCCCCGCTGCTCTCCGTGAAGATCGTTGTACAGGAGACGGGACGTGAAAGCTTGCAGATGACTCTTCGGAAGTGGCAGCAACTGGATGGTTGAAGGGTCTACGCTACGATGTGGCAGGCACGCAAAACCGTTCGTCTGGGAAGCAGAGGGTAATGTGCCAGACTGCTTTGTTGGGAAATGGAACCTTGGCGAAGGTAGGCGAAACGGTCTGTCACTGGCCCCATGCTGAATCAGCGCTAGCTAGTTCCGGGGACGCGCCAGACCGAGAGCTGCCGATGACGTCACGCCACGTGGTTTGTCTTTTGTTCTTTGACGTTCTTTGTCTAGACAACAGTCGGTTTTTTTATTTTATTTCTTTTATTTGATAGACTTCATTAACAGCATAATTATATTAATACCTAGAAATCTTCGGAAAAGTCGGAGGGAATGCTGTTACGCACACTGGCAGAAGCAGAGTATAGTAGGAAGTAGGATAGTAGGATTTAGTAGTATAGAAGATAGAAGATAGTTTTAAGGATAGATAAGTTTTGAGGATATACTAGGTTCGGCGGCGCGCTCTGCGCGCCACCTCACATTGAAAATCAGCACTTCTGTTACATTATTGCAGATGCCTATGGTTCTACGCTGCTTTCGTCTATGTCTTCTGGTGTTTCGTTGGAGGACTGGACAGAAGTTCCGAGTCTTCTGAGTCGGTGTCACCGACATCAAGTTCGACATTCAAAGCGGAACGCTTGATTGGCATCGCGAGCTTGGTTTCCGGTGCCTCGGTTGACGTTGATGCGAACGACCCTGTCGTAAACGACTGCTGCCACAAGTTGGGAACCGGTCAATTGTTGGTTACGGGGTTCGAGACTTTCAGACGTACTTACATTGAAGCTCCCGTAACACGTATTTTCAACGGTACGAAGTCCACCTTCCCCACCATGCTTCCAGTTTTCTTGCTTTTCCACGTCCGCCCTACTATCATGCACATGACCCCACAACAGTCACCCTTTTTGAGGATGGTGTGGCTAAAAGTCCGTCCTTCATGACCATCGATTACAACCGGAAGTGGAGTTGGGTATGCCTTGAGGCATTTCTTGCCTCGGTACAACCCATCGCGCGCTTCCGTCCGCGTACAATGCACGGTACGCTTGGGCGTCGAGCCCTGCCCCCCACATTGGCATCGGCGGATATTCCTGTTCTCCCGGCTTCTGTTCTCCTCCTGTCACATTATCCCAATACCTATCGTGTTGATGTCAGTACACATCTTCCAGATTCTCCTGTCTTTTCGATATCGCGCAGCCAGTACTTACTGTTCCGGGGTGACCAAATTGTGGTGCAGAAAGACTATCCGGAGATTTGACTTCGAGGATGAGGCGGTAAATGGGATGGCTGTGGAACAAAGAGATGACATATGTGATTGTGTCAGCGGCTGCCGTACTCTCGGTCAGTAGCTCGAGTAGGTTTACCGGATTCAGCTGCAACATTACAAACAGAGCTTATACCGTCGCTAAACTTGGAGCATAAGACGTGGAGGCCGTTTGCAACGATGGCTTCAGATTCGAAAAGCTCCAGCCCTATCTGGCGGCCAAGCTCATGGGGTCCTTTCAAATCGTCTACATTGGTTATGCTGTACAATTAGTTCAGACATGGATGTGATCTATGATCCTGATCGAAGAAATTTGAGAAGAAAGAACGGCCTGTCTTGTGACGACTCACTAAACTGGTGGCTTTCCTGAAGAGGGGTCCAACGTTGCAACTTTTCCGAAGAACGTCACGACCAAAGGGTGCGTTCCGTTTTCAGTCATTACTGTTTGGCCGAAGTGGCCTGCTGGCAGTTTGATGATGGCAGTAGTATTGGGACCGATTGATGCCAGCGTCACGCGCTGGTTTTGATATCTTCATTGGAGTTCTTCGATGTGACCTTGATCAAGGTTTGTACGTGGTGCCTCCGTGCTTTGGTACACGGAGGAAGCTGTGAGGGTAGCCATCGACTAAGCACGGTGGTCTGTGAAGGTTCGAGGCGACGTGATGGTAGGAAGACAAAAGCGCGAGGAGAAGAGAAACCGCCTTTTGAACCGCCTATGCAGGCATGGAATATCGTAGAAGAATATCGGCGTGAGAAGCACAAGTCGACTGGAGAACATGTAACCTCGGCGAATATCTCGTATGAAGTGCTGTTGATTTATGATGTTACCGTGTTTGCGAAAAATCATTTGTTAGGCAACCCAATTTTCTAACCGTGTGGCACATCAAGCCTGTTGAAAGTGCAAAGCGCGGCACCAAGGGCCACTGCATCGGCGAGCCTCGTCGAAGCCTCTGCCGGCTCTGCCAGCTACGGGTCCGGTTGTTGTGCTCGGCGTGCTCAATTCCCAAGACTCGTACAGAGGTTGTCAAGGTTTGTTTAGTTTTTGCTTGGGGTACACAAATACTTAGACGTAGCTTCGATATTTCAGGCCATCGAGTCAAATATCCTTGTGAACACAATGTTGTCAGTGACGTTGTGGGAAGCATGCTGTTGAGTGCCAGTAGTAGTTGGCAGAAGAACCTTAACACCATGTACGCTTGATGCTCGGGACAGTGCAACGTATAACTGTCCATGTGAGAAGACAGGGTTTTCCAGACACACCCCAACGTGACCCAAAGACTGTCCTTGTGATTTGTTGATTGTCATCGCCATGGCCAGCCGGATGGGGAACTGTGTTCGGTAGAGGGTGAGCGGAAGATCTGCTGAAGATGCATTCTTGAGCGTGATCCGCGGCAGCAGAATGGTTTGTCCGGCATGATCGCCAGTCAAGATGATTGTTTCCAGTACACGGGACTGCAACCGTGTCAACAACAGCCGGGTGCCATTACACAGCCCCGCGCCAGGGTCCATATTGCGCAGCAGCATGGCCGTGCAGCCGACCTTCAATCGAACTGCATGGAGTGGCATCCCGGGAATGTTAAGAGTGTTGAGATACTCCGTCGGATACAGTGATCCGGCCTCCTTGTCTACGGAGTCAGCGCTGTAAAATGTCTGAGCGTCGCCGGGAAGACGTTCGATGATCATGTTGTTGAGTTCATCGACATCCGCATTCTTTGGGGCCAAAATTGCGCGATCCCGGAAATAAGCAGCTTTGTTTTCGGTTGACATCAGGGTGAGATCATCCGCAGAGAGAGGATATATGTGGTTGATCAAGCCGGTCTTGTGTCTCGAGTCGACTGGGAGGCACAGGTGGTCAGGAAGAGTGATGGTATCTCCACCATCAATGTTGGCGGAGCCATCACCAACTTTCAGAAGCCATTCTGCAAACTCCTGTGACTTGGCCAGTTCCGTTTCTGTCATGCGGTGTACAGCAGCGAGAAGACGCATGTTCGTCTGAGTAGAAAGGCCCCTAGGTCGCAATTCAGTCTCGCATTGTCAAACTTTTCACAAATGAATCGAATGAATGGACTTACTGACAGATGGAGTATTTGAACTTCTCCCCAGAAATCCGCATTCATGATGCAGGCATCCAAGATCTGAGTAGGTGAAGCCTTGGGTACAACAGCGAGGCATTGTCTGGGGTCACCTGCAGGCAGTTGAAATACGCAAGTTCATTAGCCAAGTCTAATATGCCATGGTAGTCATTGATATGTACCTGCCGGGAGAACTGTAATTCCACCAAATCTTGCCGAAGACGTACGGACGTCTTGCAGCATCTTGTTCACCAGCTCAAAGTGACGACGGTGCTGCATCGGCGCTCCATCCCATACAATGAGCTCGCACGCTCGAAAAAGTTCCGCCAGCTGTCCTTGTTTGTGAACGTTGCAGGTCGAGTCATCGAATATGTCGACCGGAATCTTGAAGCACGAATGTGCCGTTCTGCCTTTCGGAAGTAATAGCGCAGCAATGCCGGATGAAGCAACAGCCAAAACGTATTTGTTCTCGGAACGAATCCGTGAAAGAATTGTAGTCTCCAGGAACGTTTTGCCAGTTCCACCTGGTGCGTTGATGATGAACGTCTTGCCTCGGACATTGAATACTGAATCGCAAATTGTGTCGAATGCGTGCCTTTGCTCAACCGTGAACGCCTCCAGATTTTTCATCCACTCCCGGTTCATTCGCTCAATTTCTTCCGGTGTTGACCGCTCTTCCATCATTAGTCGCGATAGCTCGAGCTCGTTTTCGAACGTCGCTGTCGGCAAAGGCAGTCCGTGATCACAGAGACTGGTCCCTAAGCGTTGGAGGATCTGGTCCAGTTGGAGTAGTGCCCAGCTAGAAATGTGTTCTGGAGTGATGAAAGACTGTCCACGTCGCATCCGCAGATGGTACTCGGCATCGTCCGACAGACTGTTGTGGTGTCTCCCATAACTCCGCTGCATTCGAGACACCGCCATCAGCGGTCAACAACATCGCAAATAGATGGCGAAGCTGGTGACCGGAATGAAAGACGGCCGCTTCCGTGAGGCAACGGTTTGCCTCGGTGTTGTCTCGCAGTAATCCTCGTTCGACACATGCTTCCCGGAAAGTCTTAAATTCCGTGCCGTTGAAAGTTCTCAATTGAGCGAAGGTTGTCGGCGACGGGACGTTGAGTAGAAGCAACCGCAAGTAATATCGTTCACCGGCTTCCGGACCGCAGAAGTACATACGGCCAATGGCGGGTGTGTTTCTTTTCCGTTCTTGCCAAGCTCGGTTGTTCAAATCCCAACAAAAAGACCTGGGCACGTCGAGACAAAGTAAGTTTTGTGCCTCGGGTACCGGTGGAACTGTGGCGCAAAGCTTCACGAATGCCGTAAGAGTCGTCTCTGGTGGAGCTGCCGTAGTTGGCGGTCCGTCTTCAGGATCAAATCGGACTTGTTGCTCGTTAGGCAGGTGCAGTGCGAGACGTGTGACAGCTGGTTTGTGACCGTGCATTTGGTATTGAAACAGTCGGTGCATTGCTTCTGGAGCACAGACATATCGCGCATCGAGGAAGTCTTTCACTTCGTTACGCGGCGCGCCTGCTTCCACGGTAAATAAAGTCCGGTCATGACCCTTGTAAACGTATTTGTAAAGATACTTGACCGCCGCAACCCCGTTCGCAATTTCCACATTGATATGGCAATTGTATTTCGAAGCCAGCCACGGATTAGTCGGTACAACGTTTGCATCGGTATAGATCTCCTCCCGTCCAGTTCCCGGAAACTTGATGAACTGGTGAAGATTGCGGTGACGGTAATGCGGATAGCCCCCGTCTTCACTGGTAGTGCGATCCTGAAATTGCTTCGGGAATCCCTTCGACCATTTTCCATTCTTGTCGTGACAGGTGTGTTGTCCGGGGAGGTCGCATCGACGATGGAGCATGGAATTGGTGATCGTCTCAAACAATGTCGGAAACTTTTCTCGATCCGGAATCTCCGCTGTGACAATTCGGTCAAAGTCTTCGTTCGTCTTCGATTTGTCATCCGGATGTAAGATCAAAAGGATGTGGGCGTGTGGGAGGCCCTCTTCTGAAACTCGATTACGTGGACGTGGACAACGACCTGAATGATCGACAATGTTTGGGCTGCACATTAGCACACAGAATACCCTGAAACCATTGTGATAAAACTCACCCTGCCAAAGACGCCGGGTCTGCCATGGTCTTCATAGATGTCATGAAGGCAAGCTGTGAGCTTGCCTTGGAAAACTCGTGCGACAATGTCGGGACGATTTGAAGCGGTTTGGCCTGGCAACAACGCGTTTATGATCATTGGCCAGGCGGGATTGCAGGTCATCGTGATAAACAGATCCGGTGCGCCGAAAGCACGGACGATCGCCATGGCGTCTTGGTATAGCTGCACCATGTTCCGAGGTAAGCTGGGGTACGAAGACGGTAAAATGACTCTTTTCCCAATTTCCGACGGATCGATGCCCTCCGCAAGGCTGGCTTGAAGGGACGAATATTCCTCGGCTCTTAAGGTTTTCTGGTTCGTCGTGATCCATCGCAGCCGTTCCTGCTCTGTCAGAGCCCACGCATCGGCGACGAACTTTTGGAAAAGTCGACCACCAAGGAATAGTGTAGTGAAGGACATGGTTTCGGGCCGAATGTGGAAGTAATAGGCGTTGAATTGAAGCGGTGTGACGTGTTTCGATCCACCTCTCCCGGTCTGCGGATTATCGGCGGTCGTCGAGCCAGACCCATGCGTACGCTGCAAGACGCCATCCGCGTCCCGAGTTCTCCGATCAGCCGAGGATGTGCTTGCATTTTGACTGAAAGAAATGTTGTCCTGATACCAGTCTTCTCCGAACGGCAATAGTAGCGGATATGTCAGCGACATTACCGCTGGATGTTTGTCTGGAAGGATTTGAAGCCCATGGGTCGTGTCCCCATCTGGTGGCGAACGTAATCGCACCACGATTTCCCGATAAGACGAACGATGCTCCGTCTCGTCACCCGGTAGGATTACGGTGACTTCGTCTTGCGTTGTCAAATTGTACCTCCTGGGGTCTCGATTTCGTGGTGCAAGAAGACGTAACTGATATGCGTGTGCATCCTCATGATTGATGAACTCTCGCGCCGTGAGGAACTGCTGCGCTCTCCTGTTTTCCTGTAGCATCATCTCGTCCAACCGGGGAAGAATCTGGCGGTATGCGGTGACCAATTGCTGTTCGTCGTCCGATGAGGGTCCGTTGAACCTAATTCGAGCGTCGATCCGTTCGGAAGGAGCCACGAAGAGAATTTGCGCGAATACAGGGTTGCTACCCTGTGCTGGAGCTAGCGTACCCATTCTATGATAGACATTCCCGCTGAGATAGAAAGAAGGCGGTCCACCAGCGCCGATCATTCCGTAATCTTGGCTTGTTCCAAATGACGCCATTGCAAGGTTCTCGTTAAAGGCCAGGATTCGCTCACGGAATAGCTTCTCCACTGTACACACGGTGCAAGGCGTTTTCGTCAGATGTACTGCACCAACAAATAAGGGAATGATGTCTAACATACCTTGCCCATCGCCAGTGAGAAGTTCAAGCAAAGTGTTGGGAGGTTTTCTGATCTTCGGTAGCTCCACCTTGCCGTCGTCGCAACATGACCTGAATTCTGAATTTTGCCGTCCTCCCAAGCGTTCGAAGTCCCAATGGAAGGCGCTACACTTCGGACACAGAAGATCCATTGGACCTAAGTCGTGTCGAGAGTAGGCTCCTTCCGGCAGTGGACGCAGTGCCATCGGTGATTGTGTGGCGGGTGGATGTTGCCGTGCGCGAACCGAACGCGCTCCTGGAGGTTCAGGACTGCGAGGTCGTCGCTGCGGGTCAGAATGAACGTCGGGCGTTGGCTCGGGTGGAGGTGATTGTTCAACGCAATCATATTGCCCAGATCTCCTGGAGGTGGACTGATTCGTCAATGCTGATTCGGCAAAGGCAGGGTCGGGCGGAAAACTGTGCGGGACCGGAACGGAACGCTCTCGCTCGAGCCTTTCCCGCTGACGACGTCTTTGCTGACCTTGAGACCTCCGAGAGATCGCAGCGTTCATAGGCGGTGGATCCATTGGATGCAGTTGATCCTCCGGCAGGGGACGCAGTGCCATGGGTGACTGTGTGGCGAATGGATGCTGCCGTGCGCGAACCGAACGCGCTCCCGGAGGTTCAGGACTGTGAGGTCGTCGCTGCGGGACAGAATGGACGTCGGGCGTTGGCTGGGGTGGAGGTGATACATCGACAGAATCATTTTGCTGCCTTTCCCCGAGTCGCCACAATCGTTGTGCGCTAGATCTTATAGAAGTGGTCTGATTTGTCGATGGGACCGGACCGGAACGCTCTCGCTCGAGCCTTTCCCGTTGACGACGTCGTTGCTGGGCTTCAGATCTCCGAGGCGGTGGATTCATTTGATAACGTTGACGTAACTTCGCCGATTATGGAACGCCGGCGAACGTCAGCGAACGTTGGCGAAACCACCTCTAGCTCCTAGCCATCGCGAGCGCCGAGAACCGGTCTAAACCGGACTCATAGAATGTCGTGGAAGGCCTTTGATGGAGTGAAGCCCCGTGACACGCTGGCGGGCCCCTAACGGCGAAATTGGCGCACTGGCCGACACTTCCCGAGGTCTGGCATAGATTTCGGCAGTGACAGGAACTGGATGATTGAAGGAACTACGCTACGATGTAGTAGACACGCACAACAGGTCATCTCAGTCTGCTCTGGGAAGCGGAGGGTCACGTGCCAGGCTGCTTTGATGGAAAATGGAACCTCGTCGAACGTAGACGAAACGACCTGTAGCTGGCCAAACATTCGGGGCGGTACCGGTGCTGGGGGGTGCGCTTGCGCTAACTCGCGCGCGCCAAATTGAGTTGGCGCAATTGAGTTGGCGCAGTCGGGCGCCCGAGTTGGCGCACGTGAGTTAGCGCACTTGAGTTGAGTTGGCGCAATCAGGCGCGCCGCACGCGGCCATCCCCTTGTCTTCATGCTGCAACGTGCCATATCCTACGATGCAACTGCTGTCACGCTTCTTTCGGAAACGAAGCGCCGATAACACGGATGCCAA
The DNA here is from genome assembly GCA_001244265.2 of Microbotryum lychnidis-dioicae p1A1 Lamole. Classification (NCBI taxonomy): domain Eukaryota; kingdom Fungi; phylum Basidiomycota; class Microbotryomycetes; order Microbotryales; family Microbotryaceae; genus Microbotryum; species Microbotryum lychnidis-dioicae. The sequence continues at coordinate 3,693,537 of CDLV01000004.1, read as the reverse complement.
AACGAAGCAGCTGGCAAAGCTGTCTGGGGCAAGGCTGCAACAAGCAAAGGTGAGTTACTACGGACTTGCGCCAGTCCTGGCGCCGGGGCTGGAGCTGATGTACCTATATCGAACCATCCCCTTTCACTAGTCCCTTCCTCAGACGAGACCGCTGTGCGGATTCTAATCGATCTCTGGCATTTCTTTGACCGGATCTATGTGTCCAAAAAAACATGGCGCTGCCAAAGCCTTTGCTCGCGCGTGCTCCGATGCGGTTTTCATCCCGAATGCGGATGATCGACTCCTGATGGAGGCTCGCCTAGCAAAACTCGGAATGACGTGGGAAGAAGCCGTCCGTTCGCCGGTATGGAATAAGAAACTTTGGAGACGCGTTCGTCGATGGATCCCTCCGCCAAGCATTCTCGAGCCTTTGGTCCGGGAGGTCTTTGAGAAGTTCGGACCATTGATCGATGCGAAGTCGAAGCAACCACTTTTCAACAAAGCGGCGCACGATGCAGCGAAGAGATGTCTTGAGGCGATTCGGAAAGGCCAAGTCTCGGATCCAGTTGGCATCGAGCTGTACACCGACCTTGGGCCTTGCGGAGGGCCAGATGGAAAGGCGGATGACGGTGTCCGTTTATATTCCTGCCAGCGCGGCACCAACAGTCTCGAAGGAGGCATCCACCGGAACCTTCGCCAACGGTTTCCGAATTCGGGTGTTTCTCCGTGCCATGCCAATGCGTGCTTGGCTGACTACGTGCTAGTGCACAATCTCACGGTCAGTCCAACTTCACCATCGCGATTCGAAGAAGCGGCAACCTTTCTCACCCACTATCCCTTGTATTCGCAGGTTGGGACGTTCAATCGTACCGGAAAACCATTCGTGGGGCACTACGACCTCTGGCTCACTGTGGGATTACATCGTCTAAGGCGCAAGGCCTCGGCATTTTTCCCACGGCACTCAGCCACTGTGTCAGATATAGTCAACCCGCTGCTCTACACCCCATCCACCGAAACATTCGGCATCGTACCTGTTCAGTCGCCAACAGCGCAAATGCGCTTTCTGATCGAGCCCTATCACATCGAGCGCGGGACTCTGCGTTTGGAGCCCGTCAAGTGGTCGCCACGGAACTTGCTGCAAAACAATACGTCGGCGATACAGCATATGCAAAGCCGGCTGCTAACCGATCGCAAGCTTCGCCACGACTGGCTAGCGGAACGTCAGGGTACTCGATTCGCTGTATTACATGTCCATACACCCAGCGAACGAGCGCTATACAGATATCTCTCAAGCAAGATACGACTGGGAGCTCCTCAAAATCTTCGGATTTTGGAGATTACCGAGCTTTGGAACAAGTATGCCAACGGAGTAGACATCTTTTACAAAGTATGTCGCGTCTGTGTCACACTGTATGGTGATGTTGAGCTGAAGCGCAATTCTCACACAGATGCCAGAGCACATTAAAACATGGGCATCGAGATGGTCGTCGCTGGCAAATGCTCAAGCCACAATGAACATGGGTGGGAACGACGTCAGAGTGATTCAAGCTTTACTTACCGACCCCTCCCGCGGTCGTGATGTTAGCATGCTAGCGGCTAAGCCATTACTTGGTCACAAACCGCCAGTCTTGGGGAGGCTTACAGAGATAGAAGTCGATGCCTCAGATCCGCCAACGTCATCCATCCGCCCCGTTGTTGCAACTGCCTCGAGCGACGCTGGTTCGAGCGCGGACTTGGGCACGAGCAGGGCTTTGACGCGCGCGGGTACCACAAAAGGGGCAAGGCACTGTCGATTCTGTGGTCAAACTACTTGTCAACTCAAGGGGTCAAAACTAAGAGATGACGGATCGGTGACTGGGTGTGAAGGGGCGTGCTTGGACTGCGGAAAGCCTTTCGGGCTGACAGACGAGATGGATCCGAACGACCCACAATCACGAAGGTTCTGTAGAGGACTGACAAGGGCTGAGATGAATGGCCGAGCTCGGCATCAAAAGAAATGTCACAACTTTGATGCTTCATAATACCTGTAATATGATGTATATTCAAAATGACTTGTTCCGTACCACTTCCTCTCTTCCTCCTGTTTCACCTCCCCTCCCTCTTCTCCTTTCCCCTTTTCCTTTTTTTCTTTCCCTCTCCCTTTTTTTTTTTTTTTTTTTTTTCCTCCCCCCCTCTTTTTTTCCCCTCTTTTTTTCCCTTTTTTTTCTTTTCCTTTTCCCCCCCACCCCCCGACATGGGTACGGGCCCACATTCTGAAACAGCGCTAGCTAGCTGGGACGCGCTGGACCGAGAGCTGGCTATGACGTCACGCCACGTGGTTTGTCTCGTTCTAGAACGTTCTTTGTCTCGACGGCCTATTTTATTATACTAGGTTCGGTAGGTTCGGCGGCGCGCTCCGCCTCACACTGAAATTCAGCAGTTCTGTTACACGAAACGCTCTTGCTCAAGCCGTTCCCGTTGAAGACGTCTTTGCTGACCTTGAGACCTCCAAGAGATTGCAGCGTTAGCCGGTGGATCCATTGGATGAAGTTGATCCTCCGGCAGTGGACACAGTGCCAGCGCCATCGGTGACTGTGTGGCGGCTGGACGTCGGTGTGCCCTAGATCTTCTGAAAGTAGACTGGTTCGTCAATGTTGATGCGGTGGACGCAGGGTTCGGCGAAGAACTGCGGGACCGGACTGGAACGCTCTCGCTCGAGCCTTTCCCGTTGACAACGTCTTTGCTGACCTTAAGACCTTCGAGAGATCGCAGCGTTCACAGGCGGTGGAACCATTGGACGACGACACCCACCAGGACAGAGTGGATGTCGGGCATTGGCTGGGGTGGAGGCGATTGATTGACAGAATCATTTGCTGCCTTTCCCTGAGTCTCCGCACTTGATGCGCCCTAGATCCTCTGGAAGTAGAATGATTCATCGATGTTGATGTGGTAGAGGCAGGGTTCGGCAAAGAACTGTGTGGGACCGGACCGGAACGCTCTCGCTCAGGCCTTTCCCATTGACAATGTTGTTGCTGGCCTTCAGACCTCCGAGACGTCGTGCAGCTATCAGTATTTGTTATTGTAGGAGCGTCTCTAGTTACGTGACGTCGATAGATGACCTATTGTGAGATAGTGGGTCGCTAAAGGTCAATCGACTGTAACAGAGCGACTAGGCGAGATGTGATATCGAGTGCGTGGTGGAGAAGAGAGAAAAACAGCTAGGCCAAAAAGACGCAATCTCATGTAAACAACCAGCCGCCTCTGCCGGTCCCCCGCACAACACCCGCGCGCCCGCGCCACTGCTAAGACCATAAGTCCCTCTGGACCGCAGACCCCACTAATTTCCCACAACAGTATTCTTGCTGTTGTCCATCTGTAGCAATGACAGTGAAGACTCGCATCTAGTGTTCCCATGACCCGGATTCTGCACCGTACGAAGTCAAGCCGCGGATCCCCTGTGATGGGACAGTCCTACGGGTCAGTTAGTCATGCTGCCCTGCGCTTTGCTGCTGAAACATTGGCACGCACCTGCCAACACAACGGTCAGTCCACCAAACCGAGCCGTTGACGATCGCACATGTTGCAACATCCTGTCCACCGGCTGGAAACATCGACATGCTGCATCGGTGCCTCGTCCCAGACGATCAAGTCGCACATCCGAAAAAGCTCGGCAAGCTGTCCTTGTTTTGGAATATTGCACGTAGATTCGTCGAAGATGTTGATCGGGATCTTGAACCGTGAATGTGCCGTTCTGCCTTTTGGCAGTAGCAGTGCAGCAATACCCGATGATGCAACGGCAAGAGCGTATTTTCCCTCTGAGCGAATCCGAGCAAGGATCGTTTTCTCCAAGGACGTTTTGCCTGTCCCTCCTGGAGCATCAATGAAAAAGACTTTTCCGCGGCTGTTCAGAATCGAGTCAAGAACTGTCTCAACAACAACGCATTGTTCGGCGTTGCATGACTCGAAGTTGTTCCTCCAGATACCCTCCAATTTGTGAAGTTCTGCTGCTGTGGCTGATTCCTCCATGATGAGACGTTTTGTTGAAGCTTCGTCATCGAACTGAATCGTTGGCAGCGGCAGGCCGTGGTCTGACAATGAGGAGTCGAGTCGTTGCAGAATATTGCTGAGCTGTAGCAGCCCCCAGCTGGCTACATGCTCGGGTGTGATGATCGGCTGCCGTCTTTGGTTTCGTAGCTGGTATTCGACGTCTTGGGTGAGGTTGTCATAGTGCCTTGTCCATAACTGCGCCGCGTTTGTGACTCCATCATCAGCCATTAACAGCATGGCAAACAGGTGTCGCTGCTCGTGGTCCGTACGGAAGACCGCTGCCTCAGTCAGACATCTGTCGGCTTCAGCGTCGTTGTGTAGGAGCCCCCGTTCGACACAGGCTTCCCGGAATGTTCGAAACTCAACACCATTGAAAGTCTTCAGATCCGCAAACGATGTCGGAGAAGGCACCTTGAGAAGGAGTAGCCGCAAGTAGTATCGCTCTCCGCCTTCAGGACCACAAAAGTAAATTCTTCCGATTGTCCGGTTGTCAACTTTTCGTGGAACCCAAGTACAATCTTCGTTGGTCCATGTGAAACGGGTTGGCACGTCGACGTAAAGCAGATTTCGTGCGTTGTGATCGGGCGGCGTCTTGGCGCACAATTTGATGAAGGCGGTTAACGTCGTTTCCGGTGGCGCTGATAAATCCGGTGCTCCGTGATCTGGGTTGAACCGAACTTGTTGCTCATTCGGGAGGTGCAGCGCAAGCCTGGCCACTGCGGGATCTCGATCATGCATACCGAATCGAAATAGCCGGTGAATGGCTTCGGGGGCACAAACATATCGAGCGTCAAGGAAGTTGTTGATTTTGTCTTGAGCTTTGGGATCGTCGATCGTGAATGAAGTACGGTCGTGGCCCTTGTAAACGTACTTGTACAGGTACTTGATTGCAGCAATGCCGCTTGCGATTTCCACGTTGACATGACAGTTGTACTTGGACGCAAGGAACGGATTTGTTGGAACAACATTTGCATCCGTATAAACTTCTTTTTGCGCTGTGCCCGCAAATTTGACATATTGTTGTATGCCGCGACACCGGTAGTGTGGATAGCCGCCGTCTTCGCTGGTCGTCCGCGGTTGGAGTCGTTTGGGAAACCGTTTGGTACATTTTCCATGGTCGTCGTGGCAGGTATGCTTGCCGGGACGATCACATCGCCGGTGTAGCATGGTGTTTGTGATGGTCTCAAACAATGCGGGAAATTTGTTACGGTCCGGTATTTCTGCGGTGACTATCTTGTCGTAGTCGTCGTTTGTTTTTGGTTTGTCTTCTGGGTCCATGATCAAAAGGATGTGGGCGTGAGGCAGCCCGCGCTTTTGAAATTTGACAACATAGACATATGCAATGACCTGTGCAAAGATTGAGACTCATGAGCATTTTATTCAATTTATGTTTTAAGGATTCACCGCGTCAATGACATACCTTTCCAAGGACTCCCGGCGCACGACCAACACCTAATACATCCGCCAGAAGAGCTTTCAATTTACCGTGAAAGACCCGTGCTACTATGTCGGGACGGTCGGATGCGGTTTGGCCAGGAAGCAAAGCGTTGACGATTTCCGACCAGGCAGGGTTGCATGTCATTGTGATGAATATGTCCGGAGCACCAAAAACACGAACAATGGCCATAGCATCTTGGTAAAGTTGGACCATTTGGCGTGGCGATCCGGTGTGTGAGGACAGTAGAATGACTCTTTTGCCGATCTGCGCGGGATCGAGTCCTTCAGCCAGGCTTGCTTGAAGGGCGAATACTCTTCGGCTCTGAGCTTCTTCTGATTCGCTCTCATCCAATATAGCCGTTCTTGTTCAGTCATTGCCCAGGTGTCCGCAACAAATTTCTGGAACAACCGCCCTCCTAGGAACAGCATTGGGTAACTGATATTGTGAGGACAAATATGGAAGTAATACACATTGAATTGGCTCTGTGTCACACATTTGGATCCGGCCGTTCCGGTTTGCGGGTTGGCATTGGCGTCATCTGTTGTGCGCTGCAATACACCGTTTTCGTCTCGCACGCGCCGAGCTGCCTCTGTTGCGATAGCGTTTTGGCTGAGGGGGATTCTGTCATGGTACCAGTCTTTGCCATACGGTAACAATAGCGGGTATGTCAGTGCCATGAGTGCAGGGTGACCATCGTGAATGAGCTGAATTCCGCGGCTGTCATTGTTTGGCGGGTGACATAACCGCACGACGATCTCTCTTCTTGAAGATCGGTACTCGGTGTCGTCTCCGGGTAGTATGACGACCGCCTCCTCTTGCGTCGGCAAGTTGTACGTTCTCGGGTCTCGATTGCGCGGTGCAAGTAAGCGGAGCTTGTACATGTGAGATGTTTCACTGTTCATGAATTCTTTTGCCGTTAGGAACAGTTTGACGCGTCTGTTGTGGACTTGCAACATGCCGTCGAGTACAGGAACGATCTGCTGATACGCCGAGTACAGGAACGATCTGCTGATACGCCGAGTCCAGACGTCAAACCTCTTCAGGCGGTCCGTTGAATCTTCGTCGGGCTTCGATGTGTTCAGTCGGAGCCAGGAAGAGAATCTGGGCAAAGACGGGGTCGTCTGCTGGGCCCGGTGCCAGCGTGCCGAAACGGTGAAAAACCGTTCCGCTCAGGTAGAAAGATGGCGGTCCGGCGCCGTTGATGATGCCATGACCTTTGCTCGTGCCGAATGATGCCATAGCAAAGCTTTCGTTGAATGCAAGAATGCGGTCCCGAAAGATCTTCTCAACTGTTTCACGGATAGTCAGCGAGGCCGTTAGTCCGCTGTACTCATTCTAGCAAGTTGAACGAATCGACGTGTACAAACCTGGGCCATCGCCAGTCAGGAGCTCGAGCAGCTCGGGCGGGGGTTTTTCGATCCCGGGCAATCGAACTTTGCAGTCCGCGCAACAGAGTTTGAACGGTGTGGCGCCGCCTCGGGTTGGTGATTTTTCGAACTCCCAGTGTAGAGCCGAACAGATCGGACACTGCAACGTCATTGATCCAAGGTCGTGCCGGGGAAAAGGTCCTTCCAGCAACGGCAGCAGCGCAGTTGGGACGGACTGGCTCGATCGCCCTCTTTCGTATTGGCGTCGTTGACGCTGCGCCGCGGATCATTGTTCGACGACAGTAGTGGTTGAAGTCGCAGTCGCGTCTGTACTCGAACCGGCGACGCGAGAGAGGTCTGGAATTGCTTCAAAGCGTGGACGAACGAATCTCAAGCCAGGAGGTGAAGGACTGCGGGCCCGTCGCATTTGCCGGGCGACATTGGGAGTGCCGGCTGCCTGTGCAGATCGACTCGACGATCCATTTTGCGCGACGTTGCGTTGATCGATTGGTGGCGGCGTCTGTGCGATTAAAGCGGGAGTCGGGTTGTGCGGAGGGGCGCCTGCAGCCTCGCGGGCGGCGCGCTCAGCTCGCTCACATTGCCGACGTCTTTGCTGCCCCTGTGCTCTACGTGAAGGTTGTTGTTGAGGAAACGGCACATGAAAGTTAGCAGATGACATGTCGGCAGATGCAGCGGTTGTTGGCGGCGGCGTCTGTGTGGTTAGAGCGGAAGTAGGGTTGGGCGGAGGAGCGCGAACGCGGCGGGCATCCATACATTCAAGTTTGTACTGTCCTCATGCGCGAGGTCTGGGCTGATGATTTCCTCCCCCTTTGCACACAGCGCAAAGCAGCCTCGTTGGCGGCCCTCTCAGCCAGGACCCCCGAAAGCCCAGCCAGAGGCGCATGCGGAAAAACGCCCTTTTTTGGCTTTTTTGTCAAAGTTTTTTACCCTATTTTGGCCCCAAAATGTCAAAATTTCGCATGCGCCTCGGAAATATTATCAAAATGTGTTCTACCTGCTCCAAAAATCGCTCAAAAGTCCTCGAAAACGCGTTCCGGGCGTTTGCGGGCGCGCGGCGGCCTATCGAAAGTGGCTCGCGGCGCGCGTCGCTTCGGCTGGTGTAGGCTTCAAACAAGCCTTCCTTGCTTTGCTGGCTGGCTCGCTGCTTCGTTGTCAGACTTCCTTTTTGCTGAAGTTGAGATCCTTGTTTCCGCGGTGGCATTTGTGCGGCTTGTAGAGGTTCTGCCGGCGGCATCTCGCAGGCCGGGCACGCTCCGAAGGCGGCAAACCTTTGCTCGGCATGTGCGCTCGTGCTGATTAGGCGCTCGTCCGGGCAACATGAGGTAAGGTCCGTGGTTGAACGATATGTAGTCGTTGACGGGCCTAATGACTCGATGACCTATCGACCATCAATCATGCGGAACGGCATAGTGCCATCAATGAGGTGTGTGGAATAGCATGTTTTCTTGATGAGGCGAAGCTCCTGTACGACGACATTTGAGAGTAAAACCAACGAGGCGAGCGTGTCTTGGTTGCAGTGGTTTGTTGTCACTTTGCTGTAGATATATTGCACTGTAGGACACAAGACTTGTGTCAAACGAGAACTTCACAGCTCAACTGCCATTCAAGGCATCGTACCAATTCCAATGAACGGCACTTCTTCTCCATAGGCAGTTTGATCGCAGCTGATTGAATGCATGCCACGCTTGAGGCCAAAGCAGACCAGAGATCCGATCTCCGATGTTGTGGTAGTGGTTACAGCTCCGCCGTCAAGCGATCCAAAATGAGGATAGCGTTGTGCTAGTGCTCCGTCTGCTTGTTTCTCCAAACATTAGATCCAGTTGCCTTCGCTCCTAGATTCAGCGACAACTCACTTGAATGCGGCCATCCTCAGTATAGACATTCTTCTGGATCCTCGTGTGTTGTGAGCGCTCGGTCCATTTGGTCACCTCTAGTCCAGTGAAAGCTCGTTGTCGTGCCCGCCATGTCTTCGCAGCGAGATGGTCCCATGGACTGTACCAACCCTTTCAAGACGCATGAATGTGCTGCACTGCGTCCTTCCTCTGTATTGCTAACCCCCCCTACGCCTGCCTCTCCGCGAGTTGGGTCGCTCGATTCCATCGGCCTCCCTTGGGTAGAACAGCTTGAGGTGGCTACACTTATGAGCAGCTTGATGGGCATTCAGGTTGGCCAGTCCAGCGAGAAATTGGTATCGCGAGCATCGACAACTTGAGGCGGAAGTTTCAAGTTTGTGGGCTGTGTAGAACCGAACACGCGTGAGCTTAGACCAAAATTTCGATAGTTGAGCTTGGTAGACGCACGATTGATCGTGAGAAGCTGTTTGCCTTCTCAACAGCATCGAGTAGATGATAAGGTCGAGTACTGGGTGTGCTCGTCTTTGGACAATTCGATGTGAAGAGACGCGTCGGCGGGAGCGACATCGAAGGCGAGGAGCTCGGCGATCGTCATGTTCATGTTGGTGAGCGGCGATAATCAATCGAAGGCATCGTTCAAATAGCAGGCCTGCATGGGATGATGTTGTCGTGCTATGCTCCAATCTCGGACCGAAGTGAAGCGGAACGGAACCTGCGCCCCTTCAATATCGAATCGGCCTAATCCCTCACAGCCACTTAACTCAAGTGATTACCGAAGATGGCTAGTACTAAGTGACTTGTTCAGGCGCGAGCATCGCTAAACGCGTCTCGAAACGAAGGCGAACGGGCCCAAAGTCATGCCGAAGGTTGCTCAGGGTAGGCCAAAATTGGGCCGACTCACGGGAAAATGTCAAAATCTGGACATGCGCCTCGGGGGCGAAACGTGTGTTTCGTCCCAAAATGTCGATTTTTTGCAATGCGCCTCGACGATTTCCAGGATTTTGGGTCCTCAAAATGTCAAAAAAAAATGCGCCTCCGGCTGGGCTTTCGGGGTCCTTCTCAGCCTCGCGGACGGCGCGCTGACCTCGCTCACATTGGCGACGTCTCGGCTGCCCCTGTCCTCTCCATGAAGATTCGTAGTGGAGAGTCTTCTGTACGTGAAAGTTTACAGATGACATTTCGACAGTGGCAGGAAGTAGATGCTCGAAGTAACTACGCTACAATGTGGTAGACACGCAAGACAGGTCGTCTGAGCCAGAGTCATTGATTTGATGGAAAATGGAACCTCGGCGAACATAGCGGGCTGTCACTGGCCGACCCCTGCTAAAACCGCGCTAGCTAGCTGGCCCGGGGGGACACGCTGGACCGAGAGCTGCTGATGACGTCACGCCACGTGATTTGTCTTTTGTTCAGAAGATTCTTTGTCTCGACGTATCCAGTAGTATAGAAGATAGTTTTAAAGGATAGTAGGATAGGATTGTGAGCGGGTTCTAGAAGGCAGCCTGAAACTAACAAAAGAAGAAAGCATGAATTGATAGCTGACATTCGTTGCGGATTAGTCAAGTTGGTCCGGGCCGGCGAGGGCTTCATGTGGTCACCACAGATATCACGGACAGAGGCACACATGCCCACATTCATATCACATACACGTCGGCGCACAATATGGGCCGCTCCCAGTAACCCGTCTATGCTGCAAGCGCGGCTGGCGCAGTCGGCGCAGCAACAGCACCTTCCGTAGTGTCGGCGTTCTCGATGTTGTGGAAGTCGAGAATTTCGCTGTACATCATGATCTGTGGAAAGAAAGAAGCCGAGTGAGCGCCGAGGATCGTGTAGTGCTCCACATGTGTGCAGGTTAGACAGCGTGCAGTGCGAACCGACCTTCCATGTGTCGACCGGTAGATCGGCATCGTTGAAACTCCAGTCGAAAGCTTCAGGCGCAACAGGTTCGTCGGAAGGGTCGTGGTAGGGAGCAAGATATTCATGGGCAAGGGCCAGTGTAGCGTCGATGCGCGTACGCGGGTCGAATACGAGCATCTTCTCCAGCAAGTCGAGGGCGAGCGGGTCGGCCCCACGGAACTTTTGTGCAAAAGGGATTCTTTCTCGTTTTGGCAGCGATTGCACAAAGCGCAAAGTCTGTAGGGGTTAGAAGCGTGCGTAGTGCTCAGCGCAGGCTCTAGCGCCGCCGTACACGGAATAATTTCTGGGCGCTCACGTTTTCGCTGCAGATGGTTTGAATGACGTCCTCTGGTGGGGTCCCGAGCAGTTCGGTGATGATTGAGAACTGACTCACGTCTACGCACCGCCAGGCAGCGGCGGAAGGAACAGGATGGCAGTCAGGGACACCCAATCGTCGTCAGATATAAAAGGGCTTGCGAGCTTACGATCTTTGCCCGGGAAGAGAGGTCGTCCCTCGAGCATCTCAGCAAAGATGCAACCAGCGCTCCAGATGTCCACTGTCGAAGACAGGGAGGAACGCGCGTCAGCAGTCGTCACTGGCATCCCATTGTGTGTGTCAACGGACCAGCAACATCGTATTTCTGCCACGTCAGCATGATCTCGGGTGCTCGATAGTATCGAGTTGAGACGTAGCCCGTCATTTGGGGGTCAGCCAGTCGCGCCAGTCCAAAGTCGCAGATTTTGAGATCGCAGTTCTCGTTGACGAGGATGTTGGAAGGTTTCTGTGTATGTAATCCAGAGTCAAAAGAGGTTAAGCACAGTTCCTTGACTCGGCCATCTCTAGAAACTGCTGTGGGACAGATAGACTGACAAGATCACGATGGACGACTCCGGCGGAGTGAACATACTTGAGTCCACGCTGCATCGCGAAGTAGGAAACCAGAGGGCAGGAGAAAAGAAAGTCAGCAGGAGTATGCGCTGCGGTTAAGGTGAAAGGGGACGAAGGCCCGAGGACGTACCAAGATTTGGTACAAGAAGTACTGAATAAATTGCTTCTCCAGCGGGCGACTGGTCAGAAGTCGGTGCAGATCCGTTCCGAGCAGTTCGGTGACAAAGTAGATGTCCTCCAGGGGGGAGATAAAGATGTCGGACAAGGAGATGATATTTTCGTGCTGAATGTGTTTCAGCAGCTTGAGCTCGCGATACGTTCGCTTGGCAAGTACGGGTGTGCCTGTGGGAGTGGCAGGGAAGGAGAAAGTGGGTTTGCGGAAGGATCGCGGTGTAAGCTTCTTTCGAAACGTGTGGAACCGAGCAAAACGCCTACGCACTGAATGGCTTCATGCTGTACGAGCAAAAGATGTTGCCGACGGGTTAATCGACGTTCGGCCAGTTCAGACAAGAGAGACGAAGTTCGCTGGCTCCGAAAGGCTTACATCTTCTTGATGGCGGCTGAAGTTCCAGTCAACTGTTACTCGACGAGCCAAAGGGAACCGAGGTCATAACGTTCCAGCCGCCTCAGTTACGATCAGGAATCACATCAATGAAGCTGCAGACATAGCACTGACCTCATCCTTTGCAGAGCACACCAGACCGAAGGCGCCCATCCCAACAGGCTGCAGATCGACATAACGACTGGTCGAGCAAGGCGATTGGCACGGCAATCAGCAGCCGCAAATGGAAACGAAGCAAGGGCCAGTCACGATCCATAGTCGGAAGCCCTCCCCGGACATGTATATGTTGCTCCGATCTACATCAACGCCTGCGTCACCGCACTCGGATCCGAAGTGTGCAGATCACCCTCGGAGGGCCCAGCCCGCCAGGCGCGGCTGGACCGAGGATGAGCAAGCGCACGCGTGCACATTGACAGTGCTCGGCGTGAATCACAGCACTGGCGCACCGTCAACTTACGTCGTCACCTCGAACACAGTACCAAAAATGCTCAATTTGACAAAGTCGGCCATGATATATCGCGAATCGTCCAGGAAACGCGGGAGTGGTAGAGCCTAGGTTTGCGTGCTCTCGAGGATTGTTTGAGATCGAGATTGAGGTGGCTTCGAAGCGCGAGGACGAAGGCAGGTGCAATGGTCGGATGCGCCAAGGGAATCAAAGAGGTTACGAGGCAGATTATGGACGTCCTATTAATCTGTAGCGAGATGAAGGCGGCGCCGACAAAGTAAGCGACGGGAGACTTACGTTTGGACGAGGCGCATCGCCGGCCTTGCGGGCAGCGCAGGGCCTGCGTTGCAGGTTGCAACTCACGAGGACCAGTAAGCGGAGCGGATCGAGCACGCGATTGGTGATGATCACTGAACAGCAACTGGACGCCTGGAGTAGGAGGTATGAAGCAGTGCGAGGGACAGGCGAGATGAAAACTAGGTGTCGCTGACGATGAGGTGGTGGCACGGGTGGCACGGTGTCTGACAAAGGACGGGCGAATATAAATCTGGAGTCGACTCGGGTAAGCCTACCGATCCGTAGGGAGGCTAGCGGGGGCTGCACGGGGCTGCACGGGCCCCGGGGGCAACCGGAAAAGTCTACGACAAAAAGAGAGCTACCTGGACAAAAAGAAAAAGAGACACGCGCGTCAGTAGTTGCTTCGGCCAGGTCTGGACGAAAAGATCTAAATTTCCCCAGCCTGGCAGGCGCGTAAGGCAACGGATTGGTAAGCACCCCGGCCGATTTTTTTTTTTTTTTTTATCTAACTAATAGATTTCATTAACAGCATATCTATATTAATGCCTAAAAATCCTCGGAAAAGACGGAGGGAATGCAGTTAAGCACACTGGCTAGGCCAGTAGTGTAGGACTTGTTGACCTTGGAACAAAATCAACCATACCCAAAAGGAAAGGAAAGAGAAAAAAGAACTCGAGGAAGGAGAGACTCGAACCGAAGACCCTTGGGGCGGGGACCGCGCACACCTGCGCGCCTGACGAGTGCGCTAAAGGATGGTGTTTGAGGCCGTTTCGCAAAGCTGGGGGTGATGGCGGGAGCGGCACTGGCCCAACCGGTTCGCGTCTGCTGTGGAGCAGGACACCCACTGGCGGCTCATGTACGACGTGACGCCGACGCGCAAGAGGCAGCATACTCAGGGTCATGCCTCTTCGCCGACGTGTCTGTTCTGCGGCAACAATGCAGCGGTCATCAAGACGGTGTCGCACTACTTCTTCGAGTGCGCGTACTCGACCAGCTACTGGAGCGGGGTGCTGCGCATTCTGTTCGACAAGCTCGGCATCGAGGATACCGACGTCGGTCCGTCGACGTTCACCCAGGAGCAGCTGACTATGGGGCTCCCCCTTTTGCGGGGTCGTGGGCGAACGACCTCAAAGTGGATGTGGGTTCGGTTGGCTTGTGCGATTGGGTTCCAGCGGTTGCACGTGCTGCGCTGGCATGTCCACCAGCGGTTCGAGAAGGACCGCGTCGTGACCCCTCCCTCGATCCCCAGTGCACTTAGAGCGTTCAAGCGAGATTTTCTCTCTCGGGCGGGTTTTGTTCCTGGGCTCAAGATTGGGAGGTGTGATGACCGAGTTAAGTCTTTCCTTCCTTCCTTCCCTCTTTTCTCTCTCTCTTTCTTCCTTTTCCAAGGTCGACTTTCATTTTGGAAGCTGACTGTCTCGAAACTTGTTGCGCAGTGGAAGGCTGCGCACCTCTCTTCCTTTCTTTTGCCCAGTGGCAATCTTTGTTTTTGGATGTTGGATCGGCAAGCAGGGTCAATCGTTTTTGGAGGCTATGTGAAGTGCCCCTGTTTTATATATATATCTCCTCTCTCTCCCCCTTTTCCATTCTCTTTTCCCATGTGTCTCGCTCGGATGTTGACTATGCTTCAGCCACCTTCCCCTTTTCCCTCCAAGCCGCTTGATGGATCTCGTCGAATGGAATGGTCGTTACGGCGTGGATCGGGAAGAAGGCTCGTTCGTTTTATTGGATCATTTTTTTGCCCGACTTCCGACGGCTCAACAGCCAGCACTCGAGACTCAGCCAAGGAGGGCCATCGGGCGTTGTCGGGGTGACGAGTAGCTGGAGTTTGGCTGCGGCCTGTTAGTCCCTGGGGACCTTTATCTCCGGCTTCGACCCCCTCCCTTGGCCCCTCGGGTGTGTTCCCCTCCTCTCTGTCTTAGTATTCTTGGTTCTCCGTGTTACCAGTTGTGACTTTCTGTATATTCTCCCCCTTCTTTCTCTAGGCGCTCTTGCCTGGTTTTCGAGTATCTTCGCTCCCGCTCTTTGGACGTGAAGCGGCAGCAGTACTCACCGCCCGTTGGAGTCCGCGTTAGGTGCTCGGCGGGCTTTGATCTGCGCAGCGCTCTTTGCGCGCAGGGGCTTGACTTTCACCCAACTGCTTGCCGTCGTTGCTTTATAACCTCCTTTAGCTCTTTTTGTAGCGGTCCCAGCCAACCCGAAGGATAGCAATTTATGAGCCCCAGTCACAAAAAAACACTTCACTTCACTTTGAGATCACCCTACCGCAGTCTTCGATACTCGAGTTAACAAGTGATACACCGACAAGATGTCTACAGGAGACCCTGGGTCCCACTGACGGCACCGCCACCAGCGTCCAGCCACCCCACGACCAGATCCCGATAAGCTCGAAGAAGACGCAAGCCACGGGCCCCGCCACCGCCTCACGCAACTATGCCGCCGCTGCAAGTCATATGGTGACTCAGTCACCTGAACAACAGCGTGCCAAGGCTCTGGGCAGCCTCCTACAAGCCATGGGTGCTGTACCCGGAAACCGCATGGATCGTTGGGTCCAGGCCATCTACTTCGCCGAACTCTACCCCGTCGCCACCGCCACATCGCTGAAATTCTCGGCCTTGAACGCGAACCGGTCTGTCGAGAACATCTTTGATTACGCCCTTGAAGTGACTCTGTCTCACCAGAGCGCCTCGCGACCCTCCATGCCAACAAGACCAAGCTCGTGGCCTGCGTCACGAGGCTGTTATCGCCGATCTCTCCTATCTGCTTTGAGCCTGGAGTTCCTCTGCCGGACCACCTTGCGGCCTATCGACCACAGATCCTAGGCGTACAACATTCATCAATCCTGCGTAATGGG
Source organism: Microbotryum lychnidis-dioicae p1A1 Lamole (assembly GCA_001244265.2). Taxonomy (NCBI): domain Eukaryota; kingdom Fungi; phylum Basidiomycota; class Microbotryomycetes; order Microbotryales; family Microbotryaceae; genus Microbotryum; species Microbotryum lychnidis-dioicae. The sequence goes on along the minus strand of CDLV01000004.1, from coordinate 3,677,910 downwards.
GCGGCTCACCATCGCGTTACGGTTGGGTTCGTCACCGGCGAGGCACGTGACGCTGCGCTTACGACGCCCCCTGCTCTCACTTGGCGATCGGCGAAGGCCCGCTTCGCAAAATCTCACAGGTTCCACCATAACATGGTTGAGCTTCGAATCAACGTTGGTGTTCAAGGAGTGCTTTCCATGGACGCCATCATCAAATCGTTACAATCACTAGTGCAGGACTTGTCAGGCAAGGGACATTTGTGCCAACTTGTGCAGGTTCTGCGCATTATCAGCGTGGACAACGCCTTGGCCTTTGCCCACGTTGCCGGAGACTACTCAGCTTTCCTACAGTTCGATGACGACTCCCTGTTCAAACGCCCTAACACGAACTTGAAAGAGATCCTACCTTCGAGAATCGGCCTTCCCACTCAAGGCATCCCGGTCACCGCCCTTTGCCATGACTATGAGAAGGAGGCGGCTTGCGGTAGGTGCCACTTCGTGGGTCACGTGGGAACCTGCGGACTGGGTCCGGAGAGGAAGCGAAAGGAGGCTCACAACGCCAACGCCAACGCCAACAAGAGCACCATCACCAACGACACCAACATTGTGGATGCCGAGGTCCCCATTCCTGTGCCGGTTGTTAACAGGATCGCATCACAGAATCGCTTCGCCGGGCTCGAGGTTGAAGAGGGACAGGAGGAAGCGATAACTGGCCAGAGCGGACAGGGGCCGGAGGAATCGGGGGAGGAGGACGCTGGTGATAAGGCGGATGACGAGGACTCGGAGGACTCGGAGATGGAAGCAGAGGCGACCGCGAAAACGGAGGTCATCAAACTTGAGAGCGAGGACGAGTCGGTTTTAGAGGACCGCAGAGGATCCGATAGAGAGGTGATTGATGAGGATGAGGTGATGGCGGATGGAAGGGGCGAAACAGAAGGCAAGGTGGCGACGGAGATGGAGGAAGAGGAGGTGGCGACGGAGGTGGACGATGTGGACGAGGCAGGGGGAGCGACGAAAGCGGAGAACGCGGAACCGACGGACTTAGGGGAGACGAACAGGCTGGACAATGACGACGACAGCGACGCAACAGCAACCGCCGCCACCGCTTCCCGCAAATTGACACCCCACGAACCAACCCCAACTTTGTCACCCGAAACTCTTGCCAAGTCGCTTCGCGAGGGGAGGAGTGGGACAGGATCAGAGCTAACTGGGTTGAGCAGGCACGACTCGAGCGGGACCAAAGCATCGAGAGGAGGCTTGACGCTGAAACCCCTTTGGTGCGTCACAACTTTGCCACGTGGGATGAGGACGGTGAGATACGTTCCATTAATATCAGGGGGACCGCTGCGAAGTTCAAGAAGCCGGTAATGAAGAGGTCGCAGACTGCGGCGGACCTCAGTGACCCGAGTGACGAACCGACCGACGCCAAGCGAGTGATCATCAAAGGGAAGAGCTGCGTCGTTGTCAAGGATGGAACAGAGGGGCGGAGGGTGACGAGGTCGATGTCAGCGGCGGCGGCGATGCCGGTTGGCGTGACAAAAGTGGACCGAGGGAAAGCAAAGGGGGTAGCCGAGGAGAAAAGATGGTCCGACCACGAGCCCAAGGACAATGTCCTGCCCGCCCTCCCCCTCTTTGAGGACGTCACCACCGCCAAGAGCGCTTTGACCTCAACTACCCATTAATGATTAAGCACACCATCATCACCGGGAACGTGAGGAGGGGCATGGGGGTCCCGAAGAAACGATGTGACACTTACAACTACCTATCCCTTTTCAAAGCATCAGCCATTCTCATACAAGAGCACTTCATCAGACCGCACCTCTGGCAACTCATCAAAGATGAGTACGAGGGCAAGCTCTTCATCAACCAACATTGTCTGACTCTAATTCCGGCTGACTCCCCCTGATCGACGCCGAGCTCTTGCGCACCCACTCGGCACTCGACGGCCGGCTCCTCGTCATGTCCTTTCGTCTGCGGGGCGACATCAAAATTCTAGAAATCAACAACGTTTACGCGCCGTTGACCCAAAGCAACGAGCGAAATTCTTTGACAAACTCTTATTTCACAAAACACAGAAATCCCACCTCCGACTCCTCGGCGGTGATCTCAACGACTGCCCGCGCCCAGAAGTCGATCGGCGGAACCAAAGTCGGCGCGGCCACCACTGGCCAATCCTGATCGGCAAGCTCGACTCGGCCTACACGGACTGCATCCGCTACAAACACCCCATCACCCCATCCTTCACTCGACCTAATCCCAATCGCAAGCGACCCAACTCCTTCTCCCGGCTTGACTACTTTCTCCTGCAACGGACACACCAAAAAAGACTCGATCAGGCCTCGACGATCTACGACTATCCCAAGGAGCTTTCCGATCACCGACCGGTCTTGATTGTGCTGGCTCTCTCAGACGATCCTGATGCGACCCTCCCACAGCTCAGCCTACCTACCACATCAAACCAACTACATCGAATCAACACCACAACCTTTAAGACGGTGGAGTTCCAGCGGATGATGGAAGGATGGTTGGAAAGGGCAAGCGGGAGGAACCGGTGGGGGAGCTCGAGGTCATTCTGAAGGCGTGCAGGGATAGGGGTGGGGAGATGGCGAGGAGGCTGCATCGGGAGCGGACGGAACGGATGGAGTATTTGGTGGGGAGGGTGCAGGATCTGGAGGCGATACCGGAATGGGGGAGGCGGAAACGGCAGAATGGACAAGGACGTCCGAGGAACTCAAGCGGGCGGTGGAGGAGCGCGCGCGCCTACTCCGGATCCGAGCCCACGTACCCGAGATCGCCTCCGAGGAACGACTGTTGCGGCCGGTCCACGCCAAGCTCGCGGCGCGGAACTCAGACTCCAAGATTACAGCACTGCGCTTGAGCAACGGAGAGCTAACGCATGACATTGATGTCGCTCTTGACCACACGCATCCGGCGCCTCTACCACATCGAGCCTCGTGACCCGGACCGCGTTGACCGACTTTGGGATGCATTCCTCGCGCTGATCAGGGCGGCGCGGACTTGCGACGACCCGCGCTCGGATCCTCGCTTTCTGCGCCGACTCTCGGAATCGCAGATCGACTTACTCCAGGAACCAATCAACGAGGACAAGGTCGTGGCCGTGATTGGGACGACGCACCCGGGGCGATCGCCGGGACCGTCGGGCGCGCCCTACGAACTCTACCAGACCGCACCCAAGGCGTGGGCCAAGGTGCTGACCAAGGCCTACAACGCGATGATAGAGCGAGGCTCACTCTCTCCCAAGCAGGGCCAAGGACTCGTGTGCCTCATCTTCAAGCAACACAAGAAGAATGCCGATCGCGCCGAGCTTTCGTTGTACCGGCCGATCACCCTGCGCGAGTGCAATTACAAGATTTTTACCAAGGTCTATGTCGCCCGTTTGAACCAGATTCTACCCGATCTCCTCCCGCCGCAGCAGCACGGATTCGTCAAGGACCGCCGACCGGCTGACGCTGCACTACACCTTCGTCTCCTGATGGAGGAACTTGGCGCGCACAGGACCGAGTTCCCCACGGCCGCGCTCTTGTCTCTTGACCAATCATCCGCCTACGACCTCGTCGAACATGACTGGATCTTTGCCATCTTCAACGCTCTGAGCGCTCCTGCCACCTTTCTTTGTGTGCTGAAGATGCTCTACTCGGGTGACTCGACCTTGGCCCGCTACATCATCAATGGGTTCCTAACGGCGCCGGTGCGACTGACGTGTGGGCTCGGCCAAGGGGACCCGGCGTCGTCGTCGGTCTGGGACATCGTGTTTCAGCCGTTTCTGGATGCTCTACACCGTTGAAACATCGCGCTGAATCTGTCCATACCTGCACTTCATCCGTACCCACAGAGCCGCGCCATTACATCACTTGCTTTCGCCGATGACGTTGTGGTCGCCGTCGCGGGCTTGGAGTCACTCAACTTGCTCAATGACCTGGCGCTCGACTGGAGGCATGCAACAAATGGCCCGCTTAACACGGACAAGACGGTCGTCCTACCGATCGGACGCCGCTGGGACCCGGGGCAACGCCCGCTCGTCGTCAAGGCCGCAGGCGAGTCGCTCGAGTGGATTGGCCTCCCCTTCGACCCGAGCGGCGACACCGAACTCGCCTACGCGAATCTCATCGAACGCCTTGAGGCGACGCTGGAAGGGGTTCAGCATCGCTGGCTCACACACCACACCCGTGCCTTTTACGTCAATTGGTACACCATCCCCAAGATCCTACACTTCCTTGCAGCCAACATCCCACCGCCCGAAGTTGTCAAGAAGCTCAATGACATGCTCGTCGATTTCGTTTGTGGGGGCAAGGGCAGGACCAGCTACGGCAGAGATATTGTGTTCACAGCCAAGCTCAAGGTGGGACTCGGGGTGATCAGGATGCAGGACGTCGTGGACGCGGTTGCGGCACGGATCTGGGACGTTCTTCTCGGCGGTTCGGGCGCGATCTGGCAAGGACTTGCGCGCGCGGCACTCCAGCGAGCTCAGCCCGACCTCGACCTGGCCACCGATCTCTGGCCACATCCATCCACTCCCATCCCCAACGACCTCCATCCCCGATGGCGAGCAGCACTGGACGTTCCGAAACATCACGACGCGCAGGTCAACCCAAGGACCTTGACCACCGCAAACCTGCTCGCGCTTCCCACCTTGCTCGGCAGCCTCCACACCCCCATCATAGGTAGACAGACCATCGACGCGGTTCATATACCTGACTACCTTCGTCTCCAGGGCTACCCGAAGCTGGCGGATCTCTACCGGCGCGAGTTGTATGCGGGTGGGGGGTTTCACCTTTGGACGCCGCCTGCGGATGTGCTCGGCGACAACAGCAAGTATGATCGACGCAGGCTCCTGCAGCGACTGGCAATCGCGGCCTGGTACCCGTTCACTGTCGATCGACACAAGAACACGCCCTTGGCGGTGGCGGTGGCGGCGGGACGGCTCAACGTGCCTCCCCGGATTGGCACCAGCGCATCGCTCGAGGCAATTCTCCCCAAGCCCGTGGCCCGCTTCGCAATGGAGCAGCGCCTTCCGGACCCGGTGCTTCCACAACAGGCGAGACAGTACAAGCTGCGGAACATGGCTTGACCGTACACCATCCGTCGCATCCGCCGGGTCCTGAACGCGAAGGCCTTTACCAACACGCTCGGGCTCAAGGGACCACCGCAGCCGGACGACCTCAGGAGCTTCTGGAAGGCGGTCAACTCGAAGGCACTGACGGCGAGGGAGAGGGAAGTTTGGTTCAAGCTGATTCTCCCTTCACCCCGACGCGCAAGCTGCAACACCAACAAAATCACAACACTTCTGCCGCGTGCCTCGTCTGCGAAGCGCCGGTGGACGACACCGACCACTATTTTTTCGGCTGCGTTGACTCGCGGAACGTCTGGATTGCGGCAAGGGGCGTGCTCTGCGACGCACTCGGGTGCGACACGATCGAGGACGACCAGTACACGACACTGCAACGGCTCTTTGGCCTCCCCAAGCTCAAGGCCAAGCTCAGCGAACAGGAAGGGGCGGGCAGGACGATCGAGATCTTCACAGGGATGGTTTTGGAGATGATCAGCAGTGGGAGATGGAGGATACAGAAGCACGGGACGAGGATGAAAAGCGTGGAGAGGAGGAGGGTGGTACTGGAGGAGAGGATGAAGTTGAGGGCGGGAGGAGCAAGAGGCGGGCGAGGGCAGTAGAGGCTGGGTTCAATTCCCCCCCATCCCACCCCCCACAAACACACCATCACACTTCATCTTCAAACAAAACACTGTATACCAAATATCTTGCTTTCATCTTTCATCTATTACAGGTCTGCTTTTGTTGCTCATGGACCGGCTCGCGATTTGGGATTGGCTCGACGGTGGCTCGCGCTCTTTGGCTTCGGGGTTCTGAGTCAAGGGAGGGATCAGCGGACACAGGCAGAAAGTCGGCTTTGAGGGGCCAGGGACTGCTGAGGTGGAGGTTTTGAGGGGCCTCCACCGCGTCTTGTTGTGACCGAGCATAGACTTGGGACTTCGCGGGTCAGGGTAGCTGCGCAGTCGCTCTCTTGTCTTTGTCTCGACCGAGTTGGGAAGTGACGGCGGGGTGGCTCTCTTGTCGTTAGTCAATTATTTTATTACTCTTTCTCTTTCTCTCTCTCTCTTCTTCTCTCTCTCATTCGTCTCCTGGGGGGGAGCAACCGCTTGGCTCGGGCACTTGAATCCCAAGTATCGGATTGGTGGACACGGGCCCGTTTCTCGCATCTTGCGGGCGGTTTGTGTTATCATCGTCGACTTCCATCTAATTTTTCCGTAGGCCAATCAGGGGGAACAAGAATTGTGGCCATGATGAACAGTCTCTACAAAAAACAAAAAAAAGGCTGTGGGGCCGGGTCGCGGGGTTCTGGTTCGTGTTTGAGTTCGAAGAATTCCTGTCTTGGTTCTTGTTCGAGATCTCGGTTCTGGTTCTGGTTCTGGTTCTGGGTTCTGGTTAAGCTCGACGCCCCTCCCTTTGGGAGGGGCTTGTGAGTTATCGGCGCGCTTGGCCCAGTTGCCCTCCGAGATTTTGGCCCTGAAAAGTGCCCCCTTGCTGTAGCATGGCATATATTGGTGCTATCTGAAAACTGGAGGGATAAGTTTTTACTTCATCATTATTGATGAGGCTTCACCGAAGCTTGAAGTCTAGGAACGCTTGATCATCTCGCTACAGCAGCTTGAATCAACTGATTCCGAACGAGACGCAGGTCGGCGCACGGACCAGTCGTAGCCCGGTCCGCGTCGAAGACTGCATAGATCCAGGTCACTCAAGCCCGGCCGCGCCTCACGCACCCTCACTCTCCACTCAACATCGCACCTCCCCTCATGATGAGCCATGTTGGTACAAACACCCAGGCCGGTTAGGGGACCGCCCCGTCGACATCCGTCAATTGAGTTCAGGGCGTCTCCCTTGCGATCAGCTTCAAGGGCCAGTCCTACGACCCCAGCACCGAATCATTCAACCAAACCGACAACCGTTCTCGGTCACTGGAGGCCACGTTTGACTCAGGAGGACCGACGAGATTCCAGCGAATTACGCAAGAAGATCAAAGTTATTCTGGGCGAAAGTCTTGGCGAGGACTCTATCCCCCGGCCTGTGCAGATCGAGGCCATTGCGGCACTTTTCGAACTCGATCAATTTGCGAACCGGGATCGATATGACGCTGTGTTCGTCACAGCGCCAACAGGTTCAGGCAAAAGTGTTCTTTTCGAAGCAATATATCTCATTTATGGACGTCGGGCCGTCACCATTGTTGTCAGTCCACTGAATGCACTGAGCAATCATCAGGTGAGTTTTTCTGCCGACTGGGCTTGCTGGACCGACATCCGTGCCGATTTCCGCAGTCACATGCCTCTTTCAGGCTGCCGATCTCAATCGAAAGGGAAAGAAAGCGGTTGTGGTATCTGAGGAGGCCTGGAGAGACGGCGAGCTGTACAGGCAGTTGGACGACCCCAATCACACGATCTCCTTCATTCTGATTGTATGTGCCGGTTGACCTCCTGTTTGAGTGAAGTGCAGATGTGTTGATTTTCCTTCCTGTTTGCTGCGTGTCAAGTCTCCTGAAATGCATATCAACAATGCAGATTGGGCAAAGTTGATCTCTAACGAGTCCTTTCGAGAGCGCGTCAAGTTGCTCGTCTATGACGAGGCAATCAAGATCGCCGAATGGGGACTCGCAGGCAGCGCCGACCGCGCTGGATCCATGAGCCACTTGTGCCACATCCGCGGTGGAGGTATCCGACTCGTCCATCATTTGAAGCAAATTGATGACGGGCTTTTTGACGTCCAGTTGTTCCACAGGGGGTGGTGTGCATCGAGGATCGCGAAGACTGAGACCAAGATGAGGGACCAATCGAGCAAGCGTTCGATATATCTGAGCTTTGATCCCGGTTGTAAATGACGAGTCGGATTGGGGAGTTGGGAGGAGATGTTGGAGATTGACTCGCGGCAAAGACGCTTGATGTGCAGAGTAGGCTCGAAGGTTGTAAGCGCCGGCAATATCTCCGTTCTGAATGTGGGCGTAACCAAAAGTTCCATGAAGCAGCTCGGTTCGTCGATCCAATTGCCGATCGTTGACGTGATGTGTGACGTCGATGTTGTCAATGGTCACATGGAAGTACTTGTTCGAGCCAACCTCCTTCAGTTTCGTCGAATTCGCCTTCGTCAAGCTCGCAGCTGCCTGGAGAGTCGCCCAGCGAGAAGTCGTCAAGCCGCAATCGTACAGAAATGTTGTCAATCGGTCGTTCGCTCCACATGCGAGAGTCATGAGACCGTTGTGATGCTGCATGGCGTTGTTCCCTCGGTTGCAAGCGAATTCGATCTGACCCATGACACTGCGGTAAAGCTGCGGCCAGCGTGTTGATTTTTGGTGTCAGTTCGCTGCGATACCCAGCCGAGCTAGGGTCAGAAACACTCACGCTTCATCTCTTTAATGCTGATTGAGTCGGCCTGCAGGCGAATAAGGCAAGTATTAAGTAGCTTTATTGGATCCGGAGAATCAATCCAAGAAGTACGAAGTGTTGCCCACCTGCTCCAAGTCGGCGATCCAGTCATTGATTTGGCTTCTTGACTCTGCGCCATCCTCGCGTGCAAGTCGTAGAATGAGATCAAGTACACGCTTAAAGTTGAACAATGGACTGATCCAATACAGAGCCAAACATCAGAGTTAATCATTTAACACATTGAGGCATGAATACGCGAAGTACACACCTGATCTGATGCAGAGCCAAACGTGAGGAAAAGACCCAGTTTGTCATGCGCGGGATCAGGCCTATCAAATTCTATTCAGGCCCTCTTGCACTCGCGCGTACGCCGCACAGACCTCCTCGACCGCTCGTTGCTCCTTCCAACTCTTAAGGCTGGACCAGTTGTTGTTGAACAGCTTTGGTCGGTGTGTTTGAACGCCTTCAAATTGTATGGGCTGAAGTACTACGACAGGTATTGACATAGCGAGATATCGCGGCTACAAAATCGAAGCAGACTCGCCGATGATGAGAGCGCCAATTACACGATGCGCTCGGACCATCTGGGGCCCGATCGACCGAAATCGCAGACTTCGGATTGCTGGAGCGCCACCCACATCTTATGAAAGCTCTCGTCACTTGGGTAAGTCATTTTTAGAGCATAGAGAAAAATAATATCCCTCACTTTTGCAGGAATGCGCCTAGTTGCCAAGATACAGAGAACCACCCTAAAATGGCCCTGAAATTTCGGAGGGCAACTGGGCCAAGCGCGCCGATAACTCGTAAGCCCCTCCCAGAGGGAGGGCTTAGTTGAGCTTAGGTCTGAGAGGGTCTGAGGCCGGGAGCGCTGGGCACCCATTTCTGGCTATGTGACGCCTAGCATTCTATAGGCTACCTCCGCCGAGACCGCACTAAGTGCTTCAATTCTCATTGACACTCGTGCTACGCCTCGCAAAGGTACGCTATCACGCTACGCAAAGCCCATGTCATAGTTGCACGTCACTAAATACAATCTTTGCTACGCCTCGCAAAGACCTCTGTTTTGAGCTTCCCGCCCGCCTTCCCTTGTTCACCTATCCTCTCTTTTTTTCCACTTTTCCACTTTTCCTTTTTTCCTAAAAAACAACAAAACAAAAAAACAGACTGTGCTTGTTAGTTACAACCCAGTTTACCCGGTTTTGCTGCAACTCTGACTCGACTTCGCTTAAAAATAGCTCACGCGTGCAAGCGGCTTTTAGGAGAGTTGAATCGGATAGCGCTTGAAAAGTCATGATAGGCCCATTTTTGGAAACCGCTTTGGCCGGCCTTGATTGCGCACCGCGCAGTTTACTTTGCTTCTCGGATCGACGGGTAGCTGCCGTGAGCGAGCTAAATCTATCGTGATCAAATCGTCGATCTCAATCGGTGAGACTGGCATGGGCCGCGACAACGAGCTGGGCGGCGCGTTTGATGACTTGGAAACGCCTGTCCCGGGATAACGAGCAGGAGAAGCGAACGCAACTGACGCTTCTGGCATGTTGGCGTCACTGATATAAGACGAAGGAACTTCTCTGCGTTTCTTGATCTCTTTCATGTGAGCGCGGGTGTTGCCTCGCTCGTGATAGGTCGAACTCTTGACGTAGCCATCTGCATGGACGGGATGAGACTAAATTCAGACTCAATGGTGAAGAATGTTCTGATGCAGGCGCGCCGCACTAACCAGCTGCATGCATATCAATGTTGTCGGTCAGATTCGCGAAGTCAAGAAGCCGCATCACTCCTTCCACCGGGCCATATCGTTCGTTGCCGTACCGTGCCGATCGGCTACCGGCGCCCCGGCGCCTACCTATCTTGAGCATATAGCCCAAGAGAAGAGTGATGTGCTGTGTCGTGTTTTATAGCACGTGACTTTCTAGCCGCAGGAGCTTCCACAATCCTCGATATTATACCATCTTCAGGGTAGTAGAAGGCTAATCATTCAAAACCTGCATAAGTGCGACTCGGCTGAGTGTGGCGGGATGGGTCCGCACTTCGCTGAGCCAAGTGCGATCGTCGATTTCGTTGATGCTCCGGGAGGGACAGGAAAATCGTGCTTGGAAGAAACGGTCCTTGCTCGGATTCGGTCAGAGGGAACATACGCTCTTGCCGTTGCATCATCGAGTATTGTTGCGCTGCTACTGCCAAAAGGCAGAACGGCGCATTCACGGTTCAAGGTCCCGATCATCATCTTCGACGACTTTACGTGCAAGGTTCCGAAACAAGGACAGCTTGCCGAGCTCTGGGACAAGGCACCGATGCAGCACCGTCGATGTCTCGGAACATTGCACGTAGAGTCGTCGAAGATGTCGAGGTTGATCAGACACGTCTATCCCGTCCCCGCGCTCGAACTGGACAATATATCGATAGGCGAAAAAGTCGAATACTTCCGAGAGCGAGCACAACTGACGCCCAAAAATTTGCAGGTGGATCACATCAACGACGTGGTGCTCGACTTGCTGCCGGGTGACGCTCAAACGTTCTATAGCGCAGATTCGGTCGAAAACGAAGACGAATCACACTGTTCTCGATCGAGTATCTTCAGAGTCTCAACATCACCGGGATGGCGTTGCTCCACACTCGACGCGGGTCTCGACGACGGTCTTAGCCCATCAGGGGGCTCCCAGTGATGAAACGAGAGGCGCTGATGCAGCCCCGTCGATGTTTCCAGCTGGTCGAAAGGATATTCCAATATGTACGGCTCGGTTCGATTGGCAGCTCGCAAGTCAAGCGTGCGACACCCGTGAAAAGGTCTACGCACTCGACACGGGTCTCGACGACGGTCTGAGCCCATCATCGGGCTCCCGGAGAACGAAAAAGTAGTCCAATGATGAAATGAAAACTGTGTACATTTGATTGTCGCGCGCGGTCCTCTCTCGACTTGAACCACCAGGTTTCCGTTACAACAGTAGCCAAACTGTTGCAGCAAAGCACATCACATTGCAGCGGATCAAAGGTTACGGCGTGAGGTGGCGCGCGGAGCGCCGCCGAACCTAGTATAGTAAAAAACGTCGTCGAGACAAAGAACATTCTAGAACGAGAAAAACCACGTGGCTTGATGGCGCGCGAAGCGCGCCACCGCACTAGTTTTTAGAGCATAAAGAAAAATAAGGTCCGTCACTTTTGCATGGATGCGCCTACTTGCCAAGTTACAGAGAAACACCCCAAAATGGCCCTGAAATTTCGGAGGGCAACTGGGCCAAGCGCGCCGATAACTCGTAAGCCCGTCCCTTGTCCACGCTCGTCTTGCCCCCTCCGGCTACACCCCTACCCCGCCAAGTGAGCATTGTCCTACGACACCGAGTCATTCTTTCGGATCATTGGATCTACCTTCGGTTTCTTGGGATTCAACGCATCTGTCAAGGTGAGTGATCGTGTGCGTTGTTCCTGAATGGTTCGTGCATGTCCGAAACCAGGGTAGGCCGGGTCACGGCTGCGGCACCGCCCGTTGCGAGCGGCGTGCGCGAAAGCGGTGCGACCCCAGCCTTAGGCCACAGGCCGAAATTGAGCCTTCGCAGGACGAATGGGGAAGGTGTTGGGTGGGTGCAAGGGGCTGGACGGGAGTGGAAGGATAGTATGGTCCAATGCTGGACTGGAACATGAAACGGCTTGCTCTAGGGCTTGCGCCCATCCGGTGGGTGACGACCACGAAGGCACACGCGGCCCGTCGGGACCGTTCGTGGCATGACGTGACTAGAGTAGCCTTGGCCAGAGGCGCAACCGATCCTAACACAAAGACTAACCATCTCGAAAACTTTCCGAATTCAGGTATTGACCATCTCTCTACCCTACAGGTCCTTAAACTAGCCTGTCCGGCAATAGCAGTGCGCGTAACACCGGAGCCTTCTTTCGCGTTTAAGTAAACGAACTTGTTGGAACCTTTGTCCGGGGTAACGACGTGCTGCGTACGACGAGCTAGCGGAGTCAGTCTTGGTCACCACTCTCATACGTCGGCTGGTCAAGCTCCGAAAGTCCAAAGACAACATCGGAAACGGAGTCATCTCCGTGGTGATTCGCCAAGATGTCGTCTGCAGCCCAACAGATCAACCAGATCGCCAATGAATACAACTCGAAGCTCAACAAGGTTGCGTAAGTTAGCTCCGCCCTGGCGAGTTTGCACTGGGTGTCGTGGATACCCGGCAGCGTTCTTACACCAAGTGTGATTTCCCTCATCTCACATTCATACTTTTGCACGTTTCTGCCACTCCAGTCCCAAAGCCGTGGGCATCCAGTTGGCTTTGATGGCCGCGCTCGGGCTCACCGCCATCGTCTCCTTTTCGATCCTTCGACCCAACAACTCGGTCGTCTACCAACCCAAAGTCAAATACTCGGAGGATGAAAAGCGACCTCCCAAGTTGGGCAAGGGTCTTACAAGTTGGTCCGTTTATCACTTCTAGGCTGAGCTGCGACAGCGGGGTTGGCGAAACCTCATTCATGTGACTTGCTACCTGATAGGGTTGGACCTACGTTCAGAACCGACGAGCAGCAACTCTTGATCACGATTGGTTTGGATGCCGTAGCATATCTGAGGTTTCTGAAAATGTGCCGCAATGCGTGAGTGCTCCGTTCAAGATGAGCTTCGCGAGAGAAAAGCCGTTGATGTCATGCTGCCACGGTACACTCATGCAGTCTCCTCGTCACCGCTGCATTGACTTGCGCCGTCCTGATCCCGCTCGACGTCATCTACAACTTGCGCAACGTGACGTCTAAGAACCGCAACTCCCTGCTCATCCTGACCATCTCGAAAGTGCGCGGCTCGTGGCTCTGGGCCCATGTAACCATGACCTACGTCCTCACCGCCGTCGTCTTCTACTTCATCTGGGTCAACTACGACCAGATGGTCAAGATGCGTTGGCAATGGTTTCGATCCGATGAGTACCAAAACACCCTCCACGCGCGATCGATCATGGTCACCCAGATCCAGAAACGCGATCGGTCTGATGAAGGCCTGTTCAACCTTCTGCGAACTCTCCAAATCCCGTACCCTACGACCGCCGTTCACATCGGTCGCAAAGTCAGCACTCTGCCCGAATTGATCCAACGACACAACGATGCCGTACGCGCACTCGAAGGCGTGTTGACGAGCTACTTCAAGGACCCGAATCGAGTAGCGACGAACCGACCGACTATGAGGGTCGGTGGATGGATGGGCATGGGTGGCAAGAAGGTCGACTCGATAGATTACTTGACGCAGAAGATCCAACGCTTCGAAGAGAGAATCGAGGTGACGCGACAAGGAATCACTGGCGCCAAGCCTGAGAATTATGGTTTCGCCTCGTTTGAAACTGTTCCGTACGCACACCTCGTAGCGAAAAAGCTCGAAGGCAAGAAGAAGGGTGATGCACGCTGGGATCTCGCCCCTTCGCCGCAAGACATCATCTGGGACAATTTGACGATGCATGACAACTCGCGGCGCAAGAACAAGTTTCTCGGTGCCATCTTGCTCGTCGTTTTTTGCATCTTCTACCTCATACCCTTGGCCGCGGCTTCGTTGTTGGCCAATTTGGCTTCCCTGATCGCCTACGTCAGGTTCATCCGTGACTGGCAAAACAATCACCCTACATTGTTCGCCGCATTCGTCGGAGTGGTGCCCTCCCTCCTCACGGCTTTGTTACAGTTGTTGCTTCCCGTGGTCATCCGTGCGATCGCTTCGATGCAAGGAGCTATAACCCACTCGCGTGCAGATCGAGTCGTCACGGCGAGGTACTCAGCGTTCGTCATCATCTCGCAATTTGTCATCTTCACGTTGCTCGGTGTCGTGGTTCAAGTCGCGATGAAACTTTATGTCGAGATTGACGCCCACTCGTCGGCCTCCGAGATTTGGAATTACCTCAAGACGGTTCCTGATACACTGTTAGTAACCTGCTCACCGGTCAAAAGGCTGAAGAGCATTGCCAATGACTGATACGAACTCCTCTCTTCCAGTCAAAATACGTACATCATTCAAAGTTCTTATTGGCTTACCGTCTTCCCACTTCGAGGAGCGTCGGCGCTGTTCGATCTTGCGCAATTGATCGCACTGCTTTACGTTTGGATCCGCACGCGACTATTCGGTCGCACGCCTCGCGAGATCCGTGAATGGACCAAGCCGCCAGAATTTGATTACCCGGTCTACTACTCAAACCACCTGCTCATGGTCGCCGTCGCGCTCGTCTACGCGCCCATCGCTCCTCTCGTCCCTCTATTCGGATGCTTCGCTTTCGCGGTGTCTTACTGGGTCTACAAGTATCAGCTGATGTACGTCAACACGACCCGCGTCGAGACGGGAGGTCGATTGTGGAACGTCTGCATCAATCGTGTCTTGGTGTGCGTGGTCCTCATGCATGCCTTGATGGCCGTTACGATGGGCTTGACGTCGAACTGGTACCACTCGATCTCGATCGCCCCCCCCTTCATCGGCGTCTTTGTCTTCAAATTCTTCCTCGATCGACAGTTCAGCGACCGTTTCCGTTGGTATGTGCCCTCGCAGACCGAGTTGGCCGAATTGAGGATTCATCACGCCGACGCGAGGAAGAACCGCCTCGAGCGTCGCTTCGGTCACCCGTCCATGTTCGACCCGCTCTTCACCCCGATGCTCCATAAAAAGATCCAGCACCTGCTGCCGACGATCTATCATGGCCGGATCGATCAAACCCGTGGTACACTCGAAGGCAAGAAGGTCGAACAGAACAAGATCGGCGGTCTCACGTTCGACTTGCTCGAGGAGAGTCAGTTAACTTTCGATCGCAACGCATACTTGCATCAGCGCGACGAGGATGCGATGACCATTTCTTCCGCGACCCAATTGCACGCCAGTCCTGGCATCGGTCCGGGAATGGGACCTGGTGCGGCGGGCCGATACGTCGATGGTGGCGATTACTTCAACACGCGAAGGGAACAATACCTTCAACACGGGGCGAGCAAGAATGGAAGTCCTCTCGGTACTCCGATCGATGATATGGATGTACCGAATGAGTTGTCGAGGATGCCGACGGGAGGCACGATGGGCCCCAACTCGTCGACAGATCAGCTGATCCAGTACCCTCCCTCTTACGCGGTTAATTTGTTCGGCTCTCAACCGGGTGGAAGTATGTCTAGGTACGCCGGACGTCACCCCACGTCCTCAGTAGGATCAACGGCGAAGTACCCCTCCGTCGCGCCGAGTGATCATGAAGAAGAGTACCTGCACGAACAACAACAGCAGCAGAGGAGAATGAGTGCCATGGACTTTGGCGTCCCTCTTCCCTCCTCCCCCCACGCCAACTACTCCGCCGTCTCTCGCTCTCGTACACCCTCACCCGGACCTGATCAAGCTTATCGGGCTGCAAGGGACCCGAGAGCCTCGTTCGAAGTCGCATTCGGGAACAGCCTCCCCTCTCGTCATGCCGGAAGTCAACAACCCCCGATGCACCACATCCGCCAAGGCAGTCTCCCACCCGGTCCTTCACCCAGGGGTTTACCGATGGGTGCCACACCTCCTCGACCTATTGGAGCGGCCACTCCCCCTCCTTTCATCCCTCATGCGCCGATGGCGAACTCTGCGTCTCCTTTCGCGGCTTTCGGCCCTCGACCAACAGGTAATGGCTCGCCGCGAGGATCCGAGGAGCCTTTCGATCGTCGATAGAAGCACGCCCACGACTTTTCTCTTTTTTTCTTGGAAAATTTCCTCGGTAGAATATAGGCACTCTGTTGCTTCATTGTTTTTGTGCGTCACTCGCCCAACCCTTTGCCGTCTTTTTCTGCTTAACGATCAAACGAACCCACTTCCCTTCTGGCCTTGTAGCATTTAATCCCCTTCTTACTTTATACTTGCTCTGACTTATCGTTTCATACTGTACGTCATGACCAATGGACCTTTTTTAGACGCCGCACGAGGAATAAATAATTCGTGAAACGTGATCAAAAGGTGGACGAAAAAGTGTATGAATTGGTATCGATGCAACAACAGAAAGAGAGAGGCTCTAGGTGATCAAGAGGTCACAGTCAAATATATGTCGGAATATTAGAAGTGTCTGTGGATTCGGGTCGTAGGAGAATATCGTGATAGATGGATGTAGTGTATGTGTGGTGGGTCGTCGATGGCATCTAGGATACTACGAGTGATCTGCAGGCTGCGCGTCGACAATGAGCATCGCCCGCTCACAACTTTTGCTGCTGTTGCTGTTGCTGACTCTGATAAAGTGACTCCCTGCCCTTATTCAACACTGCACTCTCACCCTTGCGCCGATTTCTCCCCGCAGGAGTCAACATATCGGCTTTCTCATCCCACGGACGGGGGGTGATGACCCATCCTTTAGTCAGTTCGGGAGGGAGGTAGCATGCTCGGTGCGGTGGGAAGTGGTCGACGCGATCGGGTCGTTCGGCGAGATCTTTTTGGGTGGTGAAATATTTCAGTATGTAATCTGGCGTGTCGAGGGACCTGCGAACATGACTCACATTCTTGAAGGGGCATGAAGCCTCGGCGCGCACCGGTGCGGTTGAGGAACGAGGACTCTTTCTTGAAGACGACTGTTGTTCAATAAACGAAGAAGAGACAAATCAGCTACGGCGCATGCAGTTGAGACGCACTCGGATCAAATTCAACCCACCCCCTCCATCGTTCACACCTCGTCTAATTTGGGCCAAGGCGTTTGTCGATTCCTGATCCTCGTCACGTTGATCTCGGCAACGTCCTTGGTCATGCGATCAAGCATCTTTTGCATCAGGATAGTGTTTTGGTCGTAGGCATCTTCGATGCCTGCACGTGCTCGGGGGTCGAGTAGGGAAGCCAGAAACCTTATCGTAACCCTGACCGTCTCCAGGTCGCGTACCTTTGGGCATAACGAGCATAGGGAAAGCTGATCCCAGGCGGAGGTCGAGCTCGTCAAAGATAAACGAGGCTAGCGTCTTGTTCTTGCGCATAACGACCCGGCCATCCGACGGCTCTGGCCCAGTCTCGGGAACAGAAGTTCGTGCAGAGGCAGGCTCGACTTTGAGGTCCGCGGCTCCCTTTTTCTTGCGTTTGTGGGGCGTCGTCCAGCGGAGCGCGAAATATCGACGGATGTAATGTTCAGCCGATTGGTCCTGATCGATCATGAAAACAAAAAAAAATCGAGGCATCCCCTCAACACGGCGTATACGAGCGGAGACAAGAAGCGATTTTCACTCACCATTCTTGCCAGCGGCTCGAAGACGGACCACGTGTCGACCGCATACCGCTGCAGCTCGTCGTACGTTCTCGCCAGCGGCGTGGGTGCCTCCAAGATGTCTGGGATCGCGCTCATGCTCATGATGGCGCTGATCGTCACATCCCGCATCGCTCACTTCACTTCACTTCGAAATCGCCCTACCGCAGTCTTCGATACTCGAGTTAACAAGTGATACACCGACAAGATGTCTACAGGAGACCCTGGGTCCCCACCGCCGGCACCGCCACCACCGGTGTCCGCCACCAGCGTCCAGTCACCCCGCGACCAGATCCCGATAAGCTCGAAGAAGACGCAAGTCACGGGCCCCGCCACCGCCGCACCCAACTATGCCGCCGCTGCGAGTCAGGCGACTCAGTCACCTGAACAACAGCAACAACAACAACAGCGTGCCAAGGCTTTGGGCAGCCTCCTACAAGCCATGGGTGCTGTACCCGGAAACCGCATGGATCGTTGGGTCCAGGCCATCTACTTCGCCGAACTCTACCCCGTCGCCACCGCCACATCGCTGAAATTCTCGGCCTTGAACGCGAACCGGTCTGTCGAGAACATCTTTGATTACGCCCTTGAAGTGACTCTGTCTCACCAGAGCGCCTCGCGAGCGTCTCATGCCGACAAGACCGATCTCGTGGCCTGCGTCACGAGGCTGTTATCGCCGATCTCTCCTATCTGCTTTGAGCCTGGAGTTCCTCTGCCGGACCACCTTGCGGCCTATCGACCACAGATCCTAGGCGTACAACATTCATCAATCCTGCGTAATGGGGCGGCTCACCATCGCGTTACGGTTGGGTTCGTCACCGGCGAGGCACGTGACGCTGCGCTTACGACGCCCCCTGCTCTCACTTGGCGATCGGCGAAGGCCCGCTTCGCAAAATCTCACAGGTTCCACCATAACATGGTTGAGCTTCGAATCAACGTTGGTGTTCAAGGAGTGCTTTCCATGGACGCCATCATCAAATCGTTACAATCACTAGTGCAGGACTTGTCAGGCAAGGGACATTTGTGCCAACTTGTGCAGGTTCTGCGCATTATCAGCGTGGACAACGCCTTGGCCTTTGCCCACGTTGCCGGAGACTACTCAGCTTTCCTACAGTTCGATGACGACTCCCTGTTCAAACGCCCTAACACGAACTTGAAAGAGATCCTACCTTCGAGAATCGGCCTTCCCACTCAAGGCATCCCGGTCACCGCCCTTTGCCATGACTATGAGAAGGAGGCGGCTTGCGGTAGGTGCCACTTCGTGGGTCACGTGGGAACCTGCGGACTGGGTCCGGAGAGGAAGCGAAAGGAGGCTCACAACGCCAACGCCAACGCCAACAAGAGCACCATCACCAACGACACCAACATTGTGGATGCCGAGGTCCCCATTCCTGTGCCGGTTGTTAACAGGATCGCATCACAGAATCGCTTCGCCGGGCTCGAGGTTGAAGAGGGACAGGAGGAAGCGATAACTGGCCAGAGCGGACAGGGGCCGGAGGAATCGGGGAGGAGGACGCTGGTGATAAGGCGGATGACGAGGACTCGGAGGACTCGGAGATGGAAGCAGAGGCGACCGCGAAAACGGAGGTCATCAAACTTGAGAGCGAGGACGAGTCGGTTTTAGAGGACCGCAGAGGATCCGATAGAGAGGTGATTGATGAGGATGAGGTGATGGCGGATGGAAGGGGCGAAACAGAAGGCAAGGTGGCGACGGAGATGGAGGAAGAGGAGGTGGCGACGGAGATGGAGGAAGAGGAGGTGGCGACGGAGGTGGACGATGTGGACGAGGCAGGGGGAGCGACGAAAGCGGAGAACGCGGAACCGACGGACTTAGGGGAGACGAACAGGCTGGACAATGACGACGACAGCGACGCAACAGCAACCGCCGCCACCGCTTCCCGCAAATTGACACCCCACGAACCAACCCCAACTTTGTCACCCGAAACTCTTGCCAAGTCGCTTCGCGAGGGGGAGGAGTGGGACAGGATCAGAGCTAACTGGGTTGAGCAGGCACGACTCGAGCGGGACCAAAGCATCGAGAGGAGGCTTGACGCTGAAACCCCTTTGGTGCGTCACAACTTTGCCACGTGGGATGAGGACGGTGAGATACGTTCCATTAATATCAGGGGGACCGCTGCGAAGTTCAAGAAGCCGGTAATGAAGAGGTCGCAGACTGCGGCGGACCTCAGTGACCCGAGTGACGAACCGACCGACGCCAAGCGAGTGATCATCAAAGGGAAGAGCTGCGTCGTTGTCAAGGATGGAACAGAGGGGCGGAGGGTGACGAGGTCGATGTCAGCGGCGGCGGCGATGCCGGTTGGCGTGACAAAAGTGGACCGAGGGAAAGCAAAGGGGGTAGCCGAGGAGAAAAGATGGTCCGACCACGAGCCCAAGGACAATGTCCTGCCCGCCCTCCCCCTCTTTGAGGACGTCACCACCGCCAAGAGCGCTTTGACCTCAACTACCCATTAATGATTAAGCACACCATCATCACCGGGAACGTGAGGAGGGGCATGGGGGTCCCGAAGAAACGATGTGACACTTACAACTACCTATCCCTTTTCAAAGCATCAGCCATTCTCATACAAGAGCACTTCATCAGACCGCACCTCTGGCAACTCATCAAGGATGAGTACGAGGGCAAGCTCTTCATCAACCAACATTGTCTGACTCTAATTCCGGCTGACTCCCCCCTGATCGACGCCGAGCTCTTGCGCACCCACTCGGCACTCGACGGCCGGCTCCTCGTCATGTCCTTTCGTCTGCGGGGCGACATCAAAATTCTAGAAATCAACAACGTTTACGCGCCCGTTGACCCAAAGCAACGAGCGAAATTCTTTGACAAACTCTTATTTCACAAAACACAGAAATCCCACCTCCGACTCCTCGGCGGTGATCTCAACGACTGCCCGCGCCCAGAAGTCGATCGGCGGAACCAAAGTCGGCGCGGCCACCACTGGCCAATCCTGATCGGCAAGCTCGACTCGGCCTACACGGACTGCATCCGCTACAAACACCCCATCACCCCATCCTTCACTCGACCTAATCCCAATCGCAAGCGACCCAACTCCTTCTCCCGGCTTGACTACTTTCTCCTGCAACGGACACACCAAAAAAGACTCGATCAGGCCTCGACGATCTACGACTATCCCAAGGAGCTTTCCGATCACCGACCGGTCTTGATTGTGCTGGCTCTCTCAGACGATCCTGATGCGACCCTCCCACAGCTCAGCCTACCTACCACATCAAACCAACTACATCGAATCAACACCACAACCTTTAAGACGGTGGAGTTCCAGCGGATGATGGAAGGATGGTTGGAAAGGGCAAGCGGGGAGGAACCGGTGGGGGAGCTCGAGGTCATTCTGAAGGCGTGCAGGGATAGGGGTGGGGAGATGGCGAGGAGGCTGCATCGGGAGCGGACGGAACGGATGGAGTATTTGGTGGGAGGGTGCAGGATCTGGAGGCGATACCGGAATGGGGGGAGGCGGAAACGGCAGAATGGACAAGGACGTCCGAGGAACTCAAGCGGGCGGTGGAGGAGCGCGCGCGCCTACTCCGGATCCGAGCCCACGTACCCGAGATCGCCTCCGAGGAACAACTGTTGCGGCCGGTCCACGCCAAGCTTGCGGTGCAGAACTCGGACTCCAAGATGTAAGGCCCGTGCGCCTGGGCCTTATGAGAAGGGAGCGCGCGCCTGGACACTCTTAGTCTCCCCTCAGCGACTAACACGAGTGTCCAGGTGAGCCTATGGTGGATCAGAAGTCATAGTCATTGTAGCGACTAACACGAGTGTCCAGTGTTAATTCCACATACTTTGGTCCTGTGATACTCTCGTCGTCGCTCTCTGGTGTACACTCCTACGGGGTGTATTACATGAAGGGCCCGCCGAAGGGCGCAGAGCCGTAGCTCCCGCCCCGTAGGCAGGAGGTAGTGGTTGGTATCATCTTTTTTGTTCTGTCTTGCTGTTGTGATAAAGCTGTTGGCTGGCGCCCTAGGCTAGGCGCAGTTTATAGAGACTTGACTTAGACCCGACTGCGCGCCGACTTCGTATCGACCTGCATGTCGGGCTATCCGAACGAACCCGACCCACCGCCGACCCCAGCCCGACCCCATCACCCGACTTGCGCCCGACCCCAGCCCGGACTCGCGCCCGACCCCGGCGACTTGCGCCCGACCTGACGTTCCTTAGAGCGTCACTAATAAGCTGCGCGATGCCCCGTCGATCACGTGACATATTTCTGGCATCCCGATACCGGTTTTAGGGGCTCAACAACAACATGAGGTCCCAGGCGCTGTGACCTGTGAATACTCCCGCGCTACTCTCTCTAATTTTCGCGTACCGCGGGAACATGGGGAGACCATGAACCCGCTGGGCGCCCCGCTCATCTCCTCTCCTCTTTTCGTCCCGCTCCGATCAACAGAATCAGCTCCCCGCGCGTAATGACAATAACCAACCGATCTTGGTATTGCGACCCGTATAAGCGTCAGCCGTACAGCTTTGTAGAACGGACAGCGTGGTCAGCGCGAGGGCCCGATGGCCGAACCGACGCTGAGCTCGCCCCACCACCACCTCTTCCTGCGCAGAGCAAGTGCACAGGCCTCGAACCGCGCTCAAACCACTCAAGCGCCACGTTCCCATCCGCGACTACCTCGGCCCCAGATGGCCGTGTGTATCCACTTCAAGACTCGACACTGGGAGTGCTAAAGGTCGAAGTCGACCGGACACTTCAGCACGTGCTGCTCGCAGGGTAAGGTGCAGCTACCTCCCCCTCCCAGCCCGATCCCAAGTATCGAAATCTACTTGAAGGATAGCGGTCAGTTGCTCCGTCCAACAACATCCGTCTACAGTAGACCCGCTTGCTGAACTGTGCAACCCACCTACACAGGAGCTCAAGCATTCCGCGAAAACGCCCGGTCGCACAACAACGCGCCGTCTTTCACTTCGACCAGACACGGCTGGGCACTCTAGGACTCCCCATGTTTCGCGTGTTCGGTCGCCGCTATCATCGACTTGGCGCCCTGATCCCTGCCGTGAATCAACGCCCAGCCTTTGCCCAAATATGGCTCATCGACCTGGCCGAAGCCACTGACACTCGACTGGGACCCGACGGCGCAGACAGTCGCATACAAAGATCCACTTTGACCAAGCTCGAGTCCATGTTGCGTACCAAGAATCACTTTGTGAGGGAGTTCGCATCGGCCAAAGCCCGCGCAGGTTGGGACACGGCCAAAGAGCCGGCCCTGCGCCTCTGCCTACCACCTGGCCGAGACCGACGCACCCACAACCTTCCTACGTCGAGCACGGAAATGGCGATGCTTCTCTGCGATTCCGACACCAACACGGGAGATTGTGGACCTCAAGACCTTATTCTCCAAGTGAACGGTGATCGATGTCCCGATGGTCGGCCCAAGTACCAAATCGTTAGCTCGCTCCATCCGTCCGCGATGCCTCTCCGTTACCCACTCCTATTCCCTGCAGGGGAAGATGGCTTCCACCCCAATATTCCTCTTTGCGGGTTTTGCTAAGCTGGGCTGCCAATCGCCAGAAACCGAGAGCAGATTGGCAAAGGTGTCCGTCCAATCGCGCGAGGTACTTGTCGGTCTCGGTCTTGCTGACGAAGGCGAAGAGGAGGACGAAGACTGTGACGATGAGGATGAAGACGGCGGGGGACGAAAAGAATGGTGATGGTGAACGTACCCGTCTTCGGCTCTTTCTCGGATGCTCCATTCTGTTCAAGGCGCAAGCACAGACTGACATTGAACTTTTGAACACCTAGGACAAAGGTCAAGTAAAGGGGTCGAGGTGGTGAGTCTCGCGATCACAATTCTTTGCGCACTAATTGCCAAACGCGACGAGTACTTCTCAATCCCGCATTGCACCCAGCGTCCCTTCCTGGAGTTTGTGATTTACGGATATACTCCCAAGTTGAGACCGATTGACTCAACACATCCGGTTGCATCAAGAGAACCTACGCCTCACCACGACCCAAGGCATCAACGGCTTGACCCCAAACCCAATTGGACGTTTGATGACTTTGGGCTCGACGTTCGAGAATAGACCGTGCAACATCACGCAGCGATACCAGGATGCGATGGCGTGCGTTGTCAAACATGGAAAGCCTCCGCTGTTCATCACGATGACGTACGACCCCGAAGCACCGGAATTCAAGGCTGCACTGGGGCTGAATGACAAAGCATGCACCCGTCCGGATCTCATTGCACAAGTGTTTGAAGCCAAATCCGGCAACAAGCGACATGCAGGCTGTTTTGGCGATGAATGTAGGATGAATGGATTTGTTTCTGTGCTGTACTTCGTAGGGTGTTTCTTAACCTCTGCGCTGAGATCATGTAGACTGTTCAATTATCCTGCTTTTCTTTTGAATTTGATCCTCCCGTTGATTTAACGGGTTCCCACTGGTCTTAGAAACTTCAACCTCAAGCTCCACTCACTCCAGCTCAACAGCTCGTTATGATGAACATGGTGGTAACGCTCCAGAAAATGAAAAACAATTCGCTGCCATGGCTGCCAAAATCGAAGCTCGCCGAGCCGATCTACGCTCAATTGAACAACGCGCGATGGCTTTCGGGCAGACGGATGCTAGGGTCGCGGCTGAGAAACGAGGTCCAGCAGCATATCTGGAGCTGATCAACTCTCACAACCTGGGTCTAGAGGAAACAGGTGAGTCTCGTCGATTCACGTTTGCCGTTTGCCGTCCCTTGTTCCGTGTCCCATTGCTGATCTCTCGGCTCTCGCTTTCGTAGACTAGATCCGGGACAATGTGCCTCGGGCTTACGTTAACGACTGGCCAAATCCCTTCGAATCCGGCTCGACTCTTTTCACATCCTCAAGTCGTCCCTCGTCTATCCCTCGGGATCGAGCTCAACTCTTTTGCAGTCGTCGAGTCGCGCCTCGACCACCCGTCATCCAGCTCCCGCCGCGCCATTGCCCGACCCGGCTTTTAGCCGATCAACCTCGAGCGACGCAAGGACGTCGCGATCATCTCCGGTACATGCGGATGATCGCAATGGAGGTAGGCTCTTTACACCAGCGCCACGCTCGGCGCGTGGCCGGCTGAGTGGCGCTCAGCTCGGGCTCAAGAAATCCGCTTCGCGCGCCCCTTCCCCCTCCCCCGCCGAAGCGATGCAAGTGATGCCCATTAGCAAGGAGGAGAGCAGGAAGGGCAAGGGTGTGCAAAGATTCGTAAGTGGGAGGCAATCAGAAGAAGAGGAAGACTGGGGAAAGAGCGCAAGTGTTGATCTGCCGGGACGACGACGACGACAAAGCGAGCGAGGATGATTCACCATCGTCGGGACTTTCGGAATCAAGTATGGAGAGGCGTCAAGTTCAGGACATCCTTGCGGGGAAGCAGAGGATCCAGGAGATGATTCTAAGTTCGGATCCGAAGAGGGATCAGAGGAGAAAACGTTACCTCCGCCACCGAACTTTGGTCCGAAGCGACAGCCAAGGCAGGTGATTGAGCAACAGATGCTATCACTTGCCGACTCCACCTCTCAGCCACTCGGCGACTCAGAGCTTCAGAGCTCCCGACTGCTCCCGACTGCTCCTCCCGACCGCTCCCGAGGGGCAACGTCCGAGTCGAGGACCTTTTTTTTTTTCTCGCGCGGCGCGCATTTCTTTTTTCTTTTTTCTGCGGCGCTCATTAGCAACGGCGCCTCATACCCACCCCACCCCCCGACATGGGTACGGGCCCAAAAATCGTGGGTCGGAGGTCCGTCCGTAGTGTAGAGTTGGTTAATCCCCTCCAAATCCCTGATTCCTCACGTCTGATGTCATCTTCAGGCACCGATCGTACGTTATGCCCGAAGACTCTCTCGGAACACACCAGGCAGCAGAAGAGACGGGAACGAGCGTCGGTGAAGTAATCATTCCATTCATAACGGTTCTCGGTCTTGAACTGATCGGATGCTGGCGCAAAATGCGATGTCACTTTACCGGGATCTTCTTGTGCGGGTTCGGGAGGCAGCGATGAACGTCTGTGCAGCGTTACTTTAGAGTCAGTCGCTGAGACGGTCTCGCGATTCTTCTGGACTTCCTCGTTCAGTCAGGCTCGAAGCACGTCAACAGGTTTTGATGCGTATGCTCTGTGGTCGGAGAAGTAATGACGACGTGGCCGAGTCAGGGACTCGCCGCTTGTAGCCTTCTGAAAACATACCCATTTGAACAAGCATTACAGTGGGGATCGCACGACCAAAGGAGCGCTTGTAGGGATAGCTTTTTCGCAAGCGGATTCCTCCTGGAGTATCCTTCCACATGGTGAGCCCGGCGAAAAAGCTCCTTCAGGAGATCCATGCTGAAGTTGATGCTGCTGCACACGAGCTGCCCAGGACTGCATTTGACAGCCACATCGTCGAGCACTGACACTGGACAGTTGCGTACGAGCGGACCGGAGTAGATATACTGTGCTTAATCGGTGCGGCGAGAGGAACGGCTGTCGCTAGTGGTGGACGCGAGGCTTATCACGTTGTCAATATTTGAGAGTTGTGGGCTGACGTCGATGGTGCGGAGGTGTACAAGATCAGAAGGCAGTGACATGACGGCAATTGTGTGATTGTGATAGCCTGTCCTAGAGATGCGAGGAAACTTGGTCCAAGTTAGAACAAGGCAGTACAGAGAGACGGAAAGGAGAGGGCCGGGCGGTGGCAACTTGCCAGCGGAGGCCAGCCTGAGCGCGCTAGCTTGCGCTTGTCTGCGCTAGTGGTGCGCTCTGGCGCGGGGACTCGGGAAGGCTGATGACACCCAAGCTGTGCGCTGAGTGGGCCGACTCGGCAGGTACAGTCAAACCTGAGAAAATTTATATCGCCCAATCTTATACCTGGCAAAATTTATGGACTTTTCAATCTCCCGACTTTTTTGGCTGACAGAACCTGTCCAATCTTATACCTTATAATTTATGGGTTTACAGGTCAAATTATAAGATAAGAGAGAGCCGGAAATGAGCGATAGATCAGGAATTGGCCTCTCCTTCGGCGTTCTTGTTGACGAGCCGCTTGCTGGAACAGTCCGAAATGCCCCGAAACAGCCGAGAAACGAGCACAGTAGAGCAAAGGCGGCGGTTGACTCGTTGACAGGCTATTAGTCGCGACGTGCTTCTCTCTCCTCTTCCGCCGACAACGAACCACGACGCCGAAATGAACATCTTCACAATTCGAGACGCCCTCATCAGAAATTCCTCTTCATATCATCATGGTCTCATTCCCTTCCCGGAATTCAACTGTTAACGCCACGCCCAAATCTTGTCTGATCGCAAGAACAAAGGATCGACCGACCATACACCTCTTCGGAACGGTCGCGGGCCTCTCGGTGGTGATCGCGGCATCATCAACGCGATGAACGCTCTAAAGACGGTGAACAATGAGCTGGTCGAAAGGGGGATAGTTACGAGCAACGAGAAGATGAGTATCCACCTTTTCGTCGATGTGGAGGAGGAGAACCTTGCTGGTGGGGCTGAAATGACCAATCAGGAGATTGTGGACCTGGTCATTGCCGCAAAGTTGGAGAATTGCGAGGGAGAAGGAGGCGAGGAGGAAGCGGAGATAAAGCTCCGACAGGCGGAGCGAACGGCGTTGGAGGAGGCAATCTCAGCGCTTGATGTTTTCCTTAGGTTTGCTATGAATGGGTACTCTCAGGTCCAACGGATTTGATTTCTTTTGAGGACGAGGCTAGGAGGATTCGCAGGACTCTTGTTGCCGACCAGGATGCCGCGAGGATTCAGACAACAATGACTTCGTATTTCCAGCGTCAGTAGTAGGGCTCCTCAAAAACCCCAAACCACCGTTCGAGCGCTCCAATTTCTGTAATTTAGACTTTATAAAAACCCGCGCGCCTTCCTATTTGGGCTAGGCTCGATCGCGATCGAGGCAGACCGACGCACTTTTTCAAAAATTCTCGTTTTTGAAGCGTCCACAAAAAAGTCACGAAGTTGGGACTTTAGTAGGTCAAGATATTTTTGCTTGGGGTTTTCATAACTTGCTAGATGTCATCATGCCTCGGTAGAGGCCCTCTATTGGCTGCAATTCAGGTCGGGCCTTCTGAATTTCCTCGCCCTCAAAAGTCAATGTATCGACTCAAACGATGCATGAAAATTCTTGATTTGATGTAGGAAGCTTAAAAACGGAGTTTCAGGTCATAATGTACTGATCTGAAGCTGAACTCTCCAAGCTTATGGGAAAATCCGTCCACCGAAAATGTAAATTTTCTCAGGTTTGACTGTAGCAACTGGGCTCGTGGCCACTCACCATCCTTAATCCTTAAAACTGTCTACTAAACTACTAAAAAGGACTGTGTGGCTAAAGAACTTCAAAGAACGTCAGAGAACGGGAGACAAAGAACGTCAAAGAACGTCAAAGAATGGGAACCACGTGGCGTGACGTCATAACGATTTCGGTATACTGCAACGGCTCTCGGTCCACCGCGTCCCAACTAGCTAGCGCTGTTTCAGAATGGGTCCGCCAGCCACGGGCCGTTTCGCCCACGTTTGCCGAGGTTCCATTTTCCAACAAAGCAGCCTGGCACATGCCTCTCTGCTTCCCAGACGACCGGTTTTGCGTGCTTGCCACATCGTAGTGTAGTCCCTTCAACCATCCAGTTCTGCCACTGCCGAAGAGTCATCTGCAAGCTTTCACGTCCGGTCTGCTGTACAACAATCTTCACGGAGAGCAGCGGGGCAGCAGAGACGTCGGCAGCTGCTCGCGTTCCTCCTCCTCCGCACAATCCTCCTCCTCCCGCCTCCCGCTACAATCGCACAGACATCGCCGCCAGCAACCTCGAACAATCGCCGAAGCTCAGCGGCAACGACGCCTTCGCGAGAAGCAGCAGCGCGAAACCGATCAAGACGACGTCGCGCAAACTGGTTCGTCAATTCAACCTGCACCGGCAGCAGGCAGCCTCAAATGTCGCACGGCAAGTGCAACGGGCCCGCAGTTCTTCACCTCCAAGCTTGAGATTCGTTCCTCCACGCTTTGAAGCAGTTCCAGACCTCGGGTAGCGTCGGCCAGTGCGCCAATGCCGCTGTTAGGGGCCCCGCCAGCGTGTCACGGGCCTTCACTCCACGACGTTCCGCGGCCTTCTGCGACATTCTATGAGCCCGGTTTAAACTGAGGCGCAGGCTTCCCCATCTTTCTCCCTCCTGCTCTTCACCCCTGACCCATCGCACCTCATCCGAACCCCACCTCGAGCTCGCGACATCTGAAGCGGTCGTCGTGGAAGCTCTGCAACGAATACGGGTCATTTTTGAAATGGCTGCCGCATGCAGCATAGAGTAAGTAACCTCATGAACTGTGCTCTTGGTGTGGAATTGTTCAGACTACCAAGCAGCAATTCCCCTCAACTTGTCCTCTTTGAATGTCAATCCTCGAGTCGTTTCTTCACCGTCAGCTGGTGGCACTGCATGTGACATGGCTGTGCAGTCTTAGATATGACGGAAAACCTGATAGGAAAAACAGACATTGAACGTCAGTGAAACAGCGGAGGGATTGACTTCGTACGGTTGAGAATCCGGGTTCATGGGACACTAAATGTGAGTCCTCACTGACATTGCTACAGATGGACAACAGCAAGAATACTGATAGTTCTAAAGGACGAATCACGCAAAAAGAAACACAGGTTCCGTGAATTGCGGCTCACCATCCGTGGCAGATCCTCAACGGCTCCGTTCGTTGGAGTGACCGTCGTGTTGGCAGGTGTGTGCCAATCTTTCAAAAGCAAAGCGCAGGGCAGCATGACTGACTGACCGGTTGGACTGTAACATCAAGGAACAAGTTTCCCCAATATCCCTTCCCGTTATTCCCAAGTCATCGCCTGCACAAATCGTCGACGCTTGCTTGATGGAATGCTGACTTCTGCGGGGATCTCTCTGTAAGTAGTAGTCCTTGCCTGACCTTTAGACCCTATACTAACAACGGCACGGTGCGAGCGCAGACCAACGATGCGTCTTCTGGCTTCTGGCCGCTGCAGACCGCATGACCGAAACGGAACAGGCAAAGGCACAGCGCTTTGCAGATTTCTTCGGAGTTGGGGACGGCTTGGCAAGCAAACCAGAAGACTTCATCGCGCTCCCAGGTGAGCTTCTCCTGCCGGCGACCACGAGGAACAGATCCGGGTTGATCAGACACGTTTATCCCGTCCCGCGCTCGAACTGGACAATATGTCGATAGGCGAAAAAGTCGAATACTTCCGAGAGCGAGCAAAACTGGGCGTGGATCACATCAACAACATGGTGCTCGACCTACTGCCGCGACGCTACAGATCGACAACAGCAAGAATAATGATAGTTGCATGACGCCTCGGAGGTCTGAAGGCCAGCAACGACATCGTCAACGAGAAAGGCTCGAGCGAGAGCGTTCCGGTCCGGTCCCACACAGTTCTTCGCCGAACCCTGCCTCTACCGCATCAACGTCGACGAATCATTCTACTTCCAGAAGATCTAGGGCACAACAATTGCGGAGACTCAGAGAAAGGCAGCAAAATGATTCTATCAATCAATCGCCTCCACCCCAGCCAACGCCCGCTGTCAACTCTATCCCGCAGCGATGACCTCACAGTCCGGAACCTCCGGAAGCGCGTTCAGTTCGCGCACGGCGACATCCACCCGCCGCACAGTCACCGATTGCACTGCGTCCACTGCCGGGAGCCTACCCTCGACACGACTTAGGTGCAAAGGATCTTCTGTGTCGGAAGTGTAGCGCCTTCTACTGGGACTTTGAACGCTGGGGAGGACGGGACACTCCAGTATTCAGGGCATGTTGCAACGACGGCAAGGTGGGGCTGCCGATGATCAAAGCTTGGAACTTCTGTCCAGTCCTGCAAGACCTCCCGAAAACATAGATGAAAGCAGCGTAGAACCGTAGCCATCTGCAACAATGTAACAGAACTGCTGATTTTCAATGTGAGGTGGCGCGCCGCCGAACCTAGTTGAAATTAATGATGATCGGCGCGCTTAGCCAGGGTCCTCCTATCCGGGGGAGCCTTGTTTTAACCGATCGGCGCTGAAATCGGGCTCCCCTATTGCGCTCTTAGGCAGGGTCCTCCTATCCGGGGTAGCATTGTTTGCACCAATCGGCGCTGAAATCGGGCTCTCCTATGGCACTTAAACAGCCACGTGCGGGGTATTTCGGCCATTTCGTCCAATAAAATCTGAGACGTGCACCATTTTCGAGGCTGGGACCCCCCCACCTTTCGAAACGAAACCTTCAACTCTAACGAGCTTCAGGGATCGATGATCGAGTCATGCACGAAGTATACGTGAGTCTGCTTCACTGCAAGTCTCTCGAGCGCTTCAAATAGTCAAAGCTGACCGGTGTCCTTTTCTGATTCATCGATGTGCCCTCAGAACCACCCTTTCTCCGAATCAATCCGGGCCAGTGTAGGATCGATCATGTGCTCGTATAACCGTATCAACCAGACGCACGCTTGGGTCGTACCTGATGAACAAGCTCGCCAAGCAAGACCTGGCGTTCCATGGCTTCGTCGTCTCGGAAGGTCGGCACAGACGAGCGGCGTCAGCAGTGCGCTTGCGGGTCTGGACATGTCGATGCCAGGTCAGTAGATATCTTTCGCGGGTAACAAAAGCTTATTATACCTACTGAAGACCTATCTCTCCTGCAGGCTTCCGATCCTACACCGAGGGGTTGGACAACCAGCAGAATCCCTCCAAATCGAACACTAATAGCTACTGGGTGCCGAGCTCGCCACTGATGCCGTCAACAACGGATCCGTACCCTTCGCTCGAGTCAAGCTCGAAGTATGTTCGTAATTTCAGCATTTCCTGCATCAGGGGAGGAGCCACAATGATTTGTACTTACTCGCTGCCTGGCTTTGTTTCCTGTGCAGCTGCCATGGCCACTTATAGACATCACTGCTCGCGCATCCCTTTCCAACACGCCTTATACGCCTTAGCGCTTCCTTGTCGGTGTCGCGCGCGTCGCCCCGCGGAAGCGCCGTTCGCTCGCCCGACCACATCCTAAGTGTCCCGTACCATACCTTTCGAACCTATCAATCACCTCTTATTTTCGTCTCCAATTTGACTACCTACCCCACCTTAGCAAGGTCACCCCAACAGGAGGGTCGCTCTCGGAGTTGAGCCGCGAATGGATGGATGGCGCTCGACTAGGCTTTCTCAACTTCTTCCTCAGGTTCGAACTCTCGCGGCCCTTGCTCCTGTTACCCGACGACTTCTGGCACATCTCTTCTTCGGTACATTCTTGGACATCTTTTTGGTTCATCTTGATAGCCCTCGTCGTCCCGTCCGCAAACGAATCGAAGCCAATGCGCATTTGCCAATTCACCATTCCAGACACCGCAGAGGACAAAAAACGACAGAAGAAAAGGGGTGGTTCTTGAAAGGGAATCAGGAAAAGTTGGGCCAAGGCTTCGGGACCCTCGAGGAGCCGTACACACCTCTCCTCCCACCGTGGGGCTCAGAAAAGCTTGTTCAACACATCGTCCAAGTCACCCTGGGTCCCCTTGCCACCTTGCCCAACCCCCTTGCTGTGACCCTTGACCTTGTCCGCGATGTCAACGAGCTGGCGTTGTCGATACAACCGCTTGCGTCCCTCCTCCCCTTCCCCCACCGTAGATGCAGGTCCAGATCCAGATGAAACGTCCCCCTCGCCCTCTCCTTTCCTTTTCTTTCCGGCGACTCCCTCCTTCTCCTCTAATGTCCCCTGCATCTGTCGTTTCTCCTTGATCTTTTGGCCCACGCGCGCCTTCTCGACCGCGCCGAGGTAGGCTTCTTGTTCCGTCTTGGAGTGTTGTAGGTGGAAGCGCAGAAGTGATGTTTGAGTTGCTCGTTCGAGGGCTGAAGAGAAGTAAATCGAGAGTGGCGAGGTGAGCAAGGGGCTCTGATTTGTAGGCTAAGAGAGCGCACGCACCGACTTGTTCGGACAACATGTCCCACCTGTACCTGGGGAGGTACTTCATCGTCCACACATCGTCGCGCCAGGGCGTCCCCTTCTTGCCTCCTGCAGTCGTCGTCGAATATTCCATTGTCAAAACAAAGCACGTACCACACTCGACTCGCCGTGACTTGTTACGCACCTATGGTATTGGCATTCAACATCTCGGCGACGGATCGAGCGACCCGCTTGTCCTCAAACTCGACCCAACCTTCTTTGAAGCGATGCGATTGATGCTTCTTGTGGCCGTTACCATGTTTGTTTTGGCGTTTCTTTGATGAAGAAGGTTGGGCTTGTTGAGAATCTACGCTCGCATTCGGATTGATTGACGATTCAGAATCTTCTTCCTTTGCCCCTCTCCCGTACTTGCTGGAGAGTCAAAAAATCCTCCTCGACAACTGACCAATCTTGACCAAATAAGTTCTGCCTACGTTCCCATAATTGCTCAACACGTGCTTGACTTTACTGGGCCCCATGCCCGGGGGTATACGCGAGAGGTAGATCAAGCCTGGGCTGGGACGATTCGAATCGGAGGCGGATTTAGGGAGGAGATGCGAGGGGAGGAGGGCTTGTTTCGGGAAAGAGTTGGGGGAGGGGGAACGGGGTGTGAGGTTATTGCTGGGGTCTCTGTCTTCGTCGTCGTCTTCAGCGGGGCACAGGCCTGCGAATCGGGGATCGTCGACAGGGGCGGAGGCGGAAGTGGAGGTCGATGCGATGGGCTGCGACGGCTCCCCCGTTGCCTGCGGAGTAGTTTGAGACTTGGCCTTTCTGTGTTTCTTGGTTGCAGGTTGCGTTGTCGACATTGTGCCGACGTGAAAAGTGAAGGGTACGGGCGGGTAGGGACCCAAGCCCGAGCGCCGAAGCTCAGCTGGACCTGGTGCTACGGCTGTGACAGGCTGCGACTGGCTGCGAAGCCCGCGCGACTGCTCCAGCTGGGCCTTGCGCCACCGTGCGCCACTCGCGCTATCGGGACTAAGCAGGACTCGGCAGGACTAGGACCGTACCGGTGCTGGGGGGTGCGCTTGCGCTAACTCGCGCGCGCCAAATTGAGTTGGCGCAATTGAGTTAGCGCACGTGAGTTGGCGCAGTCGAGTATGGGCCGCCGTTTGGGCGACAAATGGATTTGCGCGCCCGGGGCCTCCGCGCGCCCGGAAATATGGATATGCGCGCCCCGCCGAACGCTTCTGCGCGCCCGCGACTCGTCTAGCCTCGTTCATGCGCGACACACGCGAGCTCACGCGCGACACTCGCGCGGACTCGCGCGGCCGCCTTCCACACACACACCGCCCCCACGTCAACCTTGTCCAGTTATTCCCCGCTTTCATAACGACTCTATTTCACTCAACAGCCTTCAACTGCTATCATGAGAAAAGTAGATGGCATCATTCCGACTTGGGAGAGGGAGTTGGCCGCCAAGGGTTCACGACGTTGCAAGCTGGGAGCTCTTTTAGCCCTCCTAATGCAGGCTGGAGCAGATGCAGAGATTCTTCCAGTGCCGATGTTCGATACACGATTCTGCTGCTGCATACCAAGACTCTTGGCTGGGAGCACCGGCGCAGGATTTGTCGGCCCACCCCGACAAATAATTATCTGGAACGAGCCCTACTAGTTCTCTGGAACTCAATGGAGCCCGACTCTCGGAGTGCCCAGCCCTGAGCCTCGAAAGCTTGAACGCTTTCAACAGCCACACCACCAACCCAATACACCATAGCAATGTTGCAGCTACATAAAGCTTAGCATTTGGAGCAAACGTCCTCCTGCCATGAAAATGAGTTCCATACCGCGGAGTAAAAAGGCAAACCTCCTCCGAGTGGTGTTGGTTCCCGCGCAAGTAGAAAAAGCCGCGAGCGTGTGAGCGTTTCCGGTCGCGCGCATCTGCGATTCTGCGAGCGTGAGAACTGTTTTGGGAGCGCGTGTAAGCAGCTTCCGAGGCGCGCAAATCGTAAAGAGCGGGGAGTGCGGGGTTCGGAATTTAGCTATGAAAATTGAAAAAATCAAAATCATTTTTTGGATTTATTTTTTATTTTTGGAAAAATCCCAAAAAGCGCGTAGATTGAGTAGGTCGCGCGCGCATGAGCGCGCTGTAGCGTGTGTAATGCCCCATCCGTGCGCGGATACGGCGGGGCGAGCGAGTCTAACAGTGAGTGAAAAGCGCGCGACCGCCAATAGGGGCCAGGAACAGATGTTTTTCCTGGAAAGCGCGCAACTCCGCAGGTTCCCGAGCGCGTTAGAGACCAAAAGTGCGTCCAAGAGTGAATGACGCGCGTATGAAGGCCCTTTGGCGCGCAATTGCACGATTTTCGGCGCGCGTACAAACGAATTGTAACGCGCAAGTAGCCCCGGGCGCGCAAATCCATTTGTTGCCCAAACGGCGGCCCGTAGTCGAGCGCCCGAGTTAGCGCACTTGAGTTAGCGCACCGCGCGCGTTGGCGCACTGAGTTGGCGCACTGAGGTTGGCGCAATCAGGCGCGCGGCACGCGGCCATCCCCTTAGCTTCATGCTGCAATGTGCCATATCCTAAGATGCAACTACTTTCACGCTTCATTCGGAAACGAAGCGCCAATAACACGGATGACAAAATGAAGCAGCTGGCAAAGCTATCTGAGGCAAGGCTGCAACAAGCAAAGGTCAGTTACTACGGACTTGCGCCAGTCCTGGCGCCGGGGCTGGAGCTGATGTATGTATCTCAAACTACCCCCTTTCACTAGTCCCTTCCTCAGACGATACCGCTGTGCAAATTCTAATCGATCTCTGGCATTTCTTTGACCGGATCTATGTGTCCAAAAAACATGGCGCTGCCAAAGCCTTTGCTCGCGCGTTCTCCGATGCGGTTTTCATCCCGAATGCGGATGATCGACTCCTGATGGAGGCTTGCCTAGCAAAACTCGGAATGATGTGGGAAGAAGCGGTCCGTTCGCCGGTATGGAATAAGAAGCTTTGGAGACGCGTTCGTCGATGGATCCCTCCGCCAGGCATTCTCGAGCCTTTGGTCCGGGAGGTCTTTGAGAAGCTCGGTCGATGCGAAGTCGAAGCAACCTCTTTTCAACAAAGCGGCGCACGAGGCAGCGAAGAGATGTCTTGAGGCGATTCGGAAAGGCCAAGTATCGGATCCAGTTGGTATCGAGCTGTACACCGACCTTGGGCCTTGCGGAGGGCCAGATGGAAAGGCGGATGACGGTGTCCGTTTATATTCCTGCCAGCGCGACACCAACAGTCTCGAAGGAGGCATCCATCGGAACCTTCACCAACGGTTTCCAAAGTCTGGTGTTTCTCCGTGCCATGTCAATGCATGCACAGCTGACTATGTGCTAGTGCACAATCTCACGGTCAGTCCAACTCCACCATCGCAATTTGAAGAAGCGGCAACCATTCTCACCCATTCTCCCTTGTATTCGCAGGTTGGGACGTTCAATCGTACCGGAAAACCATTCGTGGGGCACTACGACCTCTGGCTCACTGTGGAATTACATCGTCTGAGGCGCAAAACCTCGGCATTTTTCCCACGGCACTCAACCACCGTGTCAGATATAGTCAACCCGCTGCTTTACACCCCATCCACCGAAACATTCGGCATCGTGCCTGTTGTTTAGTCGCCAACAGCGCAAATGCGCTTTTTGATCGAGCCCTATCAAGTCGAGCGCGGGACTCTGCGTTTGGAGCCCGTCAAGTGGTCGCCACGGAACTTGCTGCAAAACAATACGCCGGCAATACAGCATATGCAAAGCCGGCTGCAAACCGATCGCAAGCTTCGCCATGACTGGCCAGCGGAACGTCAGGGTACTCGAATCGCTGTATTGTATGTCCATACACCCAGCGAACGAGCGCTATACAGATAGATATCTCTCAAGCAAGGTACGACTGGGAGCTCCTCAAAATCTTCGGATATTTGAGATTACCGAGCCTTGGAACAAGTATGCCAACGGACTAGACATTTTTTACAAAGTATGTGTCGCGTCTGTGTCACACTGAATGGTGATGTTGAGCTGAAGCTCATGAAAGGCACGAGATCGCTCTCGAGCCTCACTGATTCCGAGTCCGAACAGAAAGGATCAAACGGTGTAAATCGCAGGCGAAGAAAGACTACTAAAAGGACTAAGGTCAAGAGGCGCCCGTGGCGCCGCGCGCAAGTAAGGCTTCGGCCGCTGAGGTTGTCGTGAGGCCCTAAACGGAGCGGCGCCTTACACTCACCCCTCCTTGAATCAATTCCCTTATCCGGGTTCTGACGCAAACAATCGTTCGTCGTCGTCTTCTGAATCGCTTGAGATGCCTACAAAGGCGGTTGAATTACCGATGTCCTCGTACGCTCGGATTGCGGCTACCATTCGAGGCCCGGGGTAGATCCCGGGGGATCGCGACGAGGGGATGCAGTGTTGGGCTTGGAAGGGCAGTTTGAAGAGATGTGGCCTACCGTGTCGCAAACGAAACAGCGGCCTTCGAACATTGCCTTCTCCTTTGCTGCACCTTCCAACCTTGGTGTGCGAGGCCCCACAGCCTGAGTTGGTTCACCGCGTTCGTGACGTAAGTTGAGCCTCCGCATGCCTGTTGTTGCTCGCTCCAAGGTGATAGCGTCCCACATCGTCTGGAGATATGCCACAAGTGCATTGACGGAAAACTTGTCAAGCGCAAACGAGGGGGAGGCGGTCGCGCGGAGATACAGGAGCTCGTCGCATCGGTGGAGCAGTTGGCGCTTGAACAGTTCATCGGGGATGACTTGGGTGCCGTCGGAGGCCAATCCAGCTTGGCTGCGCTCTTGCGTCAATAGTGCAATGAATTCGTTGAACGTCCCGCTCTGTTGCGCGTTGAAAAAGGCGTGCTCCGCCGCCAAGCCGGTCTTCTCGCTGACGAATCGCGCCTTCACTTTCGCTGCAAAGTCGTCCCACGTTTTGAGCGCCTCAACTTGTCGCGAGAATCAATGTACCAGTCCCCTCCTTCCCCCTCCATCCGGCTGCCGGCCTCACGAATGAGGTGTACGGTCGCAATCTTGCCGTAGTTCCATTCGGCCGATTCGACCGCATCTTCGCACCCTGCCAGCCAGCGCGCCACGTCCCTCGACTTGGAACCCGCCTTCAACAACGGCATATCGAGCTTGACTCTTCGTGCCGGGGTCTCCATGTGCAGGGGTGTATCGCGGGAGTCGAACGACATTCTCCTGTTCTGTTCCGGTTCGATTCGGGGTTCTGTGGCGGGCACGGTGCTCGAGGCCGTGTTGCGGGGCTGGGCGGAGCGGGGCTGGGCGGGGGCAGGGGCCGGGCGGGGTTCTGGTTCTGGTGGTTCTGGGTTCTGGGTTCTGGTGGTTCCGGGTTCTGGTTCGTTTTTTTTTTTTTCCTTCGCAGCGGCTGAGCGGGTCTGCACCATGCGTTGCCGGGGCGGTTGCGAAGGTTGGGCTTTAACGTCGGGTGGTGACGGAGTCGTACAGCCGAGTTGTCAGTTTCAAAAAAAAAAAGTGAAAGGCACGAGATCGCTCTCGAGCCTCACTGGTTCCGAGTCCGAACAGAAAGGATCAAGCGGTGTATTCGCAGGCGAAGAAAGACTACTAAAAGGACTGAGGTCAAGAGACGCGGCGGCGCCGCGCGCGAGGGCAAGCGTGAGGCCGCAGAGGTCGGCTCGAGGTCGTCGTGAGGCGTAAGCGGAGCGGCGCCTTACACCTATCTCGGGCCATGGTTGTTAGTGTGACTTTATAGACGGCACTGGATCACTGGAAGTTCAGGGACTGGTCGCCGCCCCGCGGTGCGTTAATATACCATGGCCACGTTAAATCATAGTCAAAGAGGTAGGCAGTAAGTGCAGGTGAAGAGCCCTCGGCGAAGCAGAACCGAAACGGCTGACGCGCGCGCGGGCTCCGCCGATTCGGCCCGAGCGAAAAACGTCCGGACGGCGTTTTCGCGGTTTTTGAAGATGTTTTAGAGCATTTGAAGCAATTCTAGAGCTATCTTTGGACGAGCGTAGATGAACTGGACATTTTGGGGACCTTTTTGGCCGAAAAATCCAAAAGTTGGTGGACAAATGAGGTCCAAAATCCGGGATTTTGGCGGATTTTACCTATGCGCCTCAGGCTGGGCTTTCGGGGGTCCTCGCGCGCTCGGCCAAAATGACGACGATATGCGAAGGACCCATGAAAGCCCAGCCTGAGGCGCGTAGGTAAAATCCGCCAAAGTCGCCGATTTGGACCTCATTTGTCCATCATTTTTTGGAATTTTCGCCCAAAGAAGTCCCAAAAAAGTCCAGTCCATCTACGCGCCTCAAAAAATAGTTCTAGGATTGCTTCAAATGCTCTAAAACATCTCCAAAATCCGCGAAAACGCCGTCCGGACGTTTTTCGCTCGGGCCGAATCGGCGGAGCCCGCGCGCGCGTCAGCCGTTTCGATTCGGCTTCGCCGAGGGCTCCTCACCTGCACTTACTGCCTGCCTCTTTGATTATGATTTAACGTGGCCATGGTATGCATGTAACGTACCACGAGAGATAAGATTGCTTGTAGTCACTCTGCGAAGCAGTAAGCTAGCTACAGTGAGATCTACGAACCCCCAGGTTTCATTGAGGGGGTAATTGCTCCTCAACGAGCAGTGACGGCATCACCTCCAGAGCTCTAACGATGGGACGTTGGACTTCGATGCCGACACGCGGATAACCCCCCCAACTCTTGGCTACTGAGAACAACCGAACGCATGCGCTCAGCGTGATCTATATGCCGCCAGATTCGAAATCGAAAGGCAGCCGATAGTGATAGACTGGTGGCCTTGCCTACGTGCTTCAAGGATTGCTCCACGATCTTCAACTTGTCCATCAAAGCATCGAGCGGCCTAGCAAAGGATTCAAACTCGAGAGGCTCGTCTGTCGACCATGAAAGCTGTATCCGGGTGTCTGGTTTGTCAAAGCTGGAGGTGAAAAGCTCAGACACCGTCACGTCCAAGAGGGGTGCCATTCGCCCAAGATCATCGTCAAACAGATCGATATCCGGGTCTCTACGTTTCGTCGAAGCAAGCCGTGCCGAGAATGTAGGATATTCAAGTTGGCGATGATGGCAGCGATGATGGCACAGACGACGTCGACGTGACGCGGCGGGGAAGGCAAGAGACGCGCGCACTCAAACGCTTCGTCTAACCAGCCAAAAGCTTAGAAGTGCAAAACTGTAAGGGCAAAATATCCATCCATTAGAGCCGTTGTTGTGCATTCGGTACAGCCCAGAATGTTTCGCGCGCGCTCCCGCGGCTCTTGAGGGTCGGCGAACTTTGACTTTCCAAGCCGAAGTGGCCGAAATGGGTCCCGATTTGTCCACTGAAACCTACGGGCCTAGGACCCCACCCACACCGGCGCACCATGATTTGTCCAGGCCGGGCTTTCGGGGGCCCTATGTGCGAGCGCTCTCCCCGCGCTCTTCCTCCCTGTTCTCTTCGTCTCTGTTCTCTTCCCTCTATTCTCTTCCTCCCTGTTCATGCTCTCCCCTCGACACGCCCTCACTCTCCCCTCACTCTCTCCTACCGAATTGCCACGCCAGCACACGCAATCCCACGCAAGCATGACCACCTCCACCACCCCTTTTACGCTCCCTTCCCTCCTCTCAGATCTGCACCACCTGTCGTCCAAGACGAGCCTACTCCCCTCTCTCGATACCGACACCGACACCGCGGACAGTTCGCCTCCGTCCCAAGACCCCTCCGCCCTCGCCGTCAGCGTAGCGAATTCGTTCCTGCTCGACAGTCAGCGTGTCTTGCACAAGTTGGATTCGGAGCAGGTGCAGGAGCTCGGGCAGGCGATCGAGCAGCTAGAGAGGAGGGTCGAGAGCATCGGCCAGGCGTTGCGCTGAGCGAACGAGTGGTGGTGGCGTGTAGGTGTCGGGCATCCGAAATGGACTACCACAACCGCCGAGCGGCGATCGACAAGGAACCATCTTCAACATGTACTACCACGGAATGCCCTCAATTCGGGCCCGGCCACGTCCCAATTCGGCTTCCCGTCGACCGACCGACGTGGCACACCGTCTCGACACCATTCGGCAATTTACAACCCAAGCCTCGAATCACGTCCTAGCCTCCGCAGCATGTTTTTCGGCCCGAGCCGTGTCTCGACGACTTGAAAACTTGGACCAGGCGAGACGGTCCATGCTCTCCGCGAGTCAGGATAGTGATCGATGATGCAATCAAAAACAAGGTTGACAATTACAGATACCCTAAAGAGAGGCCGCCACAAGGAATCTACTCACCCTCCTCCACCTCAATCCCCTCGGCCCGCGCCGCTTGGTCCACCATCTCCCTCGTCCTCTCCCTCACCTTCCTCTGCAACCTCATCCAACCCCCTAAAGGCGTCTTCTCCTTCTCGAACCCCAACAAGAATCTCTCCACCTTGTCCCTCTGCATCGGCGCAAACTCGATCTTTTCTCTCTCCCCTTCGATCCACTTGGCATTCATCTCCGTCTTGTTGACCAAGACCTTGATGAACGCCCCTAATTTGGCTTGCCGCGTCTTTTTAGCGTGCCTCTTGAGCGTGACGATGCAAGGTAGACTCCATTCGGGGAACGCGATCGAGGTCGACCACGCGGTGAGGTACTCTCCTAAGAGATGTACGACCTCATCCGCCAACCCATCGGCGTACACCCTCGTCTTGGGGTATTTCGAAGGCGCCTTGAGGTACAACTCGAAATCCAACGGTTTCAAAGTAGATCGCTTCAACGCCCTCGCCGCAAGACCTGTTGGGGACGTCCCTCCCAACTCGGGGGAATCGAGGACTTCGAAGAGGCTCGTCGCGAGCGGGATGTAGACTCCCGTTTTTTGGACGATGCGCAGGAGGGATCGGATGAGGTGGAAGCGTAGGGGAAAGTAACGCGAGGTAGGCACGAGGCGGATCGCGCCTTGACCGACTTGGATCAACGGGTACAACAGTTGGCGTAAGGGCGAGTCGTGGGTTTGGGATCGCGTGCGTTCGAGGTCGCACGCTGAACTGAGCACGATCGACCAAAAGTCAAAGGCGTGTACGAACTGCCAGTTGTAGACCGATTTGAACGAGTCCTGGATCGAAACGCGTCAGATTAGCACAGCTTTTTTCCGAGAATGGCGAGAGTATTCGGCCCACCTTGGACCCCTCCTTGACGGCCTTCCTCAACAACATGGCTAACATCCTCACGTACCCAAACGTCAACTGGTACACCAACTCCTGCTCCTGTTTCCCCTCGATCAAGAACAACTGACTCGCCGCGTTCTTCATCAGGTTCAGACTCGGCAACGAATGCACGTTTGTCGTCTTTGACGAGCTCAAAAAGGTCGCGTACACGCCTTTGAGAACGGATTCACGCAGACTGTGGTCGGAAGCGATGGCAAGTTTACGAAGGCCGAGGAAAGCTGCGACGCGCACTTCGTCGGTCGAGTATTCGTACAACGAGAGCAAGAGCTTGACCCATGCTCGAGCGATCTTACGATTGCCTACGATGTAGGGCACCAGCTTGGACGACTCGTTCACCGCGACCAAAGGGATCCCCGAAGAAGTCGACACGCTGCCCAAGAGGGCTTGCAAGGAAACAAAGTAGGACTTGATCAGTCGTTGGGCCAACGCATAGGCTTTCGTATTGGTCGCGAGCTTGTATTTGCCGTCCTTTTCCTTGTACGGCACGGCAGAGGATAGAGTCACCGGGGTGAATTTGAGCGAGGCGATGATGAGGTTGTGGAACACTTTGGGCGATTGGATCTCCCAGCGTGCGCCTTGCAGTGAGGTCTGGTGCGATCCGGTAGTGGCGGCGCATCGGAAGGCGAGCAAGAGTTTCTTGAGCGAGCGGATCGAGCGGGTCTGACGAGGGAGAAAAGTGATCAGTCCAGGGTTCGGACGCCTCGGGCTGACAAGACTAACCCGCAGGATGGATTTCTGCCATTTCCTGAGAATTTCGTGCGTTAAGACGGGTGCTGGCTTCTCCTTTTCGACTTTTTTGCCTCGCCTG
The DNA here is from genome assembly GCA_001244265.2 of Microbotryum lychnidis-dioicae p1A1 Lamole. Taxonomy (NCBI): domain Eukaryota; kingdom Fungi; phylum Basidiomycota; class Microbotryomycetes; order Microbotryales; family Microbotryaceae; genus Microbotryum; species Microbotryum lychnidis-dioicae. The sequence goes on along the minus strand of CDLV01000004.1, from coordinate 3,635,468 downwards.
TTGGTGTCTTCCTCATCCTCGTCGTCGTCGTCCTCATCGTGCTCCTCTTCGTCATCGTCGTCCTGCTCATCCTCGTCCTCATTGAACTGGAGCAATTCAGCATCGTTCTCCTGCAAATACTTGAAAAAGTCGGTGTCCTTCTCGGCCAAAGCTTTGAGATCGGCGACGTGGGATCGTTTGCACGAGCGTGAAGCGGTCTCGTTGTCGGAATCGGAGCCGAGATTGGACAAGTCGTCGTCCTCGAGGGCGAGATCATCGTCGTCGTCGTCGTCGTGGCCGCTCTGTGGGGGGAATAATGGTTTCAGTTTGGGCAAGGACACTGAATCGCATTCTGCTGTGACGGACCTGATCATCGTTCTGTAACCCATCGGCGCCCAAGACGTCCTCGACGTCGATCTCATCCTCGTCCTCATCCTCGCTATACTTGGCTCGGTTACCCGCCTCTTCATCCAAACTGTCCTCTCCGTCGTCGTTGTCCCCGTCAGCTGGCTTTACCTCGTCAGCCCTCCTGTTCCTCTTGACCTGCCTCCCCTTCACTTTTTGTCTGAACGCCTTGACCTCGTGCCGTTTCTTGATCTGGCCGGACAAGAGCCCTTTTTTGAGGAACGCTTTCGTCTGTTTGCCTTTGGAGACTTTGCCCATCTTGAACCGAGTGGACGGGGATGAATCAAGGAAGGCCGAGTGGGATGGGCTGGAGGAAGGGAGAGCGGAGGAGGAGGGGAGCCGAGTCTGAAGCTCTGAAGCCCGAGCTCGGACGCTTCGCAGCCGGCAAGGCGAGGCGAGGGGCGAGGGGCTTCGACTGGCTTCAGGGCTCTTTATTATGGGTATAAGGGCCCTTTGATAGGGCTCCTTAGAGAGCTTTAGCGCCTCTCCGCCTCTCCGCCAGTCTCCGCCTGCCTCCGCGCTAGGACCCATGAAAGCCCAGCCTGAGGCGCGTAGGTAAAATCCGGCAAAATCGCCGATTTTGGACCTCATTTGTCCATCATTTTTTGGAATTTTCGCCCAAAAAAGTCCCTAAAATGTCCAGTCCATCTACGCGCCTCAAAAAATAGTTCTAGAATTGCTTCAAATGCTCTGAAACATCTCCAAATATCGCGAAAACGCCGTCCGGACGTTTTTCGCTCGGGCCGAATCGGCGGAGCACGCGCGCGTGTCAGCCGGTTCGGTTCTGCTTGGCCGAGGGCTCCTCACCTGCACTTGCTGCCTTCCTTTTTGACCCTACATCTTTCACACCCTTCATTTGATTATTCAAGGGAAAAAAAGTTTCCGTAATCCGTTGCAGTGTCGAAGAAAACAGAACCTTGCCTCAGCCTGCTGGCTTAAGTCGAAGACACGCTCCCCGAGGTATGCGACTGAATCCTTGGGGTGCGAGAGTGAGGGCGGGCGTTGAGGATGATTCCAAGGATTGAATAATTTGTCGAGCATCGAGTCCAAAGAAGCGAGTCGTGCCGTCAATCATATGCGTTGAACAACGGCCCTTGCTCACAACTCGCCATTCTTGGAGGACGACATTCGAGAGTAATGCGAGGGAGTCGGTCTCCGCTCTGTCACAATGATTTGACGTGGCCTTGGCATACATGTAACGTACTACGAGAGGTAAAATCGATGTCAGTCACTCTGCAAAGCAGTAAGCTAGCTACAGTGAGATGCACAAACCAAGTCCAATGGACAATTGTTCTTCTCCTATGTTGCTGGCGTCACAACTGACAGGTATGATGCCTTGTTTCAATCCGACGCAGACAAGAGAGCCGATTTTCAAAGGCATGGCTGAAGTGACGTTTCTGTCAATCGACCCAAACGGTGGGATCTTGGCGAATACCGTGTATTGCCTTGCTCGCAATTGCATCCGTACCTGGGCAAGAATGAGCATTATTGATGAGCACTCGGGCTCTGGGCCATATGTGCACAGCACACGATTGTAGCTCACTTCTTTACGTCCGTCTTCGATGTACCCTATGTTGTCTGTCTCGTTTGCGATCGAAAAGCGACTGAAGGTCCCTTGTCCTGTCCAACGAATGAACCTCGCGACTCCTGACATGGCTTCGAGATGGGCTGCACCCATTGATTGCACTAAGCCTCGGAGGACACTGGAGTGCACTTCACCGTGCTCGGACAATTTGCTTTTGATGTGGGATCGAAATCTTGGGCAGTCGAGGTGGGGGCGCCGTGCCTTCCCTTGAGTAGGACAGCCTTGAGGTGGGCACATTGATGGGCCCAACGGTGCTCGATCAAGCTTTTCAGATCAAGCGCAAGCTGACGAGGGTCGTGACGCAGAAGGGATAGGAGCCGAAGAATTTGAGCCTGTGAAAGAGTGCAGGTTCTGTTTAGTGGTTCTGCAAGAAGACAGTTGCTACTTAAATGAACCTACACGACCTGGCAAGTTTTCATTTGCTGTCACAATGGCGTCGAGTAGAAAGCATTCCTCTGCTTGAGCATCGGCCTCGTCATAGGCCTGCTGAACGGCAAGCCTAGAGTTGGAAGAGACGTATCATCAGCTCGGAGGAGGTTGGTACAGGTCTCATTGCACTCAACTTACGGTGCAGTATCATTGTTAAGGCCAAGAGCAGCTAAAGAGCGAACAGCGTGTTCAACTGACTTCCGCTCTTCCGGCTCCCGACGAGACCTTTCTCCAAGCCACGTTGTCCATAGGAAAAGCACGAAAAATAATCCCAATCAACCACGCCATCGAACAGACGAACAACTTGGCTGCTTACCAACGAAATCGAGCCGCGTGTCCAAGAATGCGCTACACCCGAGGATCATTGAGGGGGTATAGTGCTCCTCAATGAGCAGTGGCAGCAGCACCTCCAGAGCCTTAACGATGAGAGGCTGACTTTCGATGTCGACACCCAGATAATATTTCCATCTACTTTTGGCTACTGATAACGATCGAACGCATGCGCTCGGCGTAATCTATATGCCGCCAGATCCTTTCGACACCGAAAGGCAGCCGGTGCCCAGCGATAGCAATAGACCGGTAACCTTGCTCACGTGCCGCAGTAATTGCTCCACGATCCTTGAACTTGGACCTCCAAGCATCGAACGGCCTAGGAAGAGTATCAAACTCGAGAGGCTCGTCTGTCGACCACGAAAGCTGTACTTAGGTCTCCGGGTTGTCGAAGCGGAAGGCAAGAAGCTCAGACACCCTCACGTCCAAGAGGGGTGCCATTCGCTCGAAATCATCGTCAAGGAGCTCGATATCCAAATTGTCTAGATACATCTCGTCGAAGTTGACTGAAGCGAGAGCCTAACCTAGGATGTTGATGACGATGTGGCACAGACGACGCGACGGGCCGGGGGAGGCAAGAGACGGCGCACTCAGACGAAACGCCTCCTTCGACCAGCCAAGAAGCTTATCCTTAAAAACTATCAACATCTATCTATCTACATCTATCTACTATCCTTTCCTTAAAACTATCTACTAATCCTTAAAACTATCCTTAAAACTTATCCTACTATACTCTAATCCTACTATCCTTAAAACTTATTCCTTAAAACTTATAAAATAAAAATGCTTAAAACTATATAATAAAATAGGCCGTCGAGACAAAGAACATTCTAGAACGAGACAAACCACGTGGCGTGACGTCATAGGCAGCTCTCGGTCCAGCGCGTCCCAGTTAGCTAGCGCTGTTTCAGCATCGGCGAGACCGTTTCGTCTACCTTCGCCGAGGTTCCATTCAACAGCACGTGACTCTCTCTGTTCCGAAGCAGACTGTTTCGCGTGTCCACCACGTCGACGTCAAAGAACGTCAGAGAACGGGAGACAGACCACATGGCGACAGACCGTTCCATCCACGTTCGCCGAGGTTCCAACGTTTGTCGAGGTTCCATTTCCCATCAGAGCAGCCTGGCACATGACCTTCTGCTTCGGGCTTCACTCCACGACGTTCTACGGCCGTCCGCGACATTCTATGACTCCGGTTTGAACTGAGGCGCAGACTTCTCCATCTTTCTCCCTCCTGCTCTTCACACCTTGCCCATCGCACCTCATCCCATCGCCACCTCGAGCTCGCGACATCCGACTGAAGCGGTCGTCGTGGAAGCTCTGCAACGAATACGGGATCAAGAAATGGCTGCCACATGCAGCATAGCTACGAATTCGAGTGAGTAACTTCATGAACTGTGCTCTTGGTGTGGAATTGTTCAGAAGCTAATGGGTTACTACCAAGCAGAAATTCCCTTCAACACATTCTCTTCGAGTGTCAACCCCCGAGTTGTTTCTTCACCGTCAGCTGGTGACATTGCATACGTGAGTCCTCCCTTGACATGGCTGTGCAGTCTTAGATATGACGGAAAAACTGACACCAAAAACAGACATTGAACGTCAGTGAAACAGCGGAAGGATTGACTTTGTACGGTTGAAGATCCGCCGGGTCATTGGGACACTAAATGTGAGTCTTCACTGCCATTGCTACAGATGGACAACAGCGAGAATACTGATAGTTGTAACGAATCATGCCAGAAAACAGGCTCTGGTCGCGTGACTTGCGGCTCACCATCCCGTGGCAGGTCCTCAATGTCTCGGTTCGGTGGGGTGACCATCACGTTGGCAGGTGTGTGCGAAACTTTCAAAAGCAAAACGCAGGGCAGCATGACTAATGACCGGTTCGACTGTAACAGCACAGGGGATCCGAAGCAATGTCTTTCCGTTATTCCACGGCTCGGTTCGGTGTAGTGACCGTCGTGTTGGCAGGTATGTGCCAATATTTCAAAAGCAAGGCGCAGGGCAGCATGACTGACTGACTGGTTGGACTGTAACATCGACTGTAACATCACAGGGGATCCGAAGCAATGCCATCCCGTTATTCCATGGCTCGGTTTGGTGGGGTGACCATCGCGTTGGCAGGTGTGTGCCAATCTTTCAGAAGCAAAACGCAGGGCAGCATGCTTAACTGACCGGTTGGACTGTAACATCACAGGAAATCCGAAGCAATGCCTTCCCGTCATCTTCAACGGCTCGGTTCGGTGGAGTGACCGTCGTGTTGGCAGGTATGTGCCAATCTTTCAAAAGCAAAGCGCAGGGCAGCATGACTAACTGACCGGTTGGACTGTAACATTAGAGGAAATCCGAAGCAATGCCTTCCCGTCATCTTCAACGGCTCGGTTCGGTGGAGTGACCGTCGTGTTGGCAGGTATGTGCCAATCTTTCAAAAGCAAAGCGCAGGGCAGCATGACTAACTGACCGGTTGGACTGTAACATCACAGGGGATCCGAAGCGATGCCTTCCCGTCACACTCAACGGCTCGGTTCGGTGGAGTGGCCGTCGCGATGGCAGGTGTGTGCCAATCTTTCAAAAGCAAAGCGCAGGGCAGCATGACTAACTGACCGGTTGGACTGTAACATTACAGGAAATCCGAAGCAATGCCTTCCCGTTATTCCATGGCTCGCTTCGGTGGAGTGACCGTCGTGTTGGCAGGTATGTGCCAATCTTTCAAAGCAAAGCGCAGGGCAGCATGATTAACTGACCGGTTGGACTGTAACATCGCAGGGGATCCGAAGCAATGCCTTCCCGTCATCTTCAACGGCTCGGTTCGGTGGAGTGACCGTCGTGTTGGCAGGTATGTGCCAATCTTTCAAAAGCAAGGCGCAGGGCAGCATGACTGACTGACTGGTTGGACTGTAACATCGACTGTAACATCACAGGGGATCCGAAGCAATGCCATCCCGTTATTCCATGGCTCGGTTTGGTGGGGTGACCATCGCGTTGGCAGGTGTGTGCCAATCTTTCAGAAGCAAAACGCAGGGCAGCATGCTTAACTGACCGGTTGGACTGTAACATCACAGGGGATCCGAAGCGATGCCTTCCCGTCACCCTCAACGGCTCGGTTCGGTGGAGTGGCCGTCGCGATGGCAGGTGTGTGCCAATCTTTCAGAAGCAAAACGCAGGGCAGCGTGCTTAACTGACCGGTTGGACTGTAACATCGCAGGGGATCCGAAGCAATGCCTTCCCGTCATCTTCAACGGCTCGGTTCGGTGGAGTGACCGTCGTGTTGGCAGGTATGTGCCAATCTTTCAAAAGCAAAGCGCAGGGCAGCATGACTAACTGACCGGTTGGACTGTAACATTACAGGAAATCCGAAGCAATGCCTTCCCGTTATTCCATGGCTCGGTTCGGTGGAGTGGCCGTCGCGATGGCAGGTATGTGCCAATCTTTCAAAAGCAAAGGGCAGGGCAGCATGATTAACTGACCGGTTGGACTGTAACATCACAGGGGATCCGAAGCGATGCCTTCCCGTCACCCTCAACGGCTCGGTTCGGTGGAGTGGCCGTCGCGATGGCAGGTGTGTGCCAATCTTTCAAAAGCAAAGCGCAGGGCAGCATGACTAACTGACCGGTTGGACTGTAACATTACAGGAAATCCGAAGCAATGCCTTCCCGTCATCTTCAACGGCTCGGTTCGGTGGAGTGACCGTCGTGTTGGCAGGTATGTGCCAATCTTTCAAAAGCAAAGCGCAGGGCAGCATGACTAACTGACCGGTTGGACTGTAACATTACAGGAAATCCGAAGCAATGCCTTCCCGTCATCTTCAACGGCTCGGTTCGGTGGAGTGACCGTCGTGTTGGCAGGTATGTGCCAATCTTTCAAAAGCAAAGCGCAGGGCAGCATGACTAACTGACCGGTTGGACTGTAACATCACAGGGGATCCGAAGCGATGCCTTCCCGTCACACTCAACGGCTCGGTTCGGTGGAGTGGCCGTCGCGATGGCAGGTGTGTGCCAATCTTTCAAAAGCAAAGCGCAGGGCAGCATGACTAACTGACCGGTTGGACTGTAACATTACAGGAAATCCGAAGCAATGCCTTCCCGTTATTCCATGGCTCGCTTCGGTGGAGTGACCGTCGTGTTGGCAGGTATGTGCCAATCTTTCAAAGCAAAGCGCAGGGCAGCATGATTAACTGACCGGTTGGACTGTAACATCGCAGGGGATCCGAAGCAATGCCTTCCCGTCATCTTCAACGGCTCGGTTCGGTGGAGTGACCGTCGTGTTGGCAGGTATGTGCCAATCTTTCAAAAGCAAAGCGCAGGGCAGCATGACTAACTGACCGGTTGGACTGTAACATCACAGGGGATCCGAAGCGATGCCTTCCCGTCACACTCAACGGCTCGGTTCGGTGGAGTGGCCGTCGCGATGGCAGGTGTGTGCCAATCTTTCAAAAGCAAAGCGCAGGGCAGCATGACTAACTGACCGGTTGGACTGTAACATCACAGGGGATCCGAAGCGATGCCTTCCCGTCATCTTCAACGGCTCGGTTCGGTGGAGTGACCGTCGTGTTGGCAGGTATGTGCCAATCTTTCAAAAGAAAAGCGCAGGGCAGCATGACTAACTGACCGGTTGGACTGTAACATTACAGGAAATCCGAAGCAATGCCTTCCCGTTATTCCATGGCTCGGTTCGGTGGAGTGGCCGTCGCGATGGCAGGTGTGTGCCAATCTTTCAGAAGCAAAACGCAGGGCAGCGTGCTTAACGGACCGGTTGGACTGTAACATCATAGGGGATCCGAGACAACGCCTTCCCGTTATTCCCAAGTCATCGTCTACACAGATCGTCAATTTCGTTGATGCTCCGGGAGGGACAGGCAAAACGTTCTTGGAAGAAACGGTCCTTGCTCGGATTCGGTCAGAGGGAACATACGCTCTTGCCGTTGCATCATCGGGTATTGCTGCCCTGCTACTGCCAAAAGGCAGCACGGCACATTCACGGTTCAAGATCCCGATCGACATCTTCGACGACTCTACGTGCAATCTTCCGAAACAAGGACAGCTCGCCGAGCTCTGGGACGAGGCACCGATGCAGCACCGTCGATGTTTCCAGCTGGTGGACAGGGTGTTGCAAAATGTTCGATCGTCAGTGGCTCGGCTTGGTGGACTGACCGTCGTGTTGGCAGGTGTGTGCCAATCTTTCAACAGCACAGCACAGCATGACTCACTGACCGATTGGACTGTGACATCACAGGGGATTCGAAGCAATGCCTTCCCGTTATTCCCAAGTCATCGCCTACACAAATCGTCGACGCTTGCATCATGAATGCTGACTTCTGCAGGGATCTCTCTGTAAGTAGTAGTCCTCGCCTGACCTTTAGACTCTATACTAACAACGGCACGGTGCGAGCGCAGACCAACAATGCGTCTTCTGGCTTCTGGCCGCTGCAGACCGCATGACCAAAACGGAACAGGCAAAGACACAGCGCTTTGCAGATTTCTTCGGAGTTGGGGACGGCTCGGCGAACAGAACAGAAGACTCTATCGCGCTCCCACGTGAGCTTCTGCCGGCGACCACGAGGAACAGCTCCGGGTTGATCAGACACGTCTATCTCGTCCCCGCGCTCGAACTGGACAATATGTCGATAGGCGAAAAAGTCGAATACTTCCGAGAGCGAGCAAAACTGGCGCCCAGGTGGATCACATCAATGACATGGGGCTCGACCTGCTGCCGCGTGACGCTCAAACGTTATACAGCGCGGATTCGTTCGAAAACGAAGACGAATCACTGTTCTTGATCGAGTATCTTCAGAGTCTCAACATCACCGAGATGGCGTTGCTCCACACTCGACGCGGGTCTCGACGACGGTCTGAGCCCATCATTGGGCTCCCAGAGAACAAAAAAGGAGTTCAGTGATGAAATGAAGGCTCTGTATATCTGATCGTCGTCGCACGCTTCTCTCCCGACTTCAACCACTACGCTTCCGTTACTCAGCAGTACCGCAGCTGTTGCAACCAAGTACAGCACATTGCAGCGGATCAAGGGTTACCGTGTGATGTGGCGCGCGGAGCGCGCCGCCGAACCTAGTACTCTAAAATCGACTGGCGTCTAGTCTAGACAAAGAACGTTCTAGAACAAAAGACAAACCATGTGGCGTGACATCATAGACAGCTCTCGGTCCAGCGCGTCCCAGTTAGCTAGCGCTGTTTCAGCATCGGCGAGACCGCTTCGTCTACCTTCGCCGAGGTTCCAACGTTCGCCGAGGTTCCATTTCCCAACAAAGCAGTCTGGCACATTACCCTCTGCTTCCCAGACGAACGGTTTTGCGTGCCTGCCACATCGTAGCGTAGACCCTTCAACCATCCAGTTGCTGCCACTTCCGAAGAGTCATCTGCAAGCTTTCACGTCCCGTCTCCTGTACAACGATCTTCACGGAGAGCAGCGGGGCAGCAGAGACGTCGGCAGCTGCTCGCGTTCCTCCTCCGCACAAACGTCGCGCAAACTGGTTCGTCAATTCAACCTGCACCGGCAGCAGGCAGCCTCAAATGTCGCACGGCAAGTGCAACGGGCCCGCAGTTCTTCACCTCCAAGCTTGAGATTCGTTCCTCCACGCTTTGAAGCAGTTCCAGACCTCGGGTAGCGTCGGCCAGTGCGCCAATGCCGCCGTTAGGGGCCCGCCAGCGTGTCACGGGGCTTCACTCCACGGCCTTCCGCGGCCTTCCGCGACATTCTATGAGCCTGGTTTTAGCTGAGACGCAGGCTCCTCCATCTTTCTCCCTCCTGCTCTTCACACCCTGTCAGGGTTGAGGTTGCTGAGCCGTAGGCAGCAGGCGATAGCGAGGATGACGGGACGAGATGCGGGATTGATGTAGTTGTTCTTGTAAGAGTACTAGAACAGAGGCCGAGGGAGCTGGAGGTTACTGGGGGAGTTGACTATGAGATCAAGATTGCAGAAGGAAGACAAGAGCGATTTCTACACAGAAGCCCTATTTATAGTCGCAGGAAAGCCCAGGGAAAGCGACAGAAACTCATGGAAGCAAGTTGAAGCCAAAGGAAGTGATCGCGGCGCAAGATCATAGAGATAACGGGAAGCTCCTAGAAAGTTCCCAGCCCTGAGTAAGCTGCGCGGTGGGGCTGCGCTCAGACCGCGGACTGCTGATTCGTGACATTGAAGACCCACATTTAGTGTCCCAATGACCCAGATTGTCAACCGTACGAAGCCAATCCTTCCGCTGTCACTGACGTTCAATGTCTGTTTTTCGTATCAGTTTTTCCGTCATATCTAAAACTGCACAGCCATGTCAAGGGATAACTCACGCATGCAATGTCACCAGCTGATGGTGAAGAAAAACAACTCGAGGATTGACATTCAAAGAGGATGTGTTAAGGGAAACCCTGCTTGGTAGTCCATTAGCTTCCGAACAATCCCACATCAAGAGCTCAGTTCATGAAGTTGCTTACTCAAATTCGTAGCTATGCTGCATGTGGCAGCCATTTCTTGATCCCGTATTCGTTGCAGAGCTTCCACGACGACCGCTTCAGTCGGATGTCGCGAGCTCGAGGTGGCGATGGGTAGGGTGTGTCACGAATCAGCAGTCCGAGGTCTGAGCGCAGCGCCACCGCGCAGCTTACTCAGCGCTGGGAACTTTCTAGGAGCTTCCAGTTATCTCTATGATCTTGCGCCTCGATCACTTCCTTTGGCTTCAACTTGCTTCCATGAGTTTCTGTCGCTTTCCCTGGGCTTTCCTGCGACTATAAATAGGGCTTCTGTGTAGAAATCGCTCTTGTCTTCCTTCTGCAATCTTGATCTCATAGTCAACTCCCCCAGTAACCTCCAGCTCCCTCGGCCTCTGTTCTAGTACTCTTACAAGAACAACTACATCAATCCCGCATCTCGTCCCGTCATCCTCGCTATCGCCTGCTGCCTACGGCTCAGCAACCTCAACCCTGACAGTGATCCCGACCAGGAACAACCTTACTCGTCAACTCATGTCCCTTGTTCAGTTCGGCCCAGCCTCGGTTTACGCATCCAAGTTCACTCAGATATCGTCACAGTTGGACTGGAATCAGGCCGCACTCATTGCGCACTTCCACAAGGGTCTCAAGCTCGATCTTCAAGCTCAATTGGCGCTTCACGACGACCCTCAAGATCTCCAAAGTCTCATTGAACTGGCAATCAAGGTCGATAACAAGTTGCACCTCGCGCGCCACAGAACGAACCCCTCGACACAATTTCGTCAAACCAATTGGCAGTACAGTCACAGCGTCAACAGTCCGTCGCGCACTAGCCCCGTTTCCTAACTACAAGCAAACCCATCAACGGCAAACACCTCAGGCCCAGCTCCCATGGATCTTGATGCAACGCGCAGTCGTCGAGGGCCCTTATCCGAGGAGGAAAAACTCCGCCGCCGCACAAACCGCCTCTGCATGTGGTGCGCTAGTGATCAACACCTTCGCGATCAATGCCCCACCGCGCCACCAATGATCCCAGGACACACCGCTCTCAATGCCTCGTTCACAATCACCGATCCTTCGGCCAACTCTGCCCCTGACTCGGGAAACTAAGGCATCCTCAGTCTCCGTGCCAGTCCGGGGATGTCTTACACCGGCACACTGTTCCCACAAGTCTCGTCGCCTCCAAGTCCTCGATATTCGCAACATTATTCGACCCGCTTCCCGAAGAGCACCTTGTTCTGCCCCTCGTATTCAATCTCGAGTTCTCATCCCGATCTGGCCACTGTCTCTGTGACTCTGGCGCAACCTCTATCTTTGTTTCTGAGTCATTTGTGCACGACAACCATCTTCAACTCATCGCGCATCCCACGCCCATTCCTCTCTACGTGATTGACGGACGACCAATCCAATCCGGCAACATCACCCACTTTGTCCATCTCGAAGTCCAATTCAATGGGCACACTCAAAGCCTTCGTGCTGATGTGACTCAACTCGGAACTTACCCTCTCGTCCTCGGAATGCCATGGCTCCGCCTCCACAATCCCATCATCGATTGGAAACGGAACACTCTCGTATACTCTTGCCAATCCTGTGCTCTGGGTCATACTCAGCCCATCAATGTCTCGATTGAAGGAGCTCCTCTTGTCCCCTTGGACCACAAACATCTCGACATCTCTTTTGCTTCAAGCTTCGCCTTTGAACGCCTTGTCAACAACAGCGATAACCGTCATGGACTACTTTTCTACGACCCGGCATCCCACCAGCTCTTGTCATCAAGTCCCGCCCCCTCTCCACCATTATCAGACGATAACCAAGACTCTCTAGAATATCTCGAATCATTGAAAAATCTTGTGCCCCAGAATATCACCACCTCCTTGCCGCATTCTCCAAAGTCAAAGCCGACCAATTGCCACCCCATCGCAAATTCGACCTCAGTATCGACCTCGAAGATAACACAACACCTCCCTTTGGTCCCCTCTACCCTCTCTCTGAAACTGAACTCCAAACCCTTTCTTCATGGCTCAAGGAAAACCTGTCCAAGAATTTCATCCGTGCCTCCACGTCGCCCGCAGGTGCCCCCGTCTTGTTTGTGCGCAAGAAGGATGGATCGCTTCGTCTGTGTGTGGACTACCGTGGCCTCAATAAGATCACTCGCAAAAATCGTTACCCCCTCCCACTCATCCCTGAAGCCCTCGACCGAATACGCGGCGCCAAAATCTACACCAAACTAGACCTTCGCTCTGGCTACAATCTGGTGCGCATCAAAGAAGGGGACGAATGGAAGACCGCATTTCGAACGCGCTATGGACCCTTCGAGTGCCTCGTCATGCCCTTCGGTCTCACCAACGCGCCTGCCGCCTTCCAACACCTCATGAACTCTATCTTCCGCGATCTTCTCGACGTCTCCGTGCTCGTTTATCTCGACGACATCCTGATCTTCTCTGGCGACGAATCTCAACATACTCGGCATGTTCAGGAAGTCCCCCAACGCCTCATCAATAACAAACTCTACTGTAACCCCAAGAAATGCGAATTCAACCGGGCTTCAATGGAGTATCTCGGTTTCATAATCTCGCCTTCTGGAGTCTCAATGTCTCAAGACAAAGTCAAAGCAATCACCTCATGGCCCACTCCAACCTCCTCAAGGAACTTCAACAATTTCTTGGCTTCTGCAACTTCTATCGACGGTTCATCGAAGGCTACTCAAGGGTCATCGCTCCTCTCACGCGACTCCTCAAAAAGAACACTCCTTTTCTTCTTGACTCGGCCGCGCTCTCTTCTCTCGATCGACTCAAGCAACTCTTCACATCTGGCGCGATTTTGTGCCACTTCAACCCCTTGCTCCCCAGCATCATCGAAACAGATGCATCCGACTTCGCAATTTCTGGGATTCTCTCTCAAGTCACTGACGGCCACCTACGTCCTGTTGCCTTCATGTCGCGCAAGATGTTACCCGCCGAACAGAGTTACGAAATTCACGACAAGGAACTTCTGGCAATCGTCAAATGCATCAAAATCTGGCGGCACTACCTCGAAGGCTCCCAACACCCGTTCAAAATCTACACCGACCCTGCCGCCCTACAATATTTCCAGACCAAGAGGGTACTCACGCGTCGGCAAGCTCGCTGGTCAGAGACCGTCAATCACCATAAATACACCATCGAATACCGCTCTGGCTCCAAGAACAACAAGGCGGACACGCTCTCTCGTCGTCCTGATTTCTCGGAAGGGGGAAAGGCCTCTGAACAGCCGGGGCAGATTCTCCTTCGCCCTCACACTCTCGCCGCAAGCCTTGTCAAATTCTCACCACCCTCTGATATCGCTGATCTCATCAAGTTTCACCTTTCGCAAGACCCTGTCTCAAACCAAATCGTCAACGACCTCAATTACGATTCCACGCTCCACCCTTACTTCAAGCTTCAAGACAACCTCCTCCTACATCATTCCAAAACGCTGAACCTCTCAAAGTCAAACTGCTCGCCCAAGCCCATGACTCACTCCTCTCGGGTCATCCTGGTCAAGTAAACACTTTCCGGCAAGATGGAACTCTCGATCAGCGACCTCGTCAGCTGGGAGGTAGTCTTGGGAGTGAGGAACGCACCTGTCCCTACAGGTGGTGAACGCAGCCATAGAAGCTGGTAAGGAAACGTCGACAACGCAGTGAAGGCCCGAAAGGGAACGTGCGTTGCGAGTACCGCCCGTGAGCCCGCGTGTGTGGGAAGCACAGCTATAGCATCCACGGGGGAGAGAGGGTCCGTGCGCCGTTAATTCATCATAGGGGAAACACCAACCAACCTCGTAGACCAGGAAGCCACGGAACAAATGCAGAGGAAAGTCCAAAGGCTGGGTCCTCATGCCAAAAATGACAATCGGAACACCCCACGGACCCAGAGATGTCCGTGGTGCTCAGGGGCTGACATTTCTACAAACCTCACTGGACTATGAAAACTCTCACTTTGAAAGTATCAAAAATATCACCAGCTGTTCGGGGATTCCATCAATGCCAACACAACGTTTGCCACTGACGGCGATGCTGCGATATCTAGAACAAGCCGTGATTAGCAAGATTCGGGGAAAGCTGAGTCTGAGCCCAGTCAGCATGGAACAAGCAGAGAAACTTGACAACTTGATCGCGAATCAAGTCCAGTAGTACTTAAACCTACCCCTTACGGCAAGCGCTAAACTCCTATGTATGCCGATAGCAGAATTCGGCATGGGACTTTCAAGCATCTGAGGCTTAATGCAAATATGATCGTAACAGGAGTACTCATTCCCTTTTATTACCAACTAAAGAATTAAGGTCATAGGTATAAAGAAGTTAACCTATAATGAATAATTAATGGCACTCTATGTCGAGGAATCGGGAGGCATGAAAAGAGTGTTCCATTTAACCTAGTCAAAAACGGGATCTCAACCACCACTTGCCGACGATGCGAGCGATGGCTCAAATCACGCTCAGCGACCTGCACTGCGGGCCGAACAAATGCGAATCAGGACTGAAATCGATGCCACTACTGGCGACCGGGCCAAGAAACTCGCGAGAAAGAAAACAAAGGGGAGAAGCCTGCTTAAACTTTGGGGGGCAGAAAAATATAAAAAGGAGTACTTGACAAGGACAATTGTGCCAAACTGGGCAAACACCTTTGCAATTCTGGATGCCTGTCACCCAATAGAAATAGCGAACACCGACGACATCAGTCTGCGGTCCGGGGACGTCAACTTGGCACACTTACTAGACAAGCATACCAGAGGCCATCGAGGTCGGGCCATCAACTCCGCAGTACAAAACCGCAAACACACGAACCCTCTCAGACCTGGGCCGCAGGATGAACCTGATCGATGGGGAAAGCCCTCAAATCCGAGCGCAACTTGAGCTGATCACACGGACAGCAAGGAAAGAGCTCCTGTCCTTGGAGACTTCCGGCCGGGGAACGCACGACGGTCAGAGTCGGCAGGCTCGATGTAGCTAACAGGAGAACGGCATCATGGCAAACATGGAAGCACAGATCAGAGCACAGGGACTCGACCCGACACAGAATATTTGGCAGAGCGTATGGGCAACGGATGGCTCGGTCATAAATTGGGGGACCTGTATGACATCCACGGCAGCAGCAGTGGTGGGCCCAGTGGACCTTAGGATACTTCTCCCGTATCGTGCAACAATTCAGCAAGCGGAAGTTCCCGCGTTCATTGTGGCGGTGAATGCTGCACGGTACATGACGTCAGACGGGACACCGATCACTATCATGACGGACCATCTGGGAACGGCGCGCCTCATCAAGGAGTGGCAGGCGCACCCAGAGCGGGAAATATCGAGAAAAACATCCAGTCTCTCGTATCACTCGTGGCTCCAAAGGATTGGGTCCTGGCCCGCATCAACATGCACAAGCGGACATGGTCTGTGATCAACTCACTCTCCGCCACTCCGATCACCGCGGCTACTCGGACGGCCGTCCTTACGCTATTCAAATTTCTGAAGCTGGACATCAAAAACGAGTTCCCTCATACTCCTAAGGCGGAACAACAGGAAGACAGCTACTCGTGCGGCCCGGCTACGATCAATGCAGTGGAGACGGAGGTGCTCGGGATTGGGTCATTCAACGCAGCGCGCGCTCACATGTCACGGCTCCGTCAATTCTGTCGTTTATCCTCTCTGGTTGGTGCTGTCGAGGATCCCAAAGAGATCGAATCCATCGCTGCCACGGACGCAAAATCAAAGGCAAAGTATGGGAGGGGATCCGCTGCCGGAACACTGAGCAGCAAGAGCACGTCGGCAGAGTCCGGCAAGGCAGCGACAATCAAGCCAACAAATCAACGAATCGCATCATCCTCAAAAAACCCGCCAACTTCTCGACTTCAAACGACCTTCACCAAGGTATCGAAGCCGACGAAAGCTTGAGAGCTCACCCCCGAGGAGCATACGACGTGCGCTCGCGACCATCCGCCTCTTTTCAGGAGGTTTGCTGAAAAAGTCGAAGATCTTTGCCCGGGATCGAATGTCGACGTCAACAATCCAAAGTACGTGCGGTGTGGACGTTGTTATGCCTTGGTTCCAATGGCGGCCTTGCTGTGCAAGGCACGATTTCAATTACATCTCGGCAATAAGAAGTGTGTCAACCTCCAACCCATCAGCAATTTCTTCAGACCTATCGCCTCTGGCTCAACTGCTACCAGCCCCTCGCTAGGACCGTGCCCCGGCCTTACGTCTGAAACGGCGATGCATTATCTTTCATCAACTGCGGCGCAAGGTGGCGGGGCCCTTCCTCGACGGACGCTTCGTTTGCGCCTCTATCCCAAAATTGGTAAACGACCAATGACGGAGCTCGAGAGGAAGGTGGACAAATTGGAAGCGAATGAATGGAAGTGGCGCAACGATCATCGAGCACCGCGCATCATCAGTGTTAATTGTCGCAAGTATAGCGCTCGAGATTCGATCAACAAGGACGGACCAAGCTTACCGTGTGAAGAATGCGCGAGGCTCCCTAAGGATTCATCCTGTCGAGCAGCTCTTCGACGTCAATATGCTGCTGGCGCAACTCGCAAATACACCAACAAGAAATATGTCGCGGGCGATACACTTCTCTCGGCCATCTACCGGCGACATCATGGACTAGAAGAGATCCTGGATGACAACGGTCAAGGGACCGTGTATCTACGGTTCGCGCAAGGTGTGGCCTCAGGAGAATTTGACGGAGCGAACATCTTGGAGGGATTGGTGAAAGCGGCTACGGTCAAGCACGATCGGATGGTCAAGGGCAAATCGATGCGAGGCTTTGTGCGGTCCGAAGCGCTGCGTGACTTCGAGCAAGCCATGGCGCTGGCGTCTCCGATGGCTCTGAGAGTGCTGCAGGCTACAATCGGCGCATCCACAAGCCTAAAACTGCAGTGAGTACTGTCATTCTTTCGTTCCTTCAACTCAACCTCATACTGAATGATCGAGGTGCTTGCAGAATGGACCGAGCGACATCAGGCAGGATGCGCCTCAGCCTCGACAAGTCCAACATGGATCGTGTCTGCGCGAAACTCGAAGCAGACGGCCTAACGTTCAATTTGCACGTAGACGACACGAATTGTCGATCCAGGATGCGAACCACTCCAAACTACTCAGAAGACCTCAGTTTAGAGCGCGAACTACGTACGAAGGGCATATTCCGCCACGAGCTGATCGGATCAATTGGTCCGCCACGCATCTACGAAACTCCGGGTGAACTCCCTGATATGTTCGGCGGACCTGACCCCCCGGTTGCTGGAACCAAAGTGAGTGGCAATGATTCTTTTAAGTTTGTACTTCATTTCCATGAGGCTTTAACTTGTGTCGCCTCTTCATTCAGATCCGAGCTTACATGATAGCACCGAACGATGTTGGCTCCCCAGCACAGGTGTTTGCCGCTTTTGTGATCGGCGAAACTACGAACGCGGAGGACGCGACCGAACAGTTACATTCAGTGATACAAGAATTAATAAAACGTTGCGTCGCACACCTTCTGGTATCCATCTCCGCAGATGGTGCGGCAAGCGAGGGTGTGCTGCAACGTAATGTTGCCGTCCTTCTGCGCGATCAGGGTGGCGCTGTTGCTCAAACCGGATCAAGGAACGCGTCATCATACACCCTCCCCTCCCCAGATCCGGACGGAGTGTTTCCTGAGATCACTATATCGACCGTCAACGTCGCGGGAACGCCGATAGTCTTCTGTCGGGACGAAAAACACCTGGCCAAATGTCTGAGGAACGCTATCGACTCTGGAGCAAGATTGCTGTTCGGTGGTCTCGGATGCATTGCCTACCAGGATATGCTCACCATCCTGGGCGGACTGGAGTCGCGTCGTACTCTGTCTCGTCGTGATGTGGTCGGGCGTGATCGTCAAGACGACAATGCAACACATCGGGCATTCTCCAAGGCGACGCTCGAACTCGTAACCGAACTCGCTGAAGACAAAAAACTCGACCCCGATGCGGTCGTATATCTGTTCTTATGTGGCGAGTTACACGATGCCATCCAGAACCGGTCGCTTCAGCCCCTTGAACGTATCAGGATGTTGCTCGTTGTCAGATATACGTTCGAGGCGTGGTATGACTTTGTCCGAAGTCGCCCCGGATCTAGCTCTCACTCGTTCCTCGCCAAAGAAACGCTTGATGGGGTCAGGAAGATGGTTGACTCAATGATTGCTCTCGTCCGCAACTACCGAGATTTTTGGCCGAAGGAATCGTTCATTCCCTGGCGGCATGGCACAGAAATGGTGGAGCACTTCTTCGGGGTATATGCCAGATTGTAAAGGAGTTCGATGCTCTAGAGTTCTTGCAGGTGCGTTCTTCATAAATCAATCTAATCTATACAGTAGTTAACCCGGCTAGAATCCGACAGGCAACTGGCAAAGTCACTGCACTCTTGGAGCTCATGAGGAAGTTTAAGACCGAGGCGGCGGGATCACGTCAAGGCTACCATCATACCTACAACGACCTCAACGATCTTGACCTTGTTGCGATGCGAACGTACTCCAGTGATGGCGACATCTCTCTCACCAGTTTTGCAGCGGCAAATACTGCGCGTGAACTGCTTTCAGGTTTACGCATGTGGGAACCTGTGCAACGCATCGCGTCCAACAGACGCAACCAAGGTCCGCAACCTGACATACTCGTCGAGGACGTACTCGCCCATGGCACAACAGTTCAAGGTAGTTCCGAACGACTTGGTCTACAAGTGATGCGTATCTGACACGGGATACCATGCCCACTTGAAGTAGATCTTGAAGACCATCATCCTACCAAGGAAGATCAAGGTCTGCTCCGCACCGAATTGCTGGATTCTGCTCTTGATGGCATGCGGCGTAGCACGTGCCAAGGTGTTGTGAAACTGGACCCAAACGAGCGGGAAGCTGTCGACCGTGCAATTCGATCGCTTGCAGCTCTGGATTTTGACGTTGAGGCAGCCTTGTGAGTGGACACTTCACTGTGCCACGTGCGCTGAAGCGTTCTTCTACCTTTTAATCCGGACCTCATATTGTTCTCCTTTCTCATTGGCCAGACTCGACGTGCAAATCGCTTACGATGAAGCTGACAGACAAGCTGAGGAACGCTACGACTCGAGACCATTGAGAAGGCAAACAGCTCATTACGTTCAATCGTGCGTCTACCAAGCTTGACTAGCGTAATTTCGATCTGAACTCATGCATCTTCGGTACTATAGAGCCTACACACTTGAAACTTCCGCCTCTTGTTGATGCTCGCGATACCAGTTTCTCGCTGAACTGGGCCAGCTTGATTGCCCATCGAGCTGCTCATGAGTGTAGCCACCTCAGAGCTGTTCTACTCAAAGGGAGGCCAATGGAATTGAGCGACACAAGTCGCGGAGAGGCAGGCTTAGAGATTAGCAATACAGAGCAAGGACGCAGTGCAGTACATTCACGCGTCTTGAAAGGGTTGGTGCAGTCCATGGGACCATCTCGCTTCGAAGACATTGCGGGCACCGCAAGGAGCTTTCGCTGGACTGGAGGTGGCCAGGTGGCCCGAGCGCTCACAACAAACGAGATTCAGAAGAACGCCTATATTGAGGACGGCCGCATTCAAGTGAGTTGTTGCTGAATTTAGGAACGAAGGCAGCTGGATCTAATGTTTTGCCGGTCCTATACTTTTAGGAAAAGCTCCCTGAGAGAGACAAGCAGTACGGAGCGCTAGCACAACGCTATCCTCATTTTGGATCGCTTGACGGAGCTGTAACCGCTGCCACACCACTGGAGATTGGATCTCTGATCTGCTTTGGCCTCAAGTGTGGCATGCATTCACTCAGCTGTGATCAAACTGTTTATGGAGAAGAAGCGCTGTCTATCGGAATTCGTACGCGCGTTGTTTTGAGCGGCAGTTGAGGAAGTTCTCGTTTGACACAAGTATTGTGTCCTACAGTGCGACACATCTACAGCAGAGTGACAACAAACCACTGCAACCAAGACACGCTCGCCTCGTTGGTTCTGCTCTCAAATGTCGTCGTACAGGAGCTTCGCCTCATCAAGAAAACATGCTATTCCACACACCTCATTGATGGCACTATGCCGTTCCCCATGATTGATGGTCGACAGGTCATCGAGTCATTAGGCCCGTCAACGACTTGCGTCGATGATGGACTCGCTGCCTCGAACGATCTGACGTTTCTGGATTCGGAGATCCAAGCTTTCAACAAGGTGTACCAACTCAAGCAACTTGGTCCTGTGAAGGTGTTTCTCGGTCTCAAATTCCTGCGCTCGTCCAAGTTCATCTTCGTGCACCAGTCCAAGTACATCAGGAGCCTTGTCGCTACGTATGGCGGAGATC
Organism: Microbotryum lychnidis-dioicae p1A1 Lamole; assembly: GCA_001244265.2. Lineage (NCBI taxonomy): Eukaryota > Fungi > Basidiomycota > Microbotryomycetes > Microbotryales > Microbotryaceae > Microbotryum > Microbotryum lychnidis-dioicae. Next base: position 3,615,007 of record CDLV01000004.1, on the reverse strand, counting down.
ACGGATCGAAGCACCCAGCGAAGGTCCCGATGGAGCCCAGGTTGAACATGGAACACTCGGCGGAGCTGTTCAACAACATTGCACTCTACTAGTCAGCAGTGGGTGCTTTGCAGTATGCTGCGCATTGTGCTCGTCCCGACATCATCACTTCGGTTCGTGCAGCAGCTTCCAAGGTTTCAGCTCCTACCCAGGCCGACTGGATCGCGGTGAAGAGGATCATCCGCTACTTGCAAGGTACCATTGACTGGGGACTCAAGTACAACCTCGAGGGTTCGACTGTGTTCGAACTCTACTCAGCTGCCTTGTGGGGAGACAACATGTTGACTGGCCAGTTGATAAGAGCGTTCGTCTTGATCATGGCAGGCGCAGCAATTTCTTGGCAGAGTAAGCAGCAATCGATGGTTGCGACTTCGACTACTGAGGCCGAGATCTTGGCTGCTTCCGCGACAGCAAAGGAGGCCATGTGGCTTTGACGCCTGGCTGCGGATCTCAAGATTCAACAGCCTGGATCTACACTTCTCTGGGAGGACAATCAGGCGGTGATCACGATCGCACAGAACCCGGCTCATCATGGTAGGACGAAGCACTACAGTGTGCATCACTTATACATTCGCGAGCGAGTTACGACTGGCGACATTCGAATCAAGTAGTGCAAGACAGGAGCCATGACTGCGGATCTTCTCACCAAGCCACTCGCTCGCAACTTGTTCGAACTTCATCGTGATGGATTGGGGATGGTATCCCTTGGAGCCTTGACCAGTGGGAGTGTTGTGGGAAATTAGTAAAGGGTCAGCGGTCCAGAGGGACTTGTGGCATTGGGAAGTTGACGCGCGCGTGGCGCGGCGCCGGATGGAGGCAGATGGCGGTGTGGCGTATTGATTGGACTCAGAGGTGGCTTGCACGCGGATACTATCTAAGGCTCTGGTCTCGTTCACTCTCTCCTTCTTCTTTAACACACACTCGATATCTATCTCGCCCATTTGCCTGCTACAAGTTGATTGACCTTGGCGATACTCTATCTCACAATAGGTCATCTATCAACGCCGTGTAGCTACAGCGAATCTTCATTCATTCATTGGTACTCCAAGTCCAAATCCACAACAGCATTTAAGTGGTAGCCAACCCCTGTCAGCGTTGGTTGCCTCTTGGTTGTATGGCTGCTACTTTGCATTCCCTGCACTTCCGGAAGAAGGGCAATATTGTATGACATGAAGAGACACTAGTCAATGAAAAGGCAAAAGCACGCGAGCGCTCAAATCATCTGTTTGGATTGAGGCTTTTGGAACAAGAGCCTTCGATTCCAGACAGCCATTAAAAATTTCCCAAGTTTCGTCATCCCTGCCATCATCTTCCGCATTGAACTCCCACTCCTCAAGCACAAATGCACCATTGTCTGTGGCGTCGATAGAGTAATGACTCAAATCGTCGCTCGAATGATCACTCATGTCAAAGTCAACTGCTTTGTTTGTGTTGTCGTCCGTCTCATCAATTGTGTCACCAGGGCTGTGTAAGGCTCGGTTGCCTTACGCTATTTAACTACCCTTCTGATTTCAATATGCATCTATTGAAATCGTCAGTCGTTTGGACCGTGTAACCTAGTTGTGAAGGGCCTGGGGTATTACAGGCTGCGGGCAAACGAAGTCAAATCCGGCAGGCCGTCCGCTGTCGTTTGCTCAGCGTCGTTGGTACACCAAAGCCCAAGCGCCACGCACCCCTCCATCGGTTGTTCGCCCGTGCCTTGGGTGCACTGCCACAGGTAGTAACCAAGGCTCGGGATCGATGGCTCCGATGGAAGGGGCTCCGAGTCGGTCGACGTGTCGGACGCGGCCTCGTTGGGTTGCCGTAAATACTGTGGTACTCGGGATCCGGTCGCATCCGCTATTTCAATTTCTCAAGGCTAATAGAAGTCGTAGCGGCAGTAAGTTCTGGACTCAGGTGTCTCGACGACAAGTCATTCTCGGCGGCCACGAGAGGAGGGAGGCTAAAGCCGGCTTACGGGAGGGAGAGGAAGAAGATGTGATTTCGAGGGGGCCTTCACTTTTGCGCCGCAAAGACTCGGAAAATTGACGAGCATTGGTGGGATTGGTAAGGCAGCATTTGGAAGGAAGACCGAGCCCAATATGCGGAGGAAGCGGTGAAGGGGAATGAACAGAAAGCAGCGGTTTGAACTGCCGGGACTTTTGAGGGGAGTTTTCTTTTTGTTTTCAGGAGAACTTCCAGGATTCAATACACATTTTTCTTGTCTCTCACTTTTTGCGTGTTTCGAGTCTTGTTTGGCATCGTCTCCAGCCTCCAACCTCAGCGTTTCGTTCTCGAACTCGGTCTCGCTTCTCGATTCTACCCCCACTGCAGTCTCTCGTGTCTCTCGCCTTGGCGTCTTAAAAGCTATTAGTCATACCTTAGACTTTTATTATCATATCATCTTTGATTGCTATACCATAATGCGAGCAGCATAGCCGGAGTATTTTACAGACGCCTCGCTCTTCGGGGCCAAGACTGGCTCCTTTTTTCGTTCTCGTACGGGCCATGACCTCATGGCATCTTGTTCTTTTTCTTTTTCTTCTTCGCCCCATCCTCTGGCCCCGTGGTCGCCCCGCTCTCGATGATCGCGTCAGCCGCCTTCTTCTTCCTCCGCCTCGTGAATTTCTTACGCTTGGTCTTGGTGTCTTTATCCTTGTCTTTCTCTACTAGGGACGCTGGATTTGCTTGTGGTAGTGGCGATGTGTGTCGCAGGGAGCCCATGCTTGAAGCGATGCCAATGAGTGCAAGGCGGTGGGGGAGGGTTGAAGCTTGAAGGTGAGGGTGCCAGTGCCATGTGTTGAGGCAAAGGGCCGATTAGCGTAGGCGAGTTAGCAAGTGCACTACTTAGCCGCTATTCTGCCCTCCGGGCGCGGGCCGTGAGAGGGGGGGATGGTATACCATGCCTGTACCAACGTTTTCCTGGGCCAAATTTCAAAAAAGCTGCCTTAACGCGTTGCGCGCGACCTAGTTTTATTGGTAGGCTTAATTTGACCCGCATAGGTGGGAACGCCTGCGGAGGCGCGAGCTCCCGTTGGTCGGCTAGTGTGCGGCCAGCGCTGCTCCGTTTCTCGAACTCGCTCACGTAAAGTATCCATCGACCTGCTTTTAACTAGCACCCGAATGAGCGGACTGGCACTCAGTGAACACGGCTATATTCCTTGAGCGCATTAGCCGGCCCCCGACACCGTTTTCATTTCCGTTGTTTACTGCTCGCCGCCCGCGTCGCCTTCGACTGATCGTCTTCCCGTTTGACTGCTTCCGATTCGCGTATCTCCACCTCTTCCGTGTCGGATTACACTCGAGAAACCTGCGGGTAGGACGATGCTGCGCTCTGGAAAGGCCATTGTCACTTCATTGTGGTGGGCTGCCCTAGCGTTGCTCGCGCTCGTCGGCACCGTTTGGGCGTCCGACTCCGATGCCGACGATCCTACGGGTTCGTGAGCGAGCACTTCGTCGTGTGGTGTGACGCGACCGCGCAGGCAATCCCAGCTGATCCATTGTCGCCTTGACCCAACTTTGAACTTCGTTGGAAACAGGCAAAATACTTTAGTAAGTATGTCCGGACCCTTCAGAACGTGCATCGCATCGACGCGTTCAAGTGTTCCGGACGCACCGCGTTGATGCGCCCATGCTGAAGCGGGGTCCGATCGGCAAGCCGCAACGCGCGACGTCAGCGTGGCGTAGAGACGACGTGTCTTTGTTCCGGGGCCGCTTGGACGTTGAGGCACATGGATCATGATGCAATGGCAGAGAATTATGCTGACTGCGCATGTGTGGCTCATCGCACCTCCTGACACATGATACAGCATCACCGAACCCGCGTGCTCGTTTTACACGGTAAGTCGACTGAAGTGGCATGCAACCCCGGTTCTTCATGTCACGCGAACTTGTTCGGTGTTTCGCAGTGCTTGGTAACATGGAGGAAAGGTGCCACGGTCGCCGTCAACTGGCTAGGGCCTCCACCGGGCAACGTTTCGATTGAGTTGGTTCCGGTCAAGGGTGGCACGACGTACGTACACCTTCGGCTCCAACGTCGCGTTTGGCGACTTGCGTTCGCTCATGCCCGTACGCCTGTATCCTCTTCCCCGCGCTCTCGGCCTGTTGCAGATACACGATCGTAGCGAGCTACCCTTCCATATCTCAAGAGGGTTATTGTGACGGAGGCTATGGTCTGGGAGTCGTCACGCGTGGGGTCGAATGTGGAAGGGTCGAGTTCAAAGTGCCGAGCGAATGGTCCGAAGTAGGAAATTGTCCGTAATTCGGGCCCTGCGCGCGCTGTGAATTCTTTCTGACCCGTAACTGAATCGCTCCCAGATTCGATCGCCGTGACTTCGCTCCGGGATGACTCCCTTGTTGGTTACACCGATCTGATCAGGATCGCGCCGGCCAATTCGAGCACGGCCGATGACGCTCCGGATGGGACGTCCGTCTCGTTGCTCAACATTCCGAGCCCGACGTCTACGAACCTCGCGGGCGCTACAGTCTTCGACGGCAAAATCCCAAGCCCAACGGCGATCGTCACCTTCAGTGTCACGACAATCGTCGCATCCAGCTTCACGACAACGTCGTCGACCAAAGTAATCTCTTTATCTAGAGCCTACACCGTATCAGTCGCGCCGAGCCACCCATCTCTCGCTTCTCTGCCGGCAAGCTCGCCCAGAGCAACCTGGGTGACGCAGCCCTCAAGCTCGACCCCAACTTCCGCTGTTCAGAGCAGCTCATGTTCTTCCTTATCTGCGACAATCCCCATTGTGCTCGGTATCTATGCGGTTTTTTGTTCTATCTTTTCGCTGTTTTGTACATAAACGATGCACCTTTACTGCTGAGCGAACTAAATAGCTTGAATCGAAAATTGGGCTTATCGCATATAGGTACCATGACTTTTCATGATGTTTCACCGAATTTCCCTCCTCCGTTTGACGTCCCAATTGTAAACACGTGCCACATTGACTTCTGTGATCGTGATTTGTTCGCGCAACCAATCCAGATCCTCCCTAACGTTTCGCAGCGATGCTTGCGCGGTGATGAGCTTTTCCGACAAAAGAGACAGCGCCGCCGAGAGTGGATAAGACAGCATCATGTTGGCCTAAGTAGCAGTGTCGATACCGACGTCAGTTCCTCTTGCCATGGGCACAAACACCTCTAGCCCGAACAGACTGGACTTGACTCACTCCAAGCCAGACGTACACCTCATCCACATGCTCAATGCAGCCGGTGGCGTACAGCGTGTCGCTGAGTTCGAACGTTGTGTCGAATGATTGCTCCGCGTCCTATGCCGGCCCACGGACCAAGCGGGAATGCACAAGATCAGCTGACCGCGTCGCTCTGCCACTCGCAGCGCGGGTGTGCGCCGTCTCACCTTCTTGCGCTGCAAGGTCTCGATCATGGCGAGTGTGCGTTGCAGCTCGGGGACCTTCTCCTCCAAGCCTTGTCTCCTTTGCCGCTTGTTGTTCTCCATGAATCGATATTTACTGCACGCAATCGTCGTCGTCGCCTCGACCGCCTTGTGTCAGCAACCTGGAACGGGAGGGGTGCGGTCGCGAGGATTCAAAGTGTTTTGGAAGGACTCGAGACTCACGCAAGTGTTTGTTGAAGTTGTTGCAAAGACTGATCAGGATCTGTTCCGACGATAAAGGCGTCGACGTCTTCCTGCAAGGCGAGGCGAGCGCGCGATGAGCTTCGGAACACTCGACAAGGATCTTGGGGCGACGGTCGAGGAGGGTGGTGGGGGGGGGGGGCGGGCACGTACAATGAAATGGGCTTTGGGAATTCCTCTCGCGTTCATCGCCTGCGGTTGCAGTTGGGGCTGCGGTTGAGCCGCCTTGTGAGCGAATGGCTTGCTACCGGAGACTTCAAGAGCCTGGCGGAGGCAAGCATGAAGCCAAGAGCCAATGCGGTCGGGGTCCTAGTGAGCAGCTCTGCCCAGGCTGAGCCGCCTCGACTTCGCCAGGACCCCCGAAAGCCCAGCCTGAGGCGCGTAGGTAAAATCCGCCAAAATCCGGGATTTTGGACCTTATTTGTCCACCAATTTTTGGATTTTTCGGCCAAAAAGGTGCCCAAAATGTCCAGTCCATCTACGCGCCTCAAAAAATAGCTCTAAAATTGCTTCAAATGCTCAAAAACATCTCCAAAAATCGCGAAAACGCCGTCTGGACGTTTTTCGCCTGAGCCGAACCGACCGAGCCCGCGCGAGCCCGCGCGCGTGTCAGCCGGTTCGGTTCTGCTTTGCCGAGGGCTCCTCACCTGCACCTGCTGCCTTCCTTTTTGACCCTACATCTTTCACGCCCTTCATTTGATTACTCAAGACACGCTCCCCGAGGTATGCAACTGAATCCAGTGGTGCGAGAGTGAGCGCGGGCGTCGAGGATGATTCCAAGGATTGAATGATTTGTCGAGCATCGAGTCCAAAGAACCGAGTCATGCCGTCAATCGCGTTGAATAACGGCCCTTGCTGACAACTCGCAATTCTTGGAGGACGACATTCGAGAGTAATGCTAGGGAGTCGGTCTCCGCTCTATCACAATGATTTGACGTGGCCTTGGCATACATGTAACGTACTCCGAAAGGCAAGATCGATGTCATTCACTCTGCGAAGTAGTAAGCTAGCTACAGTGAGATGTACGAACCAAGTCCAATCGACAGTTGTTCTCCTATGTTGCTGGCGTCACAACTGACAGGTGTGATGCCTCGTTTCAATCCAAAGTAGACAAGAGAGCCGATTTTCAGCCGAGATCCCAATGTTTCGGTCGATCGACCCAAACATTGGGATCTTGGCGAATACCGTGTATTGCCTTGCTCGCAATCGCATCCGTACCTGGGCAAGAATGAACATTATTGATGAGCACTCTCCGGGCCATATGTGCAGAGCACACAATTGAAGCTCACTTCTTTACGTCCGTCTTCGATGTATTCTATATTGTCCGTCTCGTTTGCGGTCGAAAAGCGACTGAAGGTCCCTTGTCCTGTCCAGCGAATGGACCTCGCGACTCCTGACAGGGCTTCGAGACGGGCTGCACCCATTGATTGCACTAAGCCTCGGAGGACACTGGAGTGCACTTCACCGTGCTCGGACAATTTGCTTTTGATGTGGGATCGGAATCTTGGGCAGTCGAGGTGGTGGCGCCGTGCCTTCCCTTGAGTAGGACAGCTCTGAGGTGGGCACATTGATGGGCCCGACGGTGCTGGATTACGCTTTTCAGATCAAGCACAAGCTGACGAGAGTCGTGACGCAGAAGGGCTGGGAGCCGAATAATTTGAGCCTGTGAAAGAATGCTGGTTCCGTTTAGTGTTGCTACACGAGAACAACTGCTGCTTAAATGAACCTACATCACCCGGCAAGCTTTCATTTGCTGTCACAATGGTGTCGAGCAGGAAGCGTTCCTCTGCTTGAGCATCGGCCTCGTCATAGGCCTGCTGAACGGCAAGCCTAGAATTGGACGAGATGAGTTATCAGCTCAGGGGAGACTGGTACAGGTCTCAAGGCACTCAACTTACAGTGCAGCATCATTGTCAAGGCCAAGAGCAGCTAAAGAGCGAACAGCATTTTCAACTGACTTCCGCTCTTTCGGGTCCAGCACGACGAGACTTTGGCACATTTTGGTGCGGATCCCATTGAGGGTCCGATCTAGGTCAGCGAGGTACGACAGCGGCTCAGCGTCCTCGGGCTCGAAATGCCAAGGTTCACTAGCTGGAAGGGGCGACATCAATCAGCTTTGCTCAAAACGAAGCCACAAGCTTGGGCGACACCCACCATTGACCGGTATATCTTCCTCTAGCTGGTTGGACTTCTGATATTGTATGGTATCCCACATTCGAAGACCAAGAAGAAGCTCTTTTGCAAGTCCTGCAGCAACCAAGCTTGTGGACCGAATCTCTTCATCGCTTGGATAAGTCCGCATTGCGACGAGGTCGAGATCGTCGAGCCTGTCATACATGTGATGGTAGCCTTGACGCGAGCCTGCGGTCTCTGTCTTGAGCTTTCGCATCAGTCCTAGAAGCGCAGTAACTTTGCTTGCCGATTTAAAACCCAAATATAAGCTTTACAAGCAGTAGCTCACGTGAAGCCATGAAAGAAGGATGACTTACCTGCAGGAATTATAAAGCATCAAGTCTTGCACAACTTTGCGCAAACCGCCAAAAAAATGCTCGACCATCTCCGTACCATGTCACCATGGTATGAACGCTTCTTCCGGCCAAAAGTCGCGGTAGCTCCGAATAAGGGCGATGTTTGCATCGACGACCTTTCGCACACCGTCCAGGTTTTCCTTGGCAATAAAGGACTGCGCGTTGTACCCGGGACGATTGCGGACGAAGGTCAACCATCCCTCAAATGTATAACGAACCGTCAATAGCATCTTAATACGTTCAATCGGCTGCAAGGACCTGTTATGTATCGCGTCGTGAAGCTCGCCGCAGAGAAAGAGGAAGACGATGGCATCGGCATCGAATTTGCCGTCCTCGTAAAGTCGGCAAGCAAGCGCGAGAGTAGCTTCGGAGAACGCTCGATGCGTCGCATTGTCATCTTGACGATCACGTCCAATTACATCACGTAGATACAAGGTCCTCGCCGACTCTTCGACGTTGAGCAGCGTCAACAGGTCACGATATCCGATACATCCGGTGCCGCCGTATATTGCCCTGGCGCCTGAATCGCACGCGCTGCGGAGATTTTTGCTCAGGTGCTTTTCGTCCCGATTGAAGCACGTAGGCGTGTCGCCCACTTGAACGGATGCCAGTCGAATGGCTGGGAAGACTTTGTCGGGACCTGGAGGTGGAATGACATGTGCGAGCTCTCGCCGACGCTGGCCCTCACCGGTATACCCCTCATCGCCGCCAAGTCGCTCTGCCATGACGCGCTGCAAGACGCCTTCGCTTGCCGCTCCATCCGCCGAGATGGAGGCAAGAAGATGGCCGACCCCGCGTTGACGAGGAATTGAATAACAGATTCCAGTTCATCCGAAGCCTCGGATGAACTCGGCGAGTCACCAATCACGAATGCGGCAAATTATTGGGCTGGGCAAGAGACGTCGTTTGGTGCAAGCATGTACACTCGAACCTATTCACAGAAACGCCAGCGAATGAGCAACCAATCAAAGCGCCGCGCAGACATAGTCGCGACCTTGGTGCCAGCGATCGGAGGATTCGGGCCCCGAAAGATACCCTCGAGCTCCTGCGTGGTTTCATACACGATTGGCGGGCCAACCATGCCAACGAGCTCGTGACGGAAGATTTTCTGCCCGCGCAGGCGAGCTTCCGCTTCCTTGTCCTTCGAATAAACCCGTGTTGTCCTGATTACTTGTCGCAGTTTCGTGTCGTCAACGTGGAGGTTAAAGGTCTTCCCATCCGAAAGGATCTTTTGGATAATGCGCTGCATGTGAGGCTCATCTAAGCCAAACCTGGGCTTTTCGAATGTTGCTCGATGTTGTCTGAGAGGTTTAGAACCGTCAGTAGCTTGAAAGAATGACGGATAGATCAGGTCTGAAACTTGCTGAAGTGTGCGCATTGAGACCCCGCCAACAGTTTTTTGCACCACGCGCAACGCCGTGGGAGATGCCAGAGCCAGCGCGTGTTCAAAGTCAAGCAAAGCTTCGTCTCGCACATAGCCTCTCATGTCCTTGCCTTGTGCGTCCTGCCTATGCTTGATCACGGCGACTTTTGCCATACCTTTCAGAATGTTGGCTCCAGCCAGCTCGCTGGAAACTAAACCTTGAGCGAAACGAAGATAGACCTTGCCATCTTTGGTCCCCAAGAGTTCCTCCAGGCCTTGGTGTTCCTTGAAAACCTTTGACATCAAAGCCTCGACGGAAGCCAATCGTTTATTCGTGAACTTGATTGTGGGTCCGACGGCCCGAGGACGATGTAACGCCTGTGAGAAGGCTTTCGTGCGAAGCAGTGCCTTGCATTTGGCGCAAGGCTCCAATTTCGTTCCACATTGCGACTCCATTCCGATCCTGGTACAGTCGAAACTGTTCACTCGGGGTGCTGAATGATCGTTCACCCACATCCACTCGTTCGCTTCCAGATTGTTGATCTCACGGCGTTCAGAACGAGTCAATACACGTTTGCCAATTCTTGGGAACCTTCTCTTGATGAGTTTTAGCCGAGAGGGTGCGCCTCCGCCTCGAGCAGAGCTCTTTGAGAGGTACACCTCTACACGCTTGCCTGTTAGGCCGGGACATGCGGGAGGATCGGCAAGGCTTTTGCCTTGCGACTGGACAGCCGTTTCGGCGGGCGATCAAACAGCAAAGTAGTGGTCGATCTTGCGCATGTTCGTGCACGGAGGCTTTTTGTTGAGATGCTTCATGAAGCGAGTGACGCCGTGCCGTGTCTTCATCTTGTGATACGTACGACAGCGACCGCACTGCACCGTCCTGGAATTCTTGATCTTCCCGTCCGATCCTGGGCAGAGCTGCTTGACCTTCGCCCTAAACTCAGCAAATGCTGCGGGGCGAGCCTTCGAGTATTCGATGTCTTTAAGATGCTCCTTGGCTAGTCTGGCTCGTCGTGCTGTGATTGATTCCCCGACTTCGGAGTTCCGTCGTCCGTGGTGCAATCATCGTCCGTGGTGCATTCGTCGTCCGTGGTGCAATCGTCGTCCGTCTCGGAATCTGAGCGGAAGCATATCCCGGACCATGTCTGCTCGTCATTCTCGATCTCGGCCATCTCCTCGACATCCAACTCGTTCCTGTCTATGCCGGCAATGGGCGCGGGCAAGTCATGAGTGAGATGTTGAGAGTTGGTTGCGAATGTTGCTAGTCGGTGAAACTGGCGAATGCGAGCGATATGAGCGCGACGGGCCGAAAAAGGTGGAACCAAAAGAAGCTCGGTTTCGACGACATTGATAGCCGCTGGTCCGCAGGAGGAGCCGTCAGCCTGTTGAGCCATGCGGCCTTGCTTCGGTTCAGTGTTGAGCATATGCAGCTCGAGGTAGTCAAACAAGGCCAGTGCCGAGTTGCGAGTAATCTCGTCGATCCGAATATGCGAGAGCGAGTTGAAGAGCATCCATGTCCTTTGCCCAACATCAACACGTGCCATTGCCCAATGATCGCGAAAGCAGAGCGGGAGAAACCAGACCGATTGAGGGCGAGCTCTAACGAAAGATCGAAGGTCGGCGAGAGTTCGATATGGGACAAGAGGAGATGCGAAGATGTACTTGTCCAAGACTTCACGTTGAGGGGAGTCAGGTTGATGTTTTCTTGAAGCGACCAAAATCGCCATGAGATCGGATGGGAATGCCACGTAGACTTTCATCAGCAACTTTGCCACTCGCGCGTTATGCGATTTAGTGCCAAAAGCGCACTTTTAGTGACGTTTAGCTCATTACCCTATTACCCTAACTAGTAAAAAAAAAGTGTCGATCCGCGACCATGCGCCCATGCCGATTTGGCCGACTTGAAAAAGGAAACTCCTATTGGATGGACAACAACAACAACACCAACAACGCCAGCCATGCTGCTATACCACCTCTTCGCCCTGACCCTCCCGATCCTCCCGGCCAAGCCCCCGCCACCACCACCAAATCATACTCCGCCGCGGTCGGCGCCCGCTCCGCTGCGAAGCACGGAAACGCCACCGCCAACGCCTCGACTGCCGTCGCCGCCCATCCACTGATGCACAGCATCGAGAATTGTGTCATCATCAACACCCCACCCTCAACCTCGGTCGAGCAAGTCCTCCTTGCGCTTGACAAATACTACCCTGGCCTTACCGGCGCAATGCCATGCGTCATCAAGGGTCAGCGCGGCCTCCGCTTTCCCAAGGCCGCCGATCTCAACACCCTGGTGGCCAACGGCCTCATTGTTGGCAAGACTCGGTGCAAAGTCGAGAAGCTGTACAGCTCTACTAGAGGAGGTGTTGTACAATGCACCCTTATGGGCTTTTTCTCCGACCCGAGGGCCTCTGTGAAAGGCACGAGATTGCTCTCGAGCCTCACTGGTTCCGAGTCCAAACTGAAAGGATCAAACGGTGTACTTCGCAGGCGAAGAAAGACTACTAAAAGGACTAAGGTCAAGAGACGCGGCGGCGCCGCGCGCGAGGGCAAGCGTGAGGCCGCAGAGGTCGGCTCGAGGTCGTCGTGAGGCGTAAGCGGAGCGGCGCCTTACACTCTGCCTATTCGATGAGCAGATTGCTGCCTATGGCACGGTCCTCCGTCGTCGCATCCAATACATTGGAAAGACAAAACACATATTTGGGGTGTACAACTTTATCCTTGCCCTTAAGGATGTAGATGTTTTGCCCCCTGCCTCACTTTCTATTGCTCGTGACGGTGTCACTGGGCGAATCCCACTGAGGATCACCGGTGGCATGCGCCACTGCGTCTTCTGCCGTTCCGCGGCTCACGTCCGTAAGGATTGCCCCGTCGCCCCGGCGTGCAAGTCCTGCGCGAGCACCTCGCACGCCACCCAGCACTGCCCGGCCCGTCATGCGTCGAGCCCCCACCCCACGTCACGTGCCCCGCAAGCCTCCACCGCTACCACCGCCGCCCCCGCCGCCGTGTCCAAGTCGATCCCCCGGCCTCCGCCCACGACCGCACGACCAAAAAACGTCGAGTGGAACAGGATCTGGCTGCCCAGACTGAAGATCTGTCCAATAGAGCTCAGCCCGATTCTCTGTCGAAGAATGCCCGCCCGAGTTCTCCTTCAATTTCCCTTGCAAAACTGCCACTCCTCCTGCCCCCAGCCTGCCTCCAATCAGGGAATTGCCTACTCCCTCGTTGAAAACTCCTCCGAGTCCCCCAGCTCAGAGACCACCTCTCCATCCCCAAGCCCTCCTCCGGCCATGCCAAAGTCGATCATAACTCAATCCAAGTCAATTGCCGCCCTCTCCAAGCCAGCCACTTGTGAAGCCCCTCCCACTGCGCCTGCCCTCGAAGCCTCCGAGCCGATCCCCGAGCCGTCTTTGCCCACGCCGTTGCCCTCAGCCGCGCCCAAAGCCCGACCCGATGACGCCGACACCGACGACGAGGCCGACGAAGAAGCCGAAGACCAAGAAGCACCTCCTAAGGACGTGGAAGACGCTATGGACCAAGATGATGAGCACAACTAAAATTCCAAACGTGTCTGTTGTTGCTGCCAACGTGCAGTCAATCAATGAAGACCGTAAGCGTGCCTCTCTTTTCTCCAATCTCCGCTCCCATAACGCCGACGTCTTTCTCCTGAGCGAAACTGGCCGACCTTCCCCCGAAATGGTGGCCCAGTGGACTCAGGAGTGCCAAGACTTAAAGCTCTCCGCTCTTTTCACTCCTTTCAACAACACTGCCATACTTTGGAAGAGCGACTCCGTGGTCATTACTTTTGATCCCGAGTCGCCTCCAAACACTCTTCGTGCCTCTTTCTCTTTCCCGGACCGAGTCACCGACGCCACCTTTTGTGTGGGTGATTCAAAAGTCCGGGTTGTATCAATATACGCGCCTTCCTCCGACAAGCCAGACAAAAAACGCTTCCTCTCACACCTCAGCACCGCCCTCCGACAAGTTGTACGTGACGAACCCTCGCCGCCTGCGCTCCTAGTCGGGGGGACTGGAATTGTGTTGAGTCCCAGCCCCTCGATTCGGAGAACCAACACGGAACGAATTATGGGGGTCAGGAGATGCGCGACCTTGCCACGGCCAACAATCTTTTCGACGTCTATCGGCTCCATCATCCCAAAGGACGAGCCACGACGAATCGCTCAGCGCCCGGCACGTGCCGTCGCCTTGACCGCATCTATGTCTCGCCTGATTGGGTCGACCTCTTCCATGATCACAAAATTTGGGCTCCTGTCCTCAAATCGACGCACTCAATGGTTGTGGCACGGTTCCAAGTGCCGGGCGCAATCGACATCGGTCCGGGCAAATTCAAGCTGGGTTTGCACGTGATCGAGGGTGACGCGACCTGCGAGTACCTCACCTCCATTGTCCGCACCCTTTACAGCAAAGCCCTCCTCCAGACGCCCAACGATCCACCAGCAGCTTGGACGTCCACCAAACACCGCCTGCTGCCCAAGCTGCAGGCTCTGGCCCGGACTTTCGCTCGGTTCCGTCGTGGCGGGTCGGAGCAAGAGAGGGCTGACCACTCGCGCTACGGCGCGGCCCTGCGGTCCCGCCTCGACCCATCTCTGGCGGGTCCCTCTTCCATCTTCATCCGCCTGCGCAAAGTGCGAGCATCCGACCTGATCCCTTCGCTCACGGTCAATGATGTTGTTCATTCCGACCCTGATTCGATGCTTGGAGCGGCCAGCGACTACTTTGAGCGGGTCTATGAGGACCGCCCCATCGATGACGCGGCCCTGAAGGTGATCACCGACGGCCTCGCTCCAACTCGCCTCTTCCCTGCGGACTCATTCAAGCTTGAGGAAGTGTACCCGTTGGAGGAGATGACAAAGGCTCAAGAGGCGTGTAAGTCGAACTCTTTGCCAGAGCCTGACAGCCTCCCGGTTGAGTTCTATCGCGCTACGTGGCCAGCCACTGGCCCGATTCTTCGAGACGTCATCAACTCGATCCCCACCGAGGCCAGTCAGCCTGGACCTCTTCCCCGCAACACCACCCACATCCATCTCATCCACAAACGCGGCGAGAGGGATCAGCTTTCGAACAAACGCCCCATATCGCTCATCAATGCGGACGAGCGCATCATCTCGCAAGCCCACAACCAGCGCCTCGCTCCCTTGCTTGAGTCCCTGATCGGCCCAACCCAACGTGGCCTTGACCGCCCACGCCTCCGCGTTCATAATAGAGACCGAGTGTTGAGGCGGTGGCAGATCCGTCCACCCCTCTGGGAGAGCGAAGTACGCGGAGTATCCGTTGATGACGATGCCTAGTCCGTGCATACAGGCATCCGACGCTAACGCAAGCTTCGATGGGATCGGGAGGGCCTCGAACGACGTGGAGAATGGGCCTTCCGACGAGAGGAACCTTCTCCAGTACTCGAGTTGATCATACGTGCGACGGTCCAGGCGACGCGTTCGCGAAACCGCCTTCCGGTCCCCGTACACAATACACTGCCTGTAT